>CM053584.1:68967613-68985949 GCA_028627135.1 Pseudochirops cupreus | reverse complement strand
CACACCTCAGCCAATCCCCTTCTTCCACATCAACAGGGGAGTTCATACCTTCTCAACAGTGGGACAGAGTTTGCACCTTCCACACTTAGCACTTAGCACTACTAAGTGCTAAGTATCCTGCTAAACAGATTACTATTACATTTGTTTACTTTTAGATTGCAACATTAAGTTCCACAATCCCTTGAGATCCAAATTTTCTCCCCCTCCCTTTCTTCTCCCATTGTCTCCCATGGCAGCAAGCCATCAGATATAGGTTCTACAAATGCCTACACATTAAACATTAGTCAAGTTGTAAAAAAGAATTATAATCAACGGAGTGAACAATGAGAAAGAAGGAACAAAACAAAACACAAAAGAGAGAAAGTAGTTTGCTTCAATCTACATTAAGACTCTAATTTTTTCTATGGATGTAGATATAACTTTCCAATTGAGTCTTTTGGAGTTGTCTTCTAACCTTGCATTGCTGAGAGGAGCCCAGTCTATCACAGTTAGTTGTCACAGAAATAATGTGTCTGTAATTATGTACAAATGGAGGAATATTTCAAAGGTTTGATTTGAGGATCCTGTTAGCAGTGACTTAGGCATGCTTATGGTTGGATACTTACTTTTGGTACAAGGAAATGTATCTGAATCTTTTTTAAAAATTTTAAATGTTATCATTGTACATGCCTATTAACTTGAAAAAACCAGTAGTGGGGGACAGAGGGTGGCTGCAACTGAGATTAAGTTAAAGATACGTAGCCCCAGAGTTGAAAGAGGATAATTAGAGATATATTAGCCTCTGCTTAATGAACCAAGAGCCCATGTAATGTAGGTTGAAGAGATTTTTTTTTAAGTGGCTAAAGTGAATGAAAAATTTCTCTAATTTCGCTGGAAAATTAGTTAGAAGAACTGAGGTGTGTTAGGTAAGCACAGAGTACTATACAGTGTTTAACAAAGGAAAAAAAAATAATGAATGATGTTTCAATATTAAAGACCAGGGATCAGAGTATCATAAAATTTCAACTAATAAAGCACTTATAGATCATTGCATCCAACCTCCTTTATTTCCAAATGAGAATATGAGTCTTGGAGAAGTTCATAACTTGCCCAAGGCAATACAGGTATTCAGTGGCAGAGTCAGGATTCACAACAAAGTACTTTGACTCAAAATCCAACACTCTTTCCTCTGTACCACATTTTACATGAGGAAACAGAAATCCTCATTACTTCACTGTGAAAGAAACTTGGACATTTGGCTTCATATCATGCACTTGCTGGCACCACAACCACAGCACACTGTGTGAAGCCTTTTTGCACTAATGGCATCCTCTCCTCCTACTATTATTCACCTTTCTTCAAAACCCAATTTCTGAAAAGGTTTTGGTATTTGTTATTTAAATACAAGTGTGAGTTAAAAGCATTCTGTTACTTCTTCCAAAGTCTTCTCCCCACACTCTCTTTTAGTTTAGTAGGAAGACTTTAAATCTGGAACAAACAGAATACAGATAAGAAATATATTTTGGCCCAGGAGATCCTTTCCTATTACATCTAAGATCAGACTAAATGACTGACCATTAACTCTATTTTTATATAAGGTAGACTCTGAACTTATATAAAAACACTTGTGGTAGTTTACAACTAAAAATTAACTACTCTATTCCATGTATTAGTGCAATTAGAAATCAATATTTTAGTCATGGATTTTGGTGTGCTCTCTCTCATTCTGCATATCTCCAAGGTCTCTGAACCATCAGGTATTATTTTGTCTATTATATTGAACTTAGTTAATAATTTTGAAGGAAACTAGAGTTTGGGCACAGATATAAGTATTTACAAAAAACAAAACAAAACATTTATAGGAAAAGGAAATAGTCAACTCATTATAATTGTTTATCAAAAGAAAATTATTTTAGTAATAAGGGTATTCTCAAATTCAAATAAAATAGAAGGATAAAAGCAAAGGACATGACCATAGCAACATATTTCACTTGACATTTGCATTTAAGCAAAGTAATCTTAAATTAGCAGTATTAATAACCCTACTAAATTAAATCTGGACAATGATTAAGGAATTTTCCCCCAACACTGGGGATGTTTGTGAGTCCATAAACTATTTAAATATTTTTATTTTATATGTTTATTGTCACATATGCACATTTTTTCATGGTTAGAGATATTCTGACTTTCAGGTTCTAATGGACTAAAATTCATTTTCTACATGGCACAATAGGGCATCTGCCTTTAAGCAATTAGCTTTTGATCTAATGAAGAAGATGATTGATGAAAACTGTATAAAAATCTGAAACCTTTTACTATAAATACAATTTAAGAAATCTCAAACCATTGAACTAACATTTGATTCTCTAACAGAACACTTATGAAAGTTCAATATAGCTCTTTTCTAAGCCTTTTAGTCTCAGTAGGTTATAGATTGATGATATTTGGTGCTAAGTTCTAACTCAGCATATACAAGATGTTTCTTAAATCTTTCTTGCCACTTTTCATCTAGTCAATTGCAAAAAATCTGTCCTGAGAGTAATTGAAAATTGCCCCAGATTGTCATTGAATGATATACAGAAATACCCTTTGATTATGGTCTCAGTCATTTTTATATTTTACTGGCTATCACACTGAACCAAGAAATATAAACGATTTGTCAGTTGTGGACAAGCAAATAATTGGTGTAGTTTGTTCAACTAAAATTATATCTATTTTTTAGGAGATCTTCTACAAGGTTAAAAAAATCAATACCATAAATCACATTTCAGTGAAAATGTGATAGCCTTACAAGGTCTACTAAACTGTAGCCAAATATTTGTTTTGCTTCACAACTATAAATTTTCTGTAAAAAGCAAAAATTACATTTTCTAGCAGCACTACCAGAATGATATAAAACTGATAGGACAGAAGCTAAACAATCAATTGATCTTTTAAAAATGATGCACCATTATATGCTTCTGCCTCTAAATATTAAGGTATATATTCCATGTATTTGAAATGTTCAAAAAATCTAAGCTTTTTAAAATGTGCACATTCACTACACTAGGTCAGATTGCAGCCTTTCCATGCCAAACATGTGTGTCATAAGAACAAAAAATTGTAGATGATACAAAAGACAATTAAAAATAGCAATCATTTAGAATTACCAGCAGCAATGTGCTCATACACAACCAAGCACACGGGCTATTAAAAACGTGAGTGGATTGATATGTGGTAAGAAGAAGGTAAACCATCTGGAAAACTTTAATATACTAGTACTCACGGGGAAAAGAAAAACCAAAACATATATTGAAAGTCCTCTTGCAGATTGTGAATATCTTCTGTGGAGTATCTATGGAGGAATATGAATAAGTTACAGGAATGAGAGTTATATAGACAGGTTATGATTACCACTTATGGAGGGTCATATTTTCATTTACAAAGTAAAATATAGATAATTTTTTGGAGGACAGGGACAGTATTTGGGGTAGACTTAGGCTGTCACAGTTAACTATGCAGAAAGTGCCTACACCAATGATAACATAGATCAATCAAAGGTTTACAAATAAACAATTAAAAATAATAATCAATATAAACCTACACTACCATGTCAATAAAATAATTTTTAGGTGGCAATCTAGAACCTTTATCTCAAAAAAGTAACACAAATAGTAATTATGTTCTAGGTCTAGAACAGTTACAGTTGAAGACACTGAAATAACCTGAGGAAGGCAAAATTGGAGAATGCTCATTCTTAAGGAACTCATTCATTATCTTTCCTCCATTGGACACTCAATAAATAAACATTTATTACATACCTACTATGTGTTCTGTATAATACTGAATGTACAAAACAAACAACAACAACAACAAAAAAACAACCCAACTCTCAAGAACCTCACGCCTTAATGAAGGAGACAACAAACAAACAACTTTATAAAAGCTAACTGTGTAAAAACAGGACTGATTGTATATAATCACAGTGAAGGTAGTAAGATTAAAGAGAAAAGAGAAAGGTTTCTTGTAGAGGTATACCTTGAACTGAGACCTGAAGGAAGTCAGGAGAGTATAGAGTTGGAAATGACAAGGAGAGAGTTTCAGGAAGGGAGGAGAGCCAGTGATAATACTCAAAGATGAAATATGGAGTTCTGTATGTGAGGAACTTCAAGGTCAATGTTAATATATCATAAAGTAGATGGAAGGGAATAAGGTAGAAGAGTAGAAAGGTAAGAATCAGCCTAGTCAGGAAAGGTTTTAAAAGTCAAACAGCAGATTTTATATGTAATCTTGTTGATAATATGAAGTCATTGGATGAAAACAAATTAGGGAATAAAAGAAAAATAAAAGAAAAAGCCAAAGGATTTATATCTCCAAATAAATTAATAGCAGATCTTTTTATGGAAGCCAGAAATTAGAATCTAAGGAAGTGGGAAGTGTATTGCTATAGGGAAGTGGATAAACAAATTGCAGTAGACAAATGTAATAGAAAATGATTTTGTGATAAGAAATTGTGAACAAGGAAGATCTTTATGAACTAATCATAAATCAAAAAGGTTAAAAATGAAACATCCCTCTCTTTCTAATATATATTTAATTAAAGACTTATTATATTATAGGAGAAGGTATGAGGGGGTGTTGGGAGAGGTGATGAACTTAAAATGCTGAGGGAGACAGATTTTCAAGCATGTTCAATTTTAAAATTTGTTTTGCTGAATTTTATTTATTTATTACGATAATTTTTGAAAGAAGGGAGGCATATGTTGTTCAGTTGGATTCAGTATAAGAGGGTTGCATTATAAATGAATAAATTTTAGAAATAATTTCCAAAAGAGAAAAATAAGGAACTATATATGGGAAGCCAATATTAATATTAGACATATTTTTTCCAAAGGGCAGATAATCAAAATTCTTGAAGAAAAAATATAACAGAATTTTAACAGAAAAAAAGATAGTAATCTCCAAATAAAAGAGTCTCTAATAGTTTTCTCTAAGATATGGTCAGATTGAAAATAAACAAAAGGTAGAATTAAAAATAACTTTTGGAGAAATTAGAATGTGCAGATTTATGATTTTTTTTAATAGTAGCATTAAATATTTCTCAGCACCTTATGGCATCTTCATAAAAATAGTCTCTTCACTAGGGCATAGAATACATTCAAATACATATAAAAAGTATAAATACCAAAACCTCATTTAGACAACTTTCCTCTTATATTGTCTTCCATTTAGACTGTTTATATCTTGTTAATGTTCAGTTGATTCAGTCATTTCCTATGGTTCATGACCCAATTTGGAGTTTTCTTGGCAAAGATACTAGAGTGTTTTGTCAGTTCCTTCTCTGGGTCATTTTACAAATGAGGAAACTAAGGCAAACAGAATTAAGGGATTGGTTCTGGAGTCATATAGCTACTAAGTATCTCAGGACAGATTTGAACTCAAGAAGGTGAGTCTTCCTGACTCCAGAGCCAGTGATCATTTTTTTAAAAATTAATTTTTGTTTATTTTTAGTTTGCATAATTCCTTTCCATGAGATGTTGAGTTACAAATTTTCTCCACATCTTTCCCCTACCCAGCACCCCAAAACAGCAATCCCATGTTTACCCCCTCCCACAATCGGCTCTCTCCTATATGCTCCCCCTTAACCCCTCTGACTTTCTGAGAGGGCAAGACGGATCTCCTTACCCCAGTGCATGTACATCTTAATTCCCAGTTACATGTAAATAATAATAATAATAACAATAATATATATGCACATATATACATGCATATATAGATACATATATACGTACATATATGTGTGTGTACATATATGTATGTACATACATATGTGTATGTATGTATATATATGTATATATGTATATATATATATATATATATATTTAACATTTAATTTTGGAACTTTAAATTCTAGATTCATTCCCTACCTCACTCTCCACCCTCCACCACTGGAAAGACAAGCAATTCAATACAGGCTGCACATGTGTAGTTATGCAGAACATCTCCTCAACGGACATATTGTGAAAGACTGACTATATTTTCCCCCTTTCCATCCTGCCCCCATTTGTTCTATCTACTTTGTCCTTCTCCCTTTACAGAAGTGTGTGCTTCTAACAACTCTCCCCCCAAACCTGCCCTCCCCTCCATCGTCTCGCCTCTCATCACCATCCCCCTTACTCTCCTGAAGGCCAAGATATCTAATTTAGAGTGTATGTCATTCCTTCCCTAAGCCAAATTGAATGAGAGAAAAGTTGAACCATTCCCATTTACCTTCCTGGTCTTCCCTTCCATTGTAATAGTTATCTCTTGCCTCTTCTATATGAGATGATTAACCCCATTCTGTGTCTCCCTGTCTCCTCTCCTTCTATTCACCTCCCACTTCTCAATTTCACCTTTTAAAATATCGTGCTTTCCTATTCAATTGATCCTGTGCTCTCTGTCTACGTACCAATATATATATATACACACATTCACATATGTATTCATAAACATATATACTCTCCTATATAGACATATGTGTATGTACATACATATAAATACATTTGTATTCCCTTCACCTATCCTCATACTGAGAAAAGTTTCATAAGTTACAATTATCATTTTTCCATGTTGACATGTACATAATTTAACTTTAATAAGTTCCTTATGATTTCTTTTCCATGTTTACCTTTTCATGCTTCTTGCATTTGAATGTCAAATTTTTTATTCAATTCTGTTTTGTTTTTTTTTTTCAGCAAGAATGCTGGAAAGTCCTCCACCTCATTGAATGACCATATTTTCCCCTGAAATACTATACTCAATTTAGCCAGGTAGGTGATTCTTGATTTTAATCCTAGCTCCCTTGATTTCTGGAATATCATATTCCAGGCTCTTTGATCCCTTGATGTAGAAGCCACTAGATCCTGGGTTATCCTGATTGTATTGCAGTATTCAAAGTGTTTCTTCTTGGCAGCTTGTAATATTTTCTCCTTAATCTGGGAACTCCGCAATCCGGCTGTAACATTCCTAGGAGTTTCTTTTTGGGATCTTTTTCAAGAGGTGATTAGTGAATTTTTTCAAGTTCTATTTTGCCCTCTGATTCAAAAATATCAGGAGAATTTTCATTGAGAGTTTCTTGCAAGATGATTTCTAGCTTCTTTTTCTGATCATGACTTTCAGGTAGTCCAATATTTTTAAAATTGTCTCTCCTGGATCTATTTTCCAAGTCAGTGGTTTTTTCAATGAGATATTTCATATTGGCATCTATTTTTTCATTCATTTGGATCTGTTTAATAGTACCTTGATTTCTCATAAAGTCCTTTGCTTCCATTTGCTCCACTCTAATTATAAAGGAATTAATCTCTTCAGTGAGCTTTTGAAATTCTTTTTCCATCTGGCAAATTTGACTTTTTAAGGCATTCTTCTCCTCATTGGCCTTTTGGACCTCTTTTGCTGTTTGAGTTAATCTATTTTTTAAGGTGTTATTTTCTTTAGTCAAGTTGTTGACTCTCTTTTCATGATTTTCTTGCATCATTCTCATTTGTCTTCCCAATTTTTCTCCTACTTCTCTTATTTGGTTTTCAAAATCCTTTTTAAGTTCATCTATGGCCTGTAAGGAGTTTATATTTTTCTTGGAAGCTTGTGGTGCACAAGTTCTAACTGTGTTTTCTTCTTCCTGATCCATGCTTTGATCCTTTTTTGTCCCCAAAAAAGGAATCTTAAGTTGGATTGCTGTTCTTACTTTGCTTCCTTTGCCTGCTCATGTTGCCAGTCAATTATTTGAATTTTTAGCTCTGTGGAACTCTGCTTCCAGGGGGGAGGGCTTTGTCCCAAATTGCTGGAATTTTCACAGCTGCCAGAGCTATTAGGAGTCCTCTGTCTCTGCAGCCTCTACCAGCTTTGGCTCACTGTTCTTATACCCCAGGACCACCATCCAAGACCACTATCCCTATTCAGGCAGCTTAAGGCAAAAGCACTTAGCCACTGAATGATCGCTTGGCCCCCCTGAAATCTGTAGGCTGTGAGCTCTGAAGCAGCCACATGGAGGCGGCTGTAGGGCCACCACCTCTGCTCCTTTCTTGCTCGGGGGCAGATGGCTGGACCATCTTTTCTCCCCAAAATTTAGCTGAGTTCCACTGACCTTTCACTTTGTCTGTTTTTCTTATGGGTTGATAGTTCTGGAAACTGCCACAGCTGCTGGTGATCCACTCCCCTGAAAGACTCAGCTAACAGCTTGTCCTGGCCACCCAGGGGCCAATCCGTGGTTTCAGACCAGGCTGGTTTCAGCTCCCAGCATACTGTGATGCTCCCTTCCCATCCTTCCTGCAGGCTGCCTTCAGTGGGACCTTTGTTTCTCTGTACTTTTGTGGGTTCTGGAGTTCTAAAATTTGTTTAGAGTCATATTTTATAGGAATTTGAGGTCATTATCAAGGGAGCTGCAGTAGTTTTCCTCCTTCTGTGCTGCCATCTTGGCTCTATTCCCTCCACGGCCAGTAATCTATCCACTGTATCACCTTGCTACTGTTTATATTGTATATCCCTCAGCTGTATGAATATTGTCTCTCCAATGTTTAAAATAAGGTAGAGAAGAACCATCTTGTCCCTACAGTCATTGGAATTATATCTTACTTCTTGTAGAGCCTCAGCTAAGTAACCATCAATAGAAAACTATCTCTTTCTGGTTCTGTGAGTCACCAAATCTTGAAATCATAGTCAGAGAGCTCTTACTATATAACCATAGTCTAACAGTACTCCCACTTCCCTTTACATTGCAGAGAATATTTCTTCATGCTCTGTCGTATTTGGGGTGAGTTGGGGGAAGAAATAATCTAATGAAACTGGTCTAAATGTTCTTAAAATCTAAAACAAGTTACTCATTATTTTGGTATAACAAATGGCCTTTTTTCATGTTATATATCTCTGGATATCTATATCTATCTATCTATGTATCTAATCTATCTAGGTATCTATGTATCTATGTAACTATCTATCTATCTATCTATCTACATACATAGATACATAGAATTTTTAAAACTCTTCCTATTTGTCAATAACATTTTCAAAATTAAATGTCTGAATTCTAAATAAGGGACTTGTATGCAAACTCTAAATCTTAAGTAAACCATATTCTTAGCACAATAATGACTGGCCATTGCTGAGGTCATAACATTCTTAATTTTTGTGGCTACCTTGATTCATAAATTTCTCAGTTTTCATCTCAAATAAATTGACATCAAACCAGTACTTTAACTTGACTTCAATTGTTACAGTGTTTGAGATTCAAAGTAACATGTCCTAATTGTCATTCATAATTTATTTTGCAAAAATTCAATATATTATCAAATTTCTGTTTTAAATGTCTCTTGTAAGCAACATATTATTGGATTCTAGTTTTTAATCCATTTTGTTATATACTTCCAATTTATCAGTGAATTCATCCCTTTTAAATTCCCAGTTATGATTAATAACTGTGTACTTCCTTCAGTCCAATTCCAATGAGGTTGAACTTCAAGCATTGATTGTTACCACTATTCTCATTTTGCCCTCCATTGTAAAATCTCTGCCTTGTATAACTATGTTGTGGGGAAAAATTTTCTGCATTCTAAATTCCCCTTCTCCCTTCTTTCAGTACATCCTTCCTTCTTACCTATTCATATCTTTTGGAGAGCATTCCAACATAATTGACTCATTTCCATGCCCTTTGTCTATGTAAACTCTTTTTAATTGTCCTAATAATCATAAAGTCCTTAGGGGTTACATATATCCTCTTCCTTCATAACAATGAAGACAGTTTAATTTTATTTGAGACCATTATCATTATTCTTGAATGTTTACCCCCTTTTAAGCTTATCTCAAGCCTTCTGTTTGAATATCAAATTTTCTATTCAGTTTTAATCTTTTCATTACAAAAGTTTTAAATTCTTCTATTTGATTTAATGTCCACTTTTTAAATCTGAAAGATATTGAAGAAAGAAAAAAAATTTACATGTACAAAAGCATGTATAGCAGTTTTTGTTGTTGTTGTTGGTGGTGGTGGTGGTGGTGGTGGTGGTGGTGGTAGTGGTGGGGTGTGTGTGTTGCTAAACAGCAAGACATTCAGGAAGTACCAATAATTTGGGGAATGGTTCAACAAATTATGGCATATGAATGTAATGGAATGTTATTGTAACTATTCTCATGTAAAAATAATGAAGGGAAATGTACAAAATGTACAAAATGTACAAAAATTAAAAAAATACAATTTTAAAGAAACCTGGGAAGATTTGTAGGAACAGATGGAAACAGAATTGATCAAAATAAACAGAATAATTTGTACTATAACATAACATTGGAAAAATGAAGAACTTTAAATTACTTAAGATCTCTTATCCACATAGTAATCAAATATGATTTTATAGGACCAATGATGAAGAAAGCTATTTGCTTCCAGAAAGAGAGAGGATTGACTAAATCCCCAAACAAAATCCATTTTTGGTCATGGTTAGCATGGTAATTTATTTTGCTTCTCTATGCATATTTATTGTATTTTTCTTTGTATAGGTTGCTGTTGTCTTGCATTTTCTTTTTCACTGGCAGTTGAAAAGGAATTTACAATGATTGAAAATAATAACTTAATAAAAAAGTATCCTCTTTCCTTTTGAATTTCCTTCTTTTCTGTGCATTTGTTGTTTTTTCAAGTTTCTAAGAATTGTTTTTAAAACTTTGAGGTACAGACTCTCTCCCTTCTCCCCCCTCACTCACCCCTCACTGACAAGAAAAGCAATTCAATATAGATTATACATGTGCAGTAATGTCAAACATCTCTATAGTACTTTTATTGTGAAAGACTAACTAAATTTCCCTCCATCCTATCCAGTCCCTCCAATTATTTTATTTTCTCCTTTGACCCTGTCCCTTTTCAAAAGTATTTGCACCTAATTACCCTCTCCCCCAATTTGCCCTTCCTTCTATCATCCCCATTCTTATCCCCTTCCCCCCTACTTTCCTGTAGGATAAGATACCCAATCGAGTGTGTATGTTATTCCCTCCTTAAACCAAATCCCATGTAAGGTTGATTTTTTTTCCTTTCACCTTCCTGCTCTTCCCCTCCATTGTAACAGCCTTCTCCTGCATCCTTTATTTGAGATAATCCACCCTATTCTATCTCTCCCCCTCTCCTTCTCCCAATGTATTCCTCTTTCATCTCTTAATTTTTTATTTTGATATCATCCCTTCACATTCAACTCACCCTATGCCCTCTGTCTCAGTATACATGCACAAACACACACACACACACACACACACACACACACACACACATACAAATATACATACATACATGCACCCACCTATATGGGCATATATGGCTTGCCACACCCCACCAGCTTTGGCTCACTGGCCACACACCTCCAGGCAGGTTACAGCAAGAGCACTTAGCCTCTGAATGATTGCTTGGCCCCCCTACAATCTGCAGGCCATGACCTTTGAAGCAGCCACAAGGAGGTGGCTGCAGTGCCACCACTTCTGCTGCTTTCTTGCCCAGGGGGCAGTCGGCTGGACCCGCTTTTCTCCTCCAAATTTAGCTGAGTTCCACTGACCTTTTACTTTGTATTTAGTTATTATGGGTTGATAATTCTGGAAAGTGCTACAGCTGCCAGTGATCCACTCTCCTGAATGAATGCTCCAGCCATGGCTTGTCCTGGCAGCCCTGGGTCTGTAGCCTTGACTCGTTGTGGCTCCCAGCACACTGTGATGAGGCCTTCTGGCCTGACTGTGGGCTGTCTTCAGTGGGAGCTTTGTTTCTTAGTACATTGGTGGATTCTGGAGCTCTAAAATTTGTTTAGAGTCATATTTTATAGGTATTTGAGGTGTTTATGGGGGGAGCTATGGAGTTCTCCTGCTTTTACACCACCATCTTGACTTTGCCTCCAAGACCCCTTTTTTCTATCTTCCCTCAGTTAACTAAGAGAAATAAATATGAGGAAGAAAGGAAAAATAAGAATTTTTGAGTAAAAAGAAATACACACAGCAATATTGTCCAAAAGCATATGACTCTTTTTACATCTACTATCCATCAGCTGTCCTTCATGAAATGAATAATATTTCATCATAAGTCATAATAATTGTTTGCTCTATTCTACTTTTTAAATGTTCATTATTTGTAGGTCATTTGTCACTTTATATTGTAAATTATTTATTTTCTTTACAATTCCTTCTTCCTAAACTTTTATTTCATTGTTTATCTGTTGCTTTATTTCTTCTAGGAATTTATGTGACCCTTAAGGAAATTCCTTTTCCCTACCACTGTCAAATTTTTGCTGACATATTATCTCTTTTTGGGAGAACTTTAAGTCTTTATGTATTTTTAAATATAGGTGGGTGTTTTCTTTAATTCTTTTTTCATCATCTTTACTTAACTTCCTGAAGTGGAACTTAGTCCCCATCCAATCTCTACCATGAAATTTCCCAAAAATGTATAGCCAAAATTTCAGCTCTCTTTCCAATGGAAAAAATACTAAACATATTAAATACTGAAAAATACTAAAAGTTTAAAAATTTTAAGAGATGTTTGAAAATGTGCAGAAAAAAGCAGAAAAAAGTCAAGGCAGATCATTGTATTAATTAAATATCTAAAATATTTCAAATTTGTTTTTCCGTATTATATTTTTAGTCAAAGATAGTTTTCTTGGTTCTGTTCACTTTATTCTACATCAGTTTGTGTTATTTAAGATTCTCTGAAATTATCTTTTTTAAAAAATTCTTTTGGTGCAATATTTTCTGTTATATTCATATATCAAAATTTATTCAGCCATTCCTCAGTTCTCTAAGAGGAAATTTCAGTTGCCATTTAGATTCTATTTCTTTTTCCTCCATTTTACTGCCATCTTCAGTATGATGACATTTGTTTTCCTTACAACTATTACCTATCCATCATTATCATCCCCTCCTTTTCCTTTTGGGGTTTCTTTCAGTTGCTCAGACAATTATTTCTACTTGTAGTATACTCGCTGGTTCTACTAGATTTAGGTAATTTTAATTTACAAAAGTGCACTGTCTAAGTCATTGGGTTATTTTAAATTATGGTTTTCACCATCTTGGCCTACTTTCTTAAATGCTCCTTTCTTCAATGTTGTCAGCTCATAAGCTTCTCATTTTTTGCATATGCACCATATTTCTGAAAGGGAATGTAAGGAATAAAAACCATGAAAGATAGAATTTCTGGGTAATCCATAAACAATTTATTAATTAGGCTAGCAAGCAATCAATAAATTTATGGTAAGTGATTTCTCTTGGTCACTAACTGTACCAAGCGAGACCCTGAAACATCTTAAATCACTTCTTGACAAGAACTCACCTGACAAGTGAAAATCAACCCTTATTTGTAGACATTTAAGAAGAAGGTGCACTAAAAGTCTTCGGCTCCTCCTACTAAGAATATGGCTTGATCATGAGACTCAGTAGTCTCAAAGCATCTGGAGAGGGGAAACCATTTCTATCTGGATCTACCTCTCTCATTAATTTTCTCTATCATGAGTTGGGTTGCTCTAAACTCTAATGGAAGGGACCAAGGACATGCTGCATTTTGTTTATCCTCTAGACAGAAATTAGGTCTTCTAGTTGGGTGGGGTCTCACCCAAAGGCTGAAGTTAACTAGCATGTGTCTTGAGGGCTAGAAGCAATCTCAGTCAGCCATGCCCTTCAGAAACTGACCTTTTCAGCAGTTGGAAATTTCACAGAACTAGGAAGAAAATGGTACATCATCATAATAAATTATTAACATAATAGCATGATATTAATTTCTTTCACTAGTTGTCATTTGATACAACCCTGTCACTTAATAAATATGGAAATGATTCCAAGAAGCAACGGTGTGCTGGTAATAGTTTAAGAACCAGTTTAAGGAAGAAAAATATGCATACAACATGCTTTTAAGTTTAATGTGCATTATTAACCCTTTGTCTATTACTTTTTTAAACCCAGCAACCAACAAAACAATAACTGATATCCTGATTTATAGAATTTGTTTATTTCTATGATGTAAATGCTATAGAAAAAAGGGAAGTATTTTCTCTCTCTAACTGGTTTCAGGTGACTCCACTACACCATCTGAAGTGAAGCAATTTGCCCAAAATAAGTTACCTAAGTTAGTTATTATTCTTAGTTCAGTGTTTTTCCCCCTGCATGAAGTTGTATTCAGAGTGAAAAAGTAGAGATATTTCTTTGGAATTGATAAATAATATGGTTTTTAAAAAAGAGAGGAATATAAAAGTAAAGAGCTGTTTTAAGGCTTACTGGCAGGTAAAATGAGAGTTCCTTTGAAAATAATTAAGATAGTTGGGACATGTAATCAGGGACAGATAATAAACTTGGTTTTAGATATATTAAATTTTATATTAAACCTTGAAAGATATGTTTACAGAGCAGGAAAATGGTGGGAAAAGTGTGCATGCATGTGTGTGTGTGTGTGTGTGTGTGTGTGTGTGTGTGTGAAGAGGAGGAATGCAAACATTTTCTTTATCTCAAATGTCAGAGTGTTGGCATCTATCTCCATCAATCTGTAGGTTGTATTACTGATTATTGGAGACCCTTTATTTCCTCATTTACTTTAGCACTCTTATCTGAGATTTTGCTTCTCTGGAGCCTATAAAAGTCAGAAGTCTTTAAGTACCTCCAAACTGCCTTTCCATTTGTAAACTCTGTAGTACTTCAGGTTCCAGTTCTTATTCTCTCTCTGTCTCTCTGTTTTTGTTTCTGTCTCTGTCTCTGTGTCTCTCTCTGTCTCTGTCTCTCTGTCTCTGTCTCTCTCTGTCTGTCTCTCTCTGTATCCCTGTCTCTGTCTCCCTCTCCCTCTTCCTCTTCATCTCCTTCTCCATCTCCTCTCTTTTCTTCCTTTAATACACCCATATATGCACATATATGCATATGTACATACACATATAAGTATATAGACATACATCACAAAGCGGGAGCAGAGAAGAGTTTGTCTACATGGGTGAGGTCTATTAGCTTTCAGATAATTAAGAGCAAAAGGTCAAGACTGAAATTATTAAATATCTGTATCAACAGATCAGGATATGGTAAGGAAGACAGAGGAGGTTTTAGAGGAAAAAGAGAAAAAAGAGGTATTGCTGTGTTAATGAAGAAGTGAGGAAACTCAAGTAGATGCAATAAGAAAATTATTGAACATGTTCAGTCATTGATGTCTTGAAATAATCCTTTTTTCTGTAGAATTGTGATAGTAGAACTCAGATTTTAGGTTTAATAGTGGAATACACCCTGAGGACAAAGAATAGTGAAATCAATATCATTTGGAACAATGTATTATATAAAATAGTATATGCTTCATTCAGTCCCCCTCTGCACACACACACAGTGTGCTGCTTTTACCCACTTCCGATAGTCCTTGCTTTATTCTGCTTGAATCAAGAACTACTTACTATAGACTAGAAATTCTTAAATGACAATAAAAATAATAACTGGCATAATAACTAACACATCATATACTCTTAAGGTTTGCAAAGCCATACACACACAAACACACACAAACATATGTGTGTATAAATTCAATTCAAATAAACTTTAAGTAGGCTGGTATAAGGTATAAATACCCAAGACAAGTTGGGCTTCATCTCATAGGGTTGAAATTTAGAGCGTCCTGAAAGCATTTGAAAAACGCAGAGACATAATAACAACTGAGTTTAGTACCTAGTTATAAAAAATAATTGGATGGAATAGGAAGTATCCCCAGAAAAGTTTCTCTCTTGCTGTTGCTCTTGCCCTTCTCCCACCCCTCCATACCTCCATCTCAACATATGTTTCACAGGGATCCAGTCTCTACTCCTAACCTCTCCTGCTCCTAATAAAATTTTGAATGTGTTGGTCTTTTGTTGATTGCCCCTGGTACAAAATTTGCTAGTTATTTCTTTGCAGATAGGATTCTATTTTGTCATACTCCATTCAATTTCTGGTACAATAAATCAGCCCTCTAAGACAGAATAAATTATATCTGGAGATGTATAAACCTCTAGAACACTGTGTCAGTCAGTGTACACCTACTTGTTTATTGTAGTCAAATCCTCAGAAATATGACAGCCACTTATGTAGAAATGCTATTAAACATGAAATTTCTCCTGGGTAATGTTTGCATCAAGTATCTTAGTATCTATTCCCTGATTGGCATGAAGGATCAAGGATAAAAAGGTATGTTTGAACTTTCAATTTTTTTATACTCTATCTCCTTTTACTGCCAGGAAACTGACTTGTGATTGGAGAAAATATGATTGAATGATGCATCATGTCAGGGATCAGGGCTATCTCTCACATTTTGATTGTAATAGGTGTCAGCAGCAATATTAATAACCATTTTTCTCTTTGCAAAGGGTAGAATCCAAACTGCTGACCACATCTATCTGCATCATAATCAGGTAATTAGAAAATTGATTTAAAACTCATGTCACTGACATTGGGTAAAGAGGAAAGGACATCAGTAACCTTTGACCTATTAGGCTTATTAAAACAGCTAGGTCCATGTGTCCTCTATGAATTGGAATCATAAAGTATTATAGTACAATGGGAAAAACTCAAGTCCAGGAGCCAAAATTTTAATCTCAACTATTCCACTTGTATCATAGACCATTACACCATGATTTAATTTCAGACTTGGGTAGGAATTAATAGGCCATATTGTCTAGTTATACCACCCCAAAATAAGTATATAAATGAATGGTTGAATAATAAATGAACGAATACAAATTGCATTATGCTGATGACTCTCAAAACTCAACATATTCAAAATGGAACTCAATATACTTCCCTCTACCCTTCCCAATTATTAACTTCCCTTTCTCTTTTAAGGGCAACTCTCTCCTCCCAGGCCTTTAGGTTCACAATCTAGTTGTCATTCTTGACTCCTCATTACAATTCGCCCCACCATATTCAATCTGTTGACAAAGTCTGTGAATTTCATCTTTGTAATATCTTCAATATGTCCCCTTCTCTCCTTTGACACAGCCAACTCATTGGTGTAGTCACCTACCATCTCATGTTTAGAATGCTTCAATAGCCTGCTGCTGTGTCTGGTTGCCTTAAATCTCTCTCTGCTTCAATTCATTCTCCAAAGAGCCATCAAAGGGAACGTCCTAAAGTCCAGATTTGATTAGTTCATATTCCTAGTCAGTAAATAATAAATAAAATCCACTGACTTCCTTTTGCTTTCTTATTTCTACCTATTGATTTTACTGGCTTCCCCCAATTCCAATTAAAATTCTACTTTCTACAGTAAGTCTTGCCCAATCCAACTTAATTCTATTGTCTCCCTTCTGTTTAGCACTTTCCATTTATGCTGCAGATAACTTGCTTGCACATATTTATTTTTTTCTCTCTTTCTTGTGATATCCTGTGATATTTCTGACAGCAGTGACTGTCTTTTGCCATTTTTTTATTCTTAGTGCTTTTCACAGTGCCTGGAAAAATGTTTATTTTCTGAGTGAATGTAGAGTTAGTACATAGTGGAAAGAGAATTAGCTTCTTTATGTATTGGTATTATAAAAAATAATAAAGTATTTGTTTAAATTGTCTGAATCAGAGGTATCAAAGATGCACCCAAGAGGGCCTCCAAAATTTTTGAATGAAAGAAGAACCAGATTAAACTGAAATTGGGAAATATTCAACCAAATACAATATAAATAAAGTCATTTTTTTGAATTTCTTTATTAATATGCACCACACATTAAGTTAGACACCACAATTCTTGATCACTCCCCCAGAACCAATGAGGCTGCATTTTTCCCCCAAGGGGGGAATTACTAGCAGAATTCAAATGGAATAGGAGAATGTGTTTTGTTTTGTTTTTTCTGCTGCCATTTGTAATAGTAATCAGCTTAGCAGGATACTTAGCACTTAGTACTAAGTGCTAAATGTGGAAGGTGCAAACTTTGTCCCACTGTTAAGAAGGCATGAACTCCCCTGTTGATGTGGAAGAAGGGGATTGGCTGAGCCCCTGTTGATGTAGAAGAAGGGAATTGGCTGAGGTGTGTACATAAGCAAGAATTCCAGAGACAGACAGACAGAATTGGAATTTTGCTTCCCTTGAAGGAAGAATCCTGGAGACTGAAGCCGGCTGAGAGAGAAAAACAGAGAGAGAGAGAGAGAGAGAGAGAGAGAGAGAGAGAGAGAGAGAGAGAGAGTTTCTCTCCCAGCATCTGGAAGCTGAGAACTGACTGAGAACTGAGATGGAGTTTTCCTGAGACCAGAATCTGGTGAAGGCTGCCTAGAAGGCTGAGAGGGCTTGCCTGGAAGGCTGCCTGGAAGACCAGTATTCCTTCTGGGTCCTAGGGCCAGCTGAAGTGCTGGAGGACTGAAGAAACATGACCAGGATAAGACTTTGTTTGTTCATGGCCTGGCTGATCCTTGAGTTCCAGA
>CM053584.1:68942919-68967113 GCA_028627135.1 Pseudochirops cupreus | reverse complement strand
AGACAAGAGAAGTGGTGAAGAGTTTGAGATGTGCTGGACCCTGTGAACTTCAGTGTGTGCCAGGGACTGCCCTGAGGACTGAAGAAGGACCTTGGAGCTGTCTGCTTCTGAATCCAGGTGACTGTTTGGTGGATTCAGGAGGGAGCTGGGACCTTGGAAGGGGATCCAGGGAATCAGAGAGACCACCCAGAGTCAAGGTGAAGAAAAGGCCTCCCCTTGGATGAAACTGAGGTTTTTCGGACACCGAGGGGTGGAGGGTTTGTGTGGTTTTCTAATGATGGTATTTGTGGTCAAGATATTTAGTAATTGTGAATCTAGATTAGTGACTGATTAAGTTAATGGTTGCCCCATGAGTGGAAGTTTAATTATTCTATTGTTTCTTGTTAATGATTGAGTTGCCCCATGAGTGGAAGTTTGATTCTATTGTTCCTTGTTCTAAATATTGTGGCCACTATAGTGAAAACTGTGTGGCCATTTTCTGTGATAAGCCTTGTTCTGAATATTGTGGCCACTGTAGTGAAAACTGTGTGGCCATTTTCTGTGATAAGATGTAATGTTGTGAATAATATAATGTTTTGAATGTTTGTCTTGATTTGTAATGGAATAAACAGAGTGTTCACTATATTTTGTAATCTGAACTCTAAAAGCTGTTCACAGTAGCATTCCTTTGGGAATCTGCTTGTGCATGGCATTACACCATTGGCTTCAATGCCCACTGTTAGGTGTCAGTGAAAAGCACTCTGGTTCCATTTACCCAATTACCTTCTATAAATGGGTTATTTACTCTGAAGAATGAATGTAAAGACATCACTATCCCTGGCCCCACTCCCTACCTCTTGGGACCACTTTTGCCTACCCTCAGTTAGTCTTTTGCTGGAACATGACAGTTTTTTGCTTACTCTTAGCATTAGACCCACAATTACACTTCAAAGTGTGGCATGACTACCAGATGATCCCTTCTTTTAATTTCTGGTGGACCAAGTTACAAAAGTCATTCCTATAAAAGAAGATTTTATCTTAGCATTTTGTAACAGATTCTCATCAGTTTCGAACATTTTAGTTGCTGAGTCTTGGATGTTACTTACTACTGAGTATGCTGCATTCAAAGACTGGTGATGTAATTGGTAGAGCACTGAGTCTGGAGTTAGGAACACCTGAATTCCAATCTAGCATCACACACTTACTAACTATGTGATGTTGGGCAAATCACTTAACCCTTTGTCTCAGTTTCCTCATCTTTACAATGATCTGGTGAAGGAAATAACACACCACTCCACAATATTTGCCAAAAAAAACCCAAAGTGTCACAAAGTGACACATAAGTAAAATGACTGAGCAACAACACAATTAAAATAGGACAAGTTAATAGGTTTACCTTAGATTTGAAATATTACCTAAAGTCCTTAAGAATCTTCATCATACTTGGAGTAATATAGAAAATGTTACCTCTCCTACATATCTTATGCTTTGGCTAGTTACTAAAGAATAACTCCCACTAGTTCCACCATCATTATGTCACTGGAAAGTGAGGGAAAAGCATATGAAAATGTGATTGCTAGATAGATGATCTTGTTTGTATGTTTAAAAGCTTAAATAAATTCATTTCTTCTCTAGTTTTGGGCAATGGTAATGCCATTCTGAACAAAGCATTTTTTTAAAAGTCAATACGATTTCTTTGTTCACATAAGGGATGACAGTGAAAAAAATGCTTTATGTGTATTTATTGGATTTTTCCATGTGGAAAACAAATTCCAACTGTTATTAGTGATACACACACAAAATATTAAAGGAGAATTCTGTGATGTAGACCATAAAACAGATATACAAATTTTAAAGGTAACATAATACTTTGTGAATCTAAGAGCTTAGTATATACTCATTAAACAAAAATAATTTGGGCTTCTTTCCAATAGCACATTTAAATTGATTTAATTAAGTTGCTGTTTTGCCATGAAAATCCAGATGTTCAAATTAAACAACTGCTAAAAATACCATGCAATCATGGGTTTGTCAAAGCCTGGGATTTGGGTCATAAGATTTTTTTTTTACAACAATTCAATACAATTCTATGCAGAATCTGACCTTTTGAATGGAGTGTTAGATTACGTGATAAATAACCCCTCCAAATATATATTGTATATCTATCTACAAAAGACTTCCATTTACAATGTATTGGAAAAATTCATGTCTACTTTCCGCTGAACCTTCTAACTCTTCCAGATAGGTGAAGAAAGATAGAGATAACCTTCTGAGGTAGCCTATTCTGCTAATTGTTAATTGTTTTTCCCCCTCTCCTTTTCTTTAAAGAAGCAAGAAAACTAAGGGACAAAGTGCTAAACCTAGAGTGAGGAAAACATGAGTTCAGATATGAACTTAGATTCTTAATAGCTATGTTACCCTGGGCAAATCACTTAATCTTTGTCGCATTTTTTTTCAACGGCAAACTATAGGCTAATAGCACCTACCTCCCAGGGATGAAATGAAATATTTCTACTGAGTAAGAAGGTGCATGTACATAGTAGGCACTTTAAAATAGTTATTCCCTTTTAGTAACCAAAATGTTAAATTTGTCTTTTTACAACTTCTACTCATTGCCCCTATGCAGTACAGCAGAGGAAATCTAATGCAACTCTCACATGATAACTCTTCAAATAATTGACTTTGCACTATTTATGACAATCCTCAAAAGTCTTTTGTTCTGCAACGTAACCATCACCATTTTATTCAACTAATCCTCATATGACAAAAGCTCAAGGCCTTTTACCATCCCAGGCTCCTTCCTTGGAAGTGTAATAATGCTCTTGCTAAACATTGCTCCCAGCTCTGAAATGCTGTCATTTTGTGATTATAGTGACACAGGATTTGGTTAGCATAAGTCAGTCATGATATTTCTAAAAATAAGCCTATGAATCACATACCTTTGTTGTTCAGAAATGTGTTATCCATTTAGTAGATGCTGCTCTCTGCTTATTGGTTAATCTAAAATTCATTATTTCAGGATATTTATAAGAAACAAGGAATGGGAAAAAATAACTAAAGGAATTCTCCAATCAACAAATGGTTTATTTCAACCAAGATACTTCATCAATTTCTCAGCTCTGGCCTTTTTATCTGACCTTCCTCCATGGCTTGAATGCTCTCCCTCTTCCATTTGTAATTGTAACCTACCTGACTTCCTTTAAGTGCTAACTAAAATATGCCACCTTCTGTAGGAAGCCTTAATTAACCCCTCTTAATTCCAGGGATTTCTTTCTTTTAATTATTTCCTATTTATCCTGTATAGAGCTCATTTTGTACATATTTGTTTGCATATTCTCTTCTTATTTCATTGTATGTTCCTCGAGAGCAAACACTCTCTTTTGCCTCTTTTTGAGACCTCAGTGCTTGGTGTAGCTGTTGGAACATAGTAGTATTTAATAAATGTTTATTGATTGAGTGAATTTAAGGTGATTTATTATGAGATATTTTGAACTCCTTGGAAGAATATTATCCAGTTGGAGAAATTAAGGGTATTGTTCTTTTAAGCAGTATTCCCATTTCCATAATTTGTCCTCTCTTCCATATCCTCTCATTTCAAGAAGGTTTCTTTGCTTATCTCCCTCAAGATAAGAAAAAAAAAAACCCAAAATACATGATTTTATCCCTTATTTTATGGTAGCAAAGTAATAAATATACAGAGAGCAACTGCAACTATGTAAACCCCCCTCACACTTTCATCTTTTCTACTACATTAAGACAAGACAAGCTAGAAGCTATAAGAAAGGTATTACATTAGATGTAATGCATGAGACAGAGAAAATGTTTATGGATTGTTCATAGTGTTATTTCTTCATTTCATATACAACATGCATCAAACAAAATCAAAGCATCGCTAACATATTTCACCTTAAGCAATGACTAAGTTTCCTTCTGGAGGAAGAACAAAGGCAATGGTGACAAATTTTCAATAATAGTGACTCTACTTTGTAAGGAATAAAAACCATATGGAATATATGAAAATAGATAAAACATTTTTTTTGTTTTAGAAGAGCTTATTCTATTTGAATTAGAAAGATAAAGGCCAATTGTAAAATATACATAGAAAATCCATGCAAATGTAGATGAACCTAAATAGGTTTATATTCATAAAAGTATTGGTGATTAGTTAATACTGAATACAATGGAGTTTTCAAGATCCTATTAGTGTTAATAACAAATATAGGACAATCATTGCAAATTTAATTACTCAGCATGATAAAATGCATGAGAAAAGAGATTCATTATAGACATAGTTATGCTTATTAGATACAAATTAGTTAAATATATGGACATATGTATGTATACATGCATACATCTACACATACATATATAATCCATACATATCATGAAAAAAATTAATATATCTTTTGAAATTTTATTTTAATTTCAATTTTAAATTCTCTTGCTCTCTTCAGCCCCTCCCTTCCCCATTGTAAAGGTTGAAAATATGATACTCATTGTATATATGAAGCATGTTAATAATGTTCTTTTGAAATGAAATGTGAAATAGATATTACCTATTAATAGTACTTTATGAAATCTCAAGATCACTCAAAATAATAAGCAAAATGTGATAGTCTAATAATGACATTTATCAAAACATATATGGTAAAGAGTCTTTGATTGAAAATTAAAAGAAATGATATTTCAGTACTTCATTGGACAATTACTAGTCATTTGACCATAGGCAAACCACTTAACCTTTCTAAATCTGTTTTGTCCTCAGCAAAATATAATCACTATTTCAGTACTTACTACCTTAGAAGGTTGTTGTGAGTATGAAATAAGGAATGTAAATAAAGTGTTTTATAAACCTCAGTGTCTGCTAAAATAGTTGTCAAAGGCTGTGTTTAAAACTTTCTTAAAACAGTAAATTTTGAAGGAAATTTTGATTATATCATTATTTTATAGCTCTGTGAATTTATATAATGCAACCTTTGGTCAATTACATTTCATATTTACTGGTAATAGGCTAATATAATGAAAATAGGGCAGCTCAGCACTCCTGCTAGTTATTTACAAAAAGACAATCATGAAAATAATTACAGTTTGTGTACTGAAAAGTGATGAATAGATGGAGAAATTGTTTCTCATCTTTGATACAAAAGATCTGTATGACGCTGATCAAATCAATTAACATTTCAGTGACCTGGGCAATGTTAAGATTAAATGTAACTGAACAAGTATAAATATGAACTTATAGAGATAGTTTCCTCAACAGGAGTTTGTAAACACAAGTATAATTGCATATGTAAACATAAGTCTGGTTTATAAACAATAATTATAACATATGCAAAAAACCATAAAAATTCTCCATATAAAAACAACTGACATCTACTTTAATACCCAGTGATTTAATTAGAAGGTCAGAATGAATAAGTAAAAATTATTAAATTATGCTGTAACATGAATTAGCAATTAGTAAAGAAAGAGGCCAAAGACCTATTGACTATATAAAAACCTTAAGCCTACAAATCATGACTATTTTCTTTGGATAAAGAATCAGAAGATGCAGGATGTGGAAGGTAACAAATCATACTTGAAAATATTAAATTGATTATGGTATATTAATTAGTTTATGATTTATTATTGATATAAGTCATTCCTGAATCAATTATTTGTGTAGTCAGAAGACATTTTATTAGAACAAAGATTAAAATTATTACAAGAAAAAAGAAAGTAAAAATGGGGGAAATTTGAAATGTAATTAAAGTTAACTCCAACTTGACGTATTTAAACAAGTTTCTAACACCAAAAATTATAAATTTATAGGAAAAAAGAGAAGCACATGCACTGCCATAAGTTCATAAAGGAATTTAATGAATCAATGAGCATCATATAGGAAAATATTTGCAAGCACTTAGCACAGTGCCTGTCACATAGCAGGTACTTATTGAATTCATTATCCTGTCCACTCTTTCCATCAACAGGTATATTTTGCAACAGCTACTATATATAAAGTACTGTGCTTAATTTTGGGGAGACAAAGATAAACCAATATAAAACCCTTAATATAAGAAAGATACAAAAGAAAACATGTGTGAGTGAATGAATGAAAAAAAAATATGAAACACACATTGTGTACCAGGCACTGTGATAAACACTAGGCATCCAAATACAAGTAAAAAGATAGTACTTCTGCTCAAGAAGCTTACATTCCAATGGGGGAAGGGGAGCATAAGTGGCAGGGATAGTAAGGGAGGGGAATTTTGGTTTGTGGAAACCATAGAGGTGGTGAGTAAAGCCATAGTGTAATATAAGCCACGTAAACATACACTTATTACATACTTAGTATGTGCCAGACATTTTCCCAAGCACGGGGGGCAAGGTAAAAACAGTTCCTCTTCTCAAGGAGCTCACAGTCTAAGGAAGGAGACAATACAAACAAGCCTGACAGAGAGCTTAAATTGGAGGTGATCATCAGAAAGAATTAGCACTAAGGGGCATTGGGAAATGAATGGAATAAAAGTGAAAATGTCTCAGGTAACATTCCAGAAATATAAACAGAAATGCAATAGATTACCAAAGATTCAGTACCCTGGGCTGGGAGCCTGGAACCCTTCCCTAACTCCCCTGGTCATAAGTTGAAGTTTTTGCTAAGCTTAGCTAATGTGTGGGAGGGAAAGCACAGATCCTGAAAATTTGAATGCAGGCCTGAATGTTCCAGAGTTGTTTCCACTGATCACCATATGACCTGTACAAATATAAAATTGGAAATCCTGTTGCGGAACTCTGGGCAGGTCACTATGCCCTAAAACCCCCATGATTCATAAAGTATTGTCTACTTTCATATCTAAGTTGATACTGATGTCATATTTTGTCTGTTTATGTATTATCCAGACCAGTACCTTCTGCTCTTTGACATTATTGACATTTTTCCTGCAATGTCAGCAAATTTTTGTGGTTAAAGAATGTACACCTCAGTTCCTGATTAACAGAAACAGGACAGAACAAGGGAGGGGGGAAAGGGGTGGTCTTTTGGGTATAAACCAAGCTTTGCATTTTGTATTTTGCCTCTCCTACTAGATTGCCTCTAGTAGTGAGACCACCCTTCTTGCAAGAAGAAATAAATAAATCTATCTTGTCTCTATTTGGAGATTATTTCTGCTTATTTTATTTTGGGCAAGGGTTGTCTTTGTCCCACACTGAAACATTTCCTGAAAAAGAAGTAAAATTCACTGACACATACTTTCCAGGAATAGTATTAGGACCCAGTGATGGAAAATATCAAGGAAGAGTTCATAGAAGTTGTGGACATGGCAGCATTGGCATGAAGATCATGAGGGAACAGCATGGATGCCTCCTCCCTCAGCCTCCTCTCCTCTCTGATTGAAGGACTAGAGGGACTACTAAAACCCTCTCAAAGTCTTCCATTATAAAGAGCAGGAATTAGACTTTCAGTTCTCTTCATTTGGACTCTGCTGCTTTGCCTGGTTTCAACTCCATGGAAAAAGATGGCTTTGTGTAAGGTACCCATGGTGCCCCTCCTTTTCCTGCCTCCTTTTGTGTGTTATCATCCCATGTTAGATTATAAGCTTCCATGAGGACAGGTACTATCTTTCTTTTTTTAATTTATATCCCCAGCATTTAACACAGTATCTAGCACCTTGTATGTAGCCTTTTGTTTAAGAAATGTTTGTTGGTCTGGCTTAGACTAGATGTGAAGAGATTTTACCACAGGCACCCAGTGTATCAGCATGAGAACTAAAGTCCCCATTCAGACATGAAGACTAGAGTGATGAATACATGGAATGAAATGACTGAAGAGAAATCTAACATATCTGAGTCAGGCTTGATATGGAAGGCTTTCATCAATAAGAAGTACAGGATGTAAGGGAGAGAGCTAGAAAAAAGAATGCTGAGACAGAGGTGGAACATAAAAAAAATCCAAAGAAACACACATTTCAGTTGCTTCTTGAAGAGAGAACTTTGTCAATCAGATTCACAGAGTTTTATAATATAATCTTTGCAAATTTGGAAAGAAAGGACATAGGAAGGATGGATGGAATGAAAGAAGGAAGGAAGGAAGGAATGAAGGAAGGAAAGGAAGAAAGATAATTTATTAAGTATATACTATCTGCAGGCACTCTGCTAAGTACTACATTTATTTATTTATTTATTTGCTTTTGCTTTTTTGGGGGGGGGAAGGAGGAGGGCAGGGCAATTGGGGTTAAGTGACTTGCCCAAGGTCACAGGGCTGGTAAGTGTTAAGTACCTGAGGCCATATTTGAACTCAGGTCCTTCCGACTCCAGAGCCAGTGCTCTATTCACTGTACCATGTAGTTGCCCCCATGCTGAGGACTTTAGAAAGATCTCATTTGATCCTCAAAATGTCATTGGTTTTTAAGTGCTATAGTTCAGTTTTGTAATTGAATAAACTGAAGCATATGGAGGTTAATTGACTTGCCAAGAGATGCACAGTCAGTTTTTGAGGCAGGATGAAAACTCAAGTGTTTCTGAAACCAAGTGCACCACCGAGCTACCTCATATGGAGACAGTAGAAGATCATGTGAAGTACATGTGGCTATTTCTATGCATGTACATATGCAAATATATGTGATTATATATACATACACATGTGTGTACCATGTATTCATATATGTATATACACATGTGTATATGTTTATGTGTTTTGTTATGTTGTTGTTCAGTCATTTTTTCAGTCATGTCAGACTCTTTATGAGCCCATGAGGAGTTTTCTTGGCAAAGGTACTACAGTGGTTTACCATTTCCTTCTCCAGCCTTTTTATAGATGAGGAAACTGAGGCAAATAGGGTTAAAGTGTCACACAGTTATTATTACATGACTGAGGCCATATTTGAACTTGAGAACTTGAATCTTTGACTCCAGGCCCAGAACTCTATCCACTGTACTATCAACCTGCCCTTATTTATGTATATAGGTGTGGGTGGGTGTGGGTGTGTGTGAATAAATTTTGATCTTAGACACCAAAAATGTGCATTTATACACACCCAGAACAACACAAATTGCCAATTCTTTATGAAACTGTTTATAGCCTTATATAAGAGATAGAAACAAAGGGGTTGGAGAGGTTAAAGAAGGCTTGAAAAGACATCCAATTAAACATACACAACAAAAAGCATTTAGGAACATACTTATAAGGGGGGAGGCATTAGATATAAGAAAGACTATTTGATCTATAAGACATTTTATAGTAAAACCTTTTTTTTCCCCCCCATCCTGCTGGGCAGAGGAGTCTATGAACCTGAGTTGTTAACATGACAGTCCCAGATGTGCTTATGGAAGAGGTTAAAATAACCTTTAAGAGAACACAGCTGGGAAACACAGCTGGATTATACTAAGTCAATATTGGAGGCAACACAATTTTGAAGAAGCTGAGGAGTCAATGCTCTAACTCTCTGAAGAAGGAGATGAATCCAAAGATGTAAGAAAAAAGAAAAAAACACAGATGACCCCCTCAACAAAAAAGATGACAGAATATCAACTGCTACTCATCTATATACCTACTTTCCTATCTATAGTAAATGTTTATGAAAATAATAACATTCATTGCAAGTATCCCTGATCAGATTTATTGAGAGGAGATAGATGGAAGCTATTCCAGTGATATTCCGCCATTAATGACGTTGCTACCATCTTACAATACTTTGGAAAATGTAATGAATGCAAGATCCTACTGTTCATGGATTATAAACAAGCAGTAGAAAAAAAGCAGCCTTAATGACTGACTCCCTACATATATAAATCCATAAAATTGTGCAAAACTCCTGGAAAATTTTAGCAATAGAAATGTCCTAGTTTGATAATGCTCTAATCATTAATTTCAGATAAGACAAAAATAAATGGAGGATGGGGGAGGACACTTGTTTTGCCAAAAGGTGTTTGCAACTATTATAGAGAATATCTAATACAGAGTGCAAACTGAAGACAGATCCCTGTAATACAATCAGATCACCCATATCAGTGGTTCTCAACCTGAGGGGTTGTGACCCCTTTGGGGGTTAAACGATCCTTTCACAGAGGTTGCCTAAGACCTCTGGAAAACACCTATTTCCAATGGTCTTAGGAACTGAGACACCGCTCTTCTATGGGTCTCCAGGCAGGTCCACCCACATGTAGATACATCCACATATGAGTATTAAAGGGTTGCTGCATTAGGAAGGTAGAGAACCACTGATCTATATTCCATAAGCACATGACATTGTGCTTCTCATATCTGGCCCTTGAATGCCTCCTCCCTTAGCATCTGTTTAATGAAATCCCTTACCATTCAAAAGAATGAAATCTTATCATGTACACATTAAAAAAATCATATTCATCATCTTCAACAACAAAAATAACCAAAAACAAGAATATAAGTAGTTTTATAATATTTACACATATATTTATAATAAAATATATGATATAATAATATGTTATATTTATAATATTTGCACGTAATGAACTCAGGTGACAGATAATGTATAGAGCTCATTCATCAAAATGTGACTGTGTATGTATACACCCACGTACATATAATTACCTTCCTACCCAATATCTTTCCTAGTTTTTGAGTCATTTGTTCCTCCCTAGCAACTCTGACATCTGCTACTTTTTTTCAATCCGTATTGGCAGTTGTCTGACAGACAAATTGGAGTAGGGAGAGAACTGAGTCAGGGAGAGTAAGTGGAAGACTATTTTAATAATGAATGTTACAAGTCATAAGGGTCTAAACTAATGACTGTAAGAGTTGAGAATAATGGTGGCAGATGTGAGATTTTTTGGTAGAAGTAGACCAATTTGGAAAATGGATTGGATGTGTGGAGAGAATGACAGGAAGTGAAGATGACATGAAGATTGTTGGTGTTTGGAAGGATGGAGGCAATCCTGAAAGAAATAGGGAAGTTCAGAAAAGAAGAGCAGGTGAATTTTTTTTAATGTATATGCATTTTCTAGTGTTTTCTAATTGATTTAGTTTTTCCCCCACTTAATAGTATTTTATTTTTCCAATTACAAGTAAAGATAATTTTCAACATTTATAAGATTTTGAGTTCCAATTGTTTTTTCTTCCTCTCTATCTTACTATCCCCTTCCTCTTTCTCCTCCCTCCAAGACAGCAATCTGATATACATTATATATGTACAATCATATTAAATATATTTCCACATTAGTCATGTTGTAAAAGAAGAATCAAAACAAAAAGAAAAAATGAGAAAAAAAAGAAAACAATATGCTTCTATCTGCATTTAGATTCCATAGTTCTTTCTCTGAATGTGGATTGTATTTTCCAAAATCAGTCTTTTGGAATTGTCTTGGATCATTGTATTGCTAAGAAGAAGTAAATCTATCAAAGCAGATCATCACACAGTGTTGTTCCTACTGTGCATAATGTTCTCCTGGTCCTATTCATTTCATCAGTTCTTGAAAGTCTTTTCAGGTTTATCCTGAAATCCACCCACTCATCATTACTTATGGAATAGTGTGACATTACATTCATAAACCACAAATTTTTCAGTCATTCCCCAATTGATGGGCATTGCCTCAATTCTCAGTTCTTTGACATCACTAAAAGAGCTGCTATAAATATTTTTGTACTTGTAGATCCTTTCCATTTCTTACAATCTCTTTGGAAAACAAACCTAGTAGTGGTATTGCTGGATGAAAGTGTATGCACAGCTTTATAAACTGTTGAACACAGTTCCAAATTATTCTCCAGAATGATTGTATCAGTTCACAAGTCCATCAACAATAAATTAGTGCTCCAGTTTTCACATATCTTCGCCAATACTTATCATTTTCCTTTTTTGTCAAATTAACCAATCTGATAGTTATGAGGTGGTGCCTCGGAGTTGTTTTATTTATCATTTCTTTAATCAATTGTGATCTAGAGAATTTTTTCGTATGATTATAAAGAATTTTATTTTTTCATCTGGAAACTCCCTGTTCATATCCTTTGTCCATTTATGAATTGAGGTAGGACTTGCATGGTAAAGGTAAAAGGCTAGAGTAGAATATATTAAGCTTCAGCTGAAGTTAAACAAACAAGCAAACACAAACATGGTAGCAATCCTGATCTCACACAAAACAGGAGGAAAAATAGACCAAATAGACACCAAAACCATAGTAATGGGGGACCTCAACATGCACTTCTCAGAATTAGTTAAATGCAACCACAACATAAAAAAGAAACAGTTAAGGAGATGCATAGAATTTTAGAAAAAATGGATATACTAGACCTCTGTAGAAAATTGAATGGGGATAGAAAGAAATGATTGTTTTTTGGGACATAAACACCTCACAATCAAGCAAACAAAGGCAGAAATATTAAAGTTATCCTATTCAGATCACAATGCAATAAAAATTGCATGCATTAAAGAGACACTGATAGACTAAAAATTAATTGAGCTTTTTTTTCTGCCTGCTCCCCCCTCCCTCCCAAGCGCCACTCCAGCTGCATCGCGCCACACTGAGCTCCGGCCCCGAAGCTCTAGCGCCTCCGCCACCTCCATCCTTTTGCCACCATGATCATCTACAAGGACGTCATCAGCCATGATGAGATGTTCTCCAACATTTACAAGATCCAGGAGATCATGAACTGTCTGTGTCTGGAGGTGGAAGGGAAGGTCAATAGGACAGAGGGTACCATTGATGATTCGCTCATTGGTGGAAATGCTTCTGCTGAAGGTCCTGAGAGTGAAGGAACAGATGCCACTGTAATCACTGGAGTTGACTTAGTAATAAAACATCATCTTCAAGAAACTATTTTCGCAAAAGAATCCTACAAAAAGTACATCAAAGACTATATGAAATCAATCAAAGGCAGACTTGAAGAACACAAGCCAGATAGAGTAAAACTTTTTATAACGGGAGCTGCAGAACAGATCAAACATTCAAACACATCCTTGCTAATTTTAAAAACTATCAGTTCTTCATAGGCTAAAGCATGAATCCAGATGGCATGGTGGCTGTCTTGGACTTCTGTGAGGATGGTGGGAGCCCATATATGATTTTCTTTAAGAATGGTTTAGATATAGAGAAATCTTAACAAATTAAGCTGATTACTTTGAATCACCTGTCATCATAACTGGCTGCTGCTTTTTGTCATCTACACAACACCAGGGCTTGAACAAACTTGGACCGATGTCATCTTGAGCTTTATTCATTTATTTTCGACCTTGATTTATTTGGAGTGGAGGCCTTGTTTTTAAAAACATGTCATGTAAGTTGTCTAAAATAAAACACATTTAAACCCATCTGAGAGAATTCCTCTTGGTCTAATGTTTTTTGAGCTCAAATTACAGTAACTTGCTACAGTTGTACCTCAAAGATCATTGTAGAGATCATTGCTGGCTCTTAGGATACTTTTCACCATAAGACTCTTCAGGTAGACTTTTCTACAGTTGACTGCTTTTGAAAAAGGGAAGAGATGCCCACAAATGTGCCAACAAAATGAAGTGGACCTTTCTACATTTTTATTTCATTTACAAGCTGAAGTAGAGTTAACTCTGAAAGAGATTACATCCAAACTGAATAAAATGAAACCATGTAAAACTAAAAAACAAACAACCAAAAAAAACCCAAATATAATATTAAAGAATGAGGTCAAACAACAAATTATAGAAGCAATCAATAGTTCCATCAAAGAGTATGATAATAATAACATAACATATCAAAAATTATATGACATAGCCAAAGAATTTCTTGGGGAAAATTTCATAGTTCTAAAATCTTACATGAATAAAATAGGAAAAGTGGAGATAAATGAATTGGGCATGCAACTAAAAATGAAAGTGGAAAAAAAAGAACAAATTAAAAATCCTCAATTAGTTAAAAAAATGGAAATTGTGAAAATTGAAGGAGCAGTTAATAAAATCATAAGTAAGAAAACAATTGAACTAGTTAAACTAAGAGCTCATTTTATGAAAACAATAATAAAATAGATGTTGCTGGTTAATTTGATTAAAAAAGAAAGAAGAAAACCAAATTGTTGGTATCAAAAATGAAAAGGATGAATTCACCAATAGTGAAATGGAAATTAAAAAAAATAATAATAAGTAGTTATTTTACCAGACTGTATGCCAAAAAATCTGACAATCTAAGTGAAATGGGTAAATATTTACAAAAATATAAATTTCTCAAATTATCAAAAGAGGAAATTTAAAAAAAAATCCCATTTTGGAAGAAGTTGAATAAGTCAGTAAAGAACTCCCTATATAATCTCCAGGGCCAGATGGATTTGCAAGTGAATTCTACCAAACATTTAAAGAAAAATTAACTTCAATTTTATATAAACCATTTGCAAAGACAGGCACAGATGGAATCCTACCAAATTTTTTATGACACAATTATGATGCTAATACTGAAACCAGGGACTGCCGAAACAGAAAAAAAAAGAACATTTTAGATCAATTTCCATAATGAATATTGAGGTAAATTTTTTTAAATAAAATTTTAGGAAAGATATCACAGCTATTTATCACTGGGAAAATACACTGTGGTCAGGTGGGATTTATTCCAGGAATGCAGGGCTGGTTCTATATTAGGAAAACAATCAGGAAAATTGGCAGTATCAATAACAAAATTGACAGACGTCACACGTTCATCTCAACAGATGCTGAAAAAGCTTTTGACAAAATTCAGCACCCATTCCTATTTAAAGCAAAAACAACAATAGTAACAACAACTAGAAAGCATACAAATAAGTGGAGTTTTCATTACAATGATAAATAGTATCTATATAAAACTAGCAGGAAGCATTATACGAAATGGAGATAAACTAGGATTTTCCCAATAACATCAGGGGCGAAACAAGGAAACCCATTATCACCAATATCATTCAATATTACACTAGAAACTTTAGCTTTAGCAAATAAGAAAAGAAAAATAATTTGAAGGAATTAATATAAGCAATGAAGAAACAAAACTATAACTTTTTGCATATGATACTTATACTTAGAGAATCCTAGAAAATCAAATTAAAAAAAAAACCACTTGAAACAGTGAACAATGTTAGTAAAGTTTCAAGACATAAAATTAACCCACATAAATTACCAACATTTCTGTATATTATCAACAAAGCTCAGCAGCAAGAGATAGAAATGTAAATTCCATTTAGAATTATTCTAGAAAATATAAAATATGTGGGAGTCGAATCGCCAAGACAAACACAGAAAGTATATGAAAACAATTACAAGGCACTTTTCATGTACATATAGTCAGATCTAAACAATTGGAAAAATATTATTTGCTCCTGGACAGATCAAGCTAATGTAATAAAAATGACAAGCCTACCTAAATTAATTTACTTATTCAGTGCCATATCCTTCAAACTACCAAATATATATGTGTGTGCGAGAGAGTGTGTGTGTGTGTGTGTGTGTGTGTGTGTGTGTTTAGCTAGAAAAAATAGTAAGAAATTCATCTGGAAGAACAAAAGGTCAAGAACATCAAAGGAACTGATCAAAATGCAAAGGAAGGTGGCCTAGGTATACCAGATTTAAACTATATCACAAAGTGAAAAAGCATCAAAATATTTTGGGACTGGCTAAGAAATAGAGTGATGGGTCAGTACACACCCAAGTTTAGATACACAAGACACAGTAGTTGAAGACTCTACTGATCAACTTTTTAATAGACCCAAAGAATACAATATCTGAGGGAAAAAACACTCATTATTTCACACAAACTGCTGGGAACCTGGGGGGGAAAAAAAAGTATGGCAGAAACTAAGCATAGACCAACATCACACATCCTATTCCCAGACAAGTTCAAAATGAGTAGACCATTTAGACATTAAAGTAGACTCCATAGATAAATGAGGGGAATAAGAAATATTCTTCTGACTGAGAAGAGAAGAATTGATGACCACCCAACAGATAGAGAAAATTATGGACTGCAAAATGGACAGTTTTGTTACATATTTTTTTTTCCACAAAAGAACCCCAATGCTATCAAGATTAGAAGGAAAGAAGAAATCTGGGAAAAAAATATTTGCTACCAGTGTTTCTGATAAAGGCCTCATTTCTTAAATAAATAGAGAACTGAGTCAAATTTATAAGAATATAAGTGATTCCCCAATTGATTTTAAACGGTCAATGGATACAAACAGGCAGTTTTCAGATGAAGAAATTAATACAATCTATACTCCTATGAAAACGTGTTCTAAATCAGCATTGATCAGATAAATGCAAGTTAAAAACAACTCTGAAGTACTACTACCTCACACCTATTAGGTTGGCTAATATGAAAGAAAAGTAAAATGACGAATGTTAGAGAAGATGTGGGAAAATTGGAATACTAATACATTGCTGGCCGAGTTGTGTACTGATCTAAACATCTGGAGAGCAATTTGAAACTATGCTGAAAGGGCTATAAAGCTATGCATAACTTTTGTCCTAGCAATACCACTAGTTGGTCTGTATCCCAAAGAGATTATAAAATAGAGAAAAGAGCCCACATCGCAAAAATATTTATAGCAACTCTTTTAGTGATGGTGAAGAATTAGAAATTGATGGGACGCCCACCAGTTGGGGAATGGCTGAACAAGTTTTGGCATGTGAATATAATGGCTTACTATTGTGTTATAAGAAATGATGAGCAGGCAGATTTCAGGAAAAAAAAAACCTGCAAAGACTTTTTTGAACTGATGCTGAGTGAAGTGAACAAAACCAGGAGAAAATGTACACAGTAATAACTACATTCTGTGATGATCAACTATGATAGATTTAACTCTTTTCAGCAATACAGTGATCCAAGACAATTACAAAAGACGCAATGGAAAATGCCTGCCACATCCAGAGAAAGAACTATGAAATATTAAATTAGATTAAAGCATACTATTTTCATTTACAATTTTTTTCTTTCCCATTGTTTTTCCCTTTTGTTTTGATTCTTCTTCCACAACATGACTCATGGAAATATGTTTAGTATGATTGTATGTATATGACCCATATCAGATTACTTGATGTCTGGGGGGAAGGGGATTATAATGATGATTTATAAAGGTAGACACAGTGCTATTGCTTCATTATATTAATTTCCATATGTTTCATATCAATTCATATGTATCTGTATGAATAATCCAAATTGGGGATGTCAGAGGGAGATTCAAACAATTGATTTTAAATAATTTCATTTTTCAGAGTAATTGGTTATATGGTCTTATAGAGTACTGGCAGAACAATATGAATTAAGAATGGAATTTATCAGTGAAATAGTTATAGTATCAGAGGTTTTATTTATTGAATAGCAGCATCTGAGATTCATAAAAAAGATAATACTGTTGTATTCTTCTCTTGTCAGTCTATGCAAAGAGCATTCCTTTCCATTTTGGCTAACACAATTTTGAAATGATGCTGATAAGTTGGGACGTGTTCTGAAGAAGGCAACCAGCATGATGAATAGTTTTGAAATGTCACAGAAGAATCACTTGAATTAACAGGATTGTATTTAGCCTGGCAGAGAAAAAAATCATAATGCTCCTGATATTTGATGAACTGATACACGGAAGCATAATTAGATTTCTTGGTCTCAGAAGGAAGAAGCAAAATCAGTGTGTTGAAGTTTAAGAATAGGATATTTGACTTAATGATACTGTGTTAATAACTTGAAATGTGTGTAGTTGGAAAAGGTGGCCTTGGGTGTGCAAACTCATTTATTAAATATCTGCAAAAGTGGTTTCATGACCATTTGTTAGGCATGTCATAGACGTAATTCTTCCAGATTTCGGTTGGAGAGGATAACTTTTATTGTGAAACAACACAAAGATAAACAGATAAATAAGTTAATGAGCAGGACGTTAAATAAATAAATAGGTAGGTAGATCGATAAATGAATGAAGAAATGGCTAGATAAATAAAACATGTTCCTATGTAATCCACGTTGCTTTTCTGAATGAGTTTATGAATGTTCAAATAATCATTTATCCTATTTGAACTTATTTCATATCCCCCACATAGCCTTTAATATTACTGTACTGAAGCATAGATCTAATTATATAATTCCAATCACTTTAATTGTACTCAATAAATTCCAAAGTTTTGCTATTAAACTGAAGATCAAATATAAACTTCTCTGCTATTTATTCTGTTGTTTTACATCTCTGTCTTTTTGAATCTTGGCTTTTCTTCAAAAGCATTCAAGGATCATTTTCTGGGTGAGGCCATTCCTGTCATCCACAGTTTATAGTGCTGACTCTTCTAAAATTACATGGCAAATGATTTACCTATGGGTTAGAGATGCCTATCAATACTTCTTATGTACTCTGTTTGAGAATTGTCAGTCAGTCCTACACTTAGCAAACATTTAATAAGTACTTACTATGTGTCATCATCGTATTAAGCACTGGGCATAAAAAGTAAGGTAATAACAATCTTTACTCTCAGCACTGCCTCCAAAAGAATAGGGTCAGTTTTTCTTTTGTCTTTGTATCCTGAGCACTTAGGAGGGTTCTTGGTATATAAGTAGTCAAGCAAGGTTAGTAAGTGCTTATTAAGTACTTAGCATGGGTCAGACCCTGTTCCAAATGATGTTAATATGAAGAAAAGCAAAAACAATCCCTTGCCCTCAAAAAGCTCAAAATCTAATCAGAGAAGCAAAATGAAAGTTGCTGTATAAAAATTAATTCTCTATGTCTATGTATATATGTATGAATGCATATATACATATATGTATATAGATATCTGTACATGTTCATGTATGTATGTATTTGTGTGTATACATATATATATGTATATGTATATGTATAAAATCTTAGAGGAAAGGCAGTGCCATTATTTATTCAGGGGTATATTGCTTGATGATGTTTTAAAGAAAGTACAATTTTAGCTCATACTTAAAGAAAGCCAGGAAAATTAGAAGGTGAATCTGAGGAAGGAGAACATTTTAGGCATAGGAAATAGCCAGTGAAAATCCATTTAATTGGGAGCTGATATTTCCAATGGTTTGGAGTTCATGTTAAATAATTGCTTGTTGGCTGACGACTAGTTAGAGTGCCATAAGACATAGAGTATTTCAATAAGTTCATATGATAGTTTCAAATAGGAATATGTAGCCATAATCCATTATTTTTTTTAAGTTTTATCAAATCAATATTTCCCAAAACTTTGATGGTGAATTACATTTCTTTCAGCTCTTCTCCATTCACTGAGCTCATAAAATCAGATGACACCACAACCATAAACAACAATATAGCAAATAAAGTCATTTAATAATGATTGACACTTGAAGAATATAGGTCTTTCTGAAAATGTAACTTAATAAAAGTTTTACAATCATATTCAGTCTTCAAGTCATAGATATTATTTTGAGGAAATTTATGTTCTTTGTAAAAAAAGTGATTCCCTTTTTCTTGAATTTTAAAATCATTCAGATTGAAAAAATTTACTTACGTTATAGCAGAAAACCTGTCTAGAATAATTGCAACTGTGTTCCTATAGGGAAACATCATGATGAGAGGCAGCTTCAGGTTTCTGGTAATAAGGCAGCTTCCAAATACATACCCTACTGTCACCTGTTTGAAATTTTTATGGAAACTATTTTGTGCCTTGAATGTAATGGCGTTTACTGGACAAGCAAGAAAGAGATGGGAAGTCTTAGTTATAAAAGTTTCAGCATAATTCCCACACAGGGATAGCATAAAAGTTTACAGTTCCTTTATGATTTTTTTTTTCTAAATCTGACATACCCCTGGGACTGTGCTGAGTTTGACAAGCCAGGGTTATAAATATATTTATGGGAAGCATTGGTGCATTGACTAACAGACTGTTGCATTCGATGACATCCCCTGGGCTTTCACATTCAGGCTTTGTAGCATTTCTAAGGGCAGGCCATCCTGACATGGCATTCCCATGAATAACAGGTAGCAGTGAACTCCGAGAAGTCTCATAGAGCACCCTAAGGCAGATACCATATGTCAAGTCAGTTCCCTCCAGTGATGGTGAGAAGTTGCTATTTTCTATAATAGAAATATATCTTCTCAGTTATCTAGTGTTTTTTCCCCAATAACAATCACATTCATATAATTTCTTGTGTCATTTATGTTTATATACATATCTAAACGTGTATAAGTATGTGTGATTACATACCTATATAATGTGTATATTCAAAGGTAAATTCAAACCAATTTTAATTGTACTTTTAGAACTTCAAGTCATCTTCATAGTTCTACTATTGATTCATCATTTGATATTTGACACAGATCTATGGCAGCTGCGCCACTTCCCATAAATTATTTTGCAAATTAGTATGTGAGGATTTCATATCAATCATACACCAATATATGCAATGTTGCTGTAGTTTTAGATAAATAGTTTCTATTCTTCCTCCTTTGCACAGAGCACTGACAATAAAATTGGCTTTAGAAGGAAAATGTTCACCCTTAGCTTTCAGACAATATGTCGAATAGCTGTAATTGTCACAGAACTGTCAAAAATGAAGGGACCTTCAGAATCAGCTCTTTAATTAAAGAAAACAAAACAGCATAAGAAAACAAGAAAGCTTTATAACCCTTAAAGCTGCCAAGTAGAATTGTTTTGCTTGTAAAGTAGTCAGTTGACTCTCACTAGACATCTTTGAGCCAAATCTGGAGGATCAGTTACAGTTGATGTAGTCAGAATTCATGTTTAGGATTTCATTCAGTGAGTGAATGAGTTGACAATGTTGTTGTTGTTGTTGTTGATGGGTGTGGTAGGGATGTCATGTTTAGGAAAAGTTTAAAATGGTTCATCTTTGAGGCTCCTGCCTTCTGTAAGAATCTGTAATTTTTCTTAAATATTTTTAAAATTTTACTAGAGAAACAAAATATTGTATTAGTGTTTTAAACTTCATTGTCAGAATTTTTAAAGAAACAAGTCATTACATATTGAAACTCAGGAGTATCTTTGGTCCTATGATAGGGAAATGCAACCTTCCATCCCTCTCCTTATTCATCTTTGGAAGATTTCCTTTTACTTATGTACCCATCCAAACATAAAGGTTATACATTATGGTTTATATAAAGGTAATCACCTTGATAACGATGACGAGGATGATTTTAGTAGTTATCTAGTAGTTTAAAGTGTAAAAGCACTTTTATATGTTATCTTATTGGACCAATCACAATAACTCTAGGAGATAAGTGGTTTTATTAACCTTATTTTACAGAGAAGGAAACTGAATCTGAAAAGTTAAATAATTTCCCCAAGATTTCAGCACCACTAAGTGTCTGAGACAGAATTCAAACTTTGTTTTTCTTGAGTCAAAGCTCAATGCAATATCTGCCTGGAAATCTAGATACCTAATATTATCACAATTTATGTCTAAGCCTGAATATACATGTATAATGCATTATATGCATACATACATGCATATGATTTACATACATACATACATATATGCATTCACAAAAATATGTACGTGATACAGTCACATATAAAGTTATTTAGACATATGATAAATATTAATATATGACATGCGTATTTATGTGTAAACAAGTATTTATTAAATTCCTCCCACAAACCAGGCATGCACATATATGTATACACACATAATTTGAGTACTATCCTTCCAGTAGAAAATATAACTGAGAATAATATAAAAAAGGAATACAAAAGGAGTATTGGTATACGTAGTACTACTTGATTTTGCCTTGGATTTTTCTTGTCCTAAGTCACTTAATATTTACTTTTAGCACCACATATTACTAATGTAAAATCATATCATGATAATTTTCAGTTAAAGATAATTTCTAATACAATGTTAATAATCAAAATCACAAGGTGCAATAATTATAACCTGAATTTGAGCATTTTGCATGACTTTCAGGCAGTCCTATCACATTTGCTTGTGTATAATTAGTTGCATTAAAGTGATCTTCATTAGTATTTTACTATATAATTTACAACTGAGACATGAATAAGCAAATAGTATCAAATCACTGTACTTAGTAATAAGATGTTATGTAATATTTATTGTTAAGAAAAAGAAAAAAAATAAATTACCCAGATTAACAGTAAAGGAAATAAATTATTTAAATAACCCTATTTCAGAAAAAGAAATTGAACAAGTCATCAATGAACTCCCTAAGAAAAAATCTCCAGGGCCAGATGGATTTACAAGTGACTTTTATAGAGATTTTAAAGAACAATTGATTCTAATACTATACAAATTCCTTGGGAAAAAAGGCAAAGGAGTCCTACCAAATTCTTTTTATGATACAAATATGGTTCTGATACCTAAAACAGGAAGAGCCAAAATAGAGAAAGAAAATTATGTACCAACTTCCCTAATGAATATAGACCAATAATTTAAATAACATATTAGCAAAGAGATTACAGCAACTTCACTTGAAGATAATACGCTATGATCAGTTAAGATTTATACCAGGAATGCAGACAGATATCATTCAATATTAGGAAAACTACCAGCATAATGGACCATATCAACAACAAAACTAACAGAAATAATATGATTACCTCAAATGATGCAGAAAAATATTTTGATAAAAGACTACACCCATTGCTATTAAAACACTAGAGAGCATAACAACAAATGGAGTCTCCCTTAAAATGATAAGTAGCATCTATCTAAAACTATCAGTAAGCATTAAATGTAATGTGCATAAGCTAGAAACATTTTCAGTAAAATCAGGGGCAGAAGAACAAAAATGTCTCCTATCACACCTGTTATTCAATTTGGTATTAGAAATATTAGCTATAGTAATAAGAGAAGAAAAAGAAATCAAGGGAATTAGATTAGGCAAAGAAGAGACTAAGGTATTGCTGTTTACAGATGATATGATTATATACTTAGAGAATCCTAGAGAACCAAAGTAAAAAGCTACTTGAAATAATGAACAACTTAGCAAAGTTGCAGGATATAAAATAAAACCACATGAATCATCAGCATTCTTATGTATTACTAAAAAGCCCATCAGCAAGAGATAAAAAGCAAAATTCCATTTAATGTTACTGTGGACATTATAAAATATTTGGAGTCTACCTGCCAAGATAAACACAAGAACTATATGAACAAATGTAATGGTAGTGAAATTTGGAGATGCCCCTGTATTGGCTTGGTTTTTGCGTCGAGTGTTAAAACCCTGAGCTTGTGAATCCCACTTGTGGGATGGGCTTGGGAGGAGCCATGAATTGGGAGAGAGGCCCAAGCCTAGAGAAGGCCAGAAGGACTTTTGGAGAGCAGCATCCAGCATTGTGGAGCCTGAGTGGCTGAAAGAAAGCCTGCTGAGAGCCCATTGGAGCTGCCCAGGACTTTTGAGAACTTCCAAGAACTAAGGAGGCACGGCTGTGATGCCAGTATTTTGTCTGTCTGTTTTGATGTTGTTTTGCCAGATTCACCTGCTGGTGAAGGACAGTGCTGCTGTTGTAGAGGTCCTAGAACCTGACCGTTGATTCAAGAAGCCCTGAAGGAGGATTTTCCTGTGGTACCTGCACAGAAATCCTGGAAGAGGGCCTTGCTGATGTTTTCAGGGTTTCTGGGAAGGTTCTTCAGGCAGAGAGTGACTTGATGAGGACACTGACTTTGGCTTTGTTGAGCCTTGTCTCCCCAGGAATGGAGATTGCTAAGGGCTTGCCTCAAGTGAAGATGAAAGAAGGACCTTTCCTTGGGTATTAAATGCTGAGTTTAACTTTGTTGTAACTTAAGAGTGGATGGCCTTTTGTGTTCTCCTGCCCTTTTGAGATTCAGGAGTGGGAAGCCTTTGAATCTTCTTTGTGCTCTGTGATTGACCAAATACATTTACTTTGTTTATGGCTGGAGACTAATCTCCATTTCAGAAGAGACTTTTGACTGATTAAATGAATGTACTGTCTAGGGGTGGAGTAGTACCTGGATTGAATTGAGAACTTACCTGCTAAAGGAACAAGTTATACTGTATTTTGACTTTCTCTGTTCCGTGAATGTTTGCTGAATAAATGGGGTCTACTATGCTGGTAATCTGAACCTTGGAAGTTGCCTTTGCTTAGCATTACAACAAAATGGAAAAAAAAGCACTCTTCACACAAATAAAGTGAGATCTAAATAATTGGAAAAAATCAGTTGCTCATGGGCAGGCTGAGTTAATATAGTAAAAATGACAATTCTACCTAAATCATTTCACTTATTCAGTGCCATGACAATCAAATTACCAAAAAATATTTTATGGAACTAGAAAAAAAAATTCATCTGGACAAAAAAAAAGGTCCAGAATATCAAGGGAATTAATTTGAAAAATACAAAGG
>CM053584.1:68907899-68942419 GCA_028627135.1 Pseudochirops cupreus | reverse complement strand
GTTCCTTATAGTTTCTTTTCCATGTTTACCTTCTCATGCTTCTTGTATTTGGTGTGAAATTTTCTATTCAGTTCTGGTTTTTTCATCAAGAATGCTTGAAAGTCCTCCACCTCATTGAATGACCATATTTTCCCCTGAAACATTATACTCAGTTTTGTTGGGTAAGTGATTCTTGGTTTTAATCCTAGCTCCCTTGTTCTCCAAAATATCATATTCCAGGCCCTTCGATCCCTTAATGTAGAAGCTGCTAGATCCTGGGTTATCCTGACTGTGTTTCCACAGTATTCAAATTGTTTCTTCTTGGCAGCTTGTAACATTTTCTCCTTGATCTGGGAACTGCAGAACCTGGCTATAACATTCCTAGGAGTTTTCTTTTTGGGATCATTTTCAAGAGGTGATTGGTGGATTCTTTCAAGTTCTATTTTGTGCTATGGTTCTAAAATATCAGGGCACTTTTCCTTGAGAATTTCTTGAAGGATGCCATCTAAGTTTTTTTTCTGATCATGGCTTTCAGGTAGTCCAATAATTTTTAAGTTGTCTCTCCTGGATCTATTTTCCAGGTTAATGGTTTTTCAAGGAGATATTTCACATTGTCTTCTATTTTTTCATTTCTTTGAATCTGTTTAGTAGTATCTTGATTTTGCATAAAGTAATTTGCTTCCATTTGCTCCACTCTAATTCTGAAGAAATTAGTCTCTTCAGGAACCTTTTGAGAAATTTGACTTTTTGAGGCATTCTTCTCCTCATTGGCTTTTTGGTCCTCTTTTGCCATTTGAGTTAATCTATTTCTAAGGTGTTATTTTCTTCACTCAGCTTGTTGTCTCTCTTTTCATGATTTTTATTGCATCAGTCTCGCTTCTCTTCCCAATTTTTCCTCCACTTCTCTTATATGGTTTTCAAAATCCTTCTTAAGTTGCTCTATTGATTGTTACAAGTCTACATTTTTCTTGGAAGCTTTTGGTTCAGGAGTTCTGACTGTGTTGTCTTACTCCCATTCCATGCTTTGATCCTTTTTGTCCCCAAAAAAGGAATCTAAAGTTGCATTGCTGGGTTTGCTTTGCTTCCTTTGCCTACTCATACTGCCAGCCAATTACTTGACTTTTGAGTTTGGTAAAACTCTGTTTTCAGAGGGGAAAGCTCTGTCCCAAATCACTGGGGTTTTCACAGCTGCCAGAGCTATTAAGAGCCACCATTTCTGCAGCCCCCACCAGCTTTGGCTCACTGAAAACATACCTCAGGAACACTACCCAAGACTGCAATCCTGATCCAGGCAACTCAGGCCAGAGCGCTTAGCCTCTGAATGATTGCTTGGTCCTCCTGCAATCTGCAGGCTGGGAACTTTTGAAGCAGCCATGTGGAGGTGCAGGGCTGCTGTTTTAGCTGCTTCTAGCCCTGGGACAGGCAGCCAGACCCTCTCCCCCAAATTTATCTGCATTCCACTGACCTCTCAATTAGTACTTGTTTCTTATGGGTTGCTAATTCTGGAAAACTCCATAGCTGCCATTTATTCACACTCCAATTGCCACTTTTTCTTCCAGCCCTAGGGCTCCAGCCACAGGTTCATGCTGTGTTGGTCTGGGCTCCCAGAGCACTGGGATGAACCTCTTCCCATCTGCCTGCCAGGCTGACCTCAGGGGGAGCTTTGTTACTCTGTCATTTTGTGAGTTCTGCAGTTTTGCAATTTGTTTAGAGTCATATTTTATAGATTTTGAGGTGGTTATGGGGAGAGCTGCGAAGTTTTGCTTCTTCTACCAATTGTTAGCATTTCTATCCATTTACAATACAGTCCAACAAGAACATAGAGAAAGAGAAATTCCATTTAAAATAACTTTCAATAAAATAAAATATTTGAGAGTCTACTTTATAAGACAAATGCATGAATTATATGCACACAATTACAAAACAATTTTATACAAATAAATACAGATGAACAGTAGAGGTCATATTAAATTTTCATATGTATGCTGAGTTAATAAAATAAAAATGGATATTCTTCCTAAATTAATTTACTTATTCTGTCCTACACCAATCTAACTACCAAAAAATAAAATAGAGACCTAGGTATAAGTAATGACAAATTGCTCAGGAACAGCAAACAATCAAGAATATCAGATGAATTGATGGGGAAAAAATGTGAAATGAGGCAGTCTAACAATATTAGATTTCAAACTATATTACAAAGCAGTAATCATGAAAATAATCTGGCACTGACTAAGAAATAGAGTGATGGATTAGTGGACTAGATTGGTTACAAAACACACAATAGTAAATAAACATAGTAATAAAGTATTTGATAAACACAAATATCTAAGTTCACATTTTGACAAAAATTCTGAGGAAAATTTGAAAGCTATTTGGAAGAAACTAGGCATAGATCAACAAGACATACCACATACTAATACAATGACAAAATGGGTACACAATGTAGACATAAAGATTCATATAAACAATTTAGGAGAACAGGAATAATTTTACATCATATCTATAATTAATGCAAGAATTTATGAAATTAGAGATAAGATCAGGAATAATTTTGATTAAACATAATTTTAAAAAGAATTTTGCAAAAATAAAACCAATGCAGGTAATATTTAAAAAAAAAGAAAAAAACTGGTAGGTAGTGGGAATTTACCACAAATGAATTAAATTTAATTTTAAAAATGAGTCTTTTTTGATTGAGAAATGGTCAAAGGACGTGATAAGGTGCTTTTCAGAAGAAGAAATCAAAACTGTCTATAATCATGAACAATTATCTACATCCCTGTTGATAAGAGAAACACAAATTAAAATAATTCTGACAAACTTGGGGCAGGTAGATTCCACAGTGGATAAATTACGGGACCTGGAGTGAGAAAGACTCATCTTTTAAAGATAAAATCTTGCCTCAGACACTTACTAACTATGCAGCCCTGGGCAAGTCATTTAACCCTCTTTGCCTCAGTTTTCTTATATGTAAACTTAACTGGAGAAGGAAATAACCAAAAACACCAACATCTTTTCCATGAAAATCCCAAATCATGGCACTAAAAATTGGACATGACTGAATAAGAATGAACAACTGATATAAACTTCCCACATATTATGTTGATTAAAATGACAGAAAAGGAAAATGAAAAATATTGGAAGGAATATGAACAATTGGGAAAGTGAAAGTAACATACTGTTGGTGGAGTTGTGAACTGATTCAACCATTCAGGAGAATAATTTGAAACTATGCCTAAAAACAAATTCTATAAATCTTTGACCCTGCAATACTACTACTAGGTTTGCATTCCCAAGAGAGAAAAAAGGGGAGTAGGGAGGCAAAAGAACCTATTTTTGCAAAAAATAATCAAAACAGTTCTTTTTGTGGTGGCAAAGAATTAGAAATTGAAGGAATGCCCCAAAATTGGTAAATTTCTGAACAAGTTGTTGTATATTATTTTGACAGGACATTATCATGCTAAAAATGACAAGCAGGATGGTTTAAAAAAAAAACTTTTGTGGACTTATATCATGTGATGCAAATTAAGATGAGCACAACCAGGAAAAAATTGTACCCAATAACAGCAATTTTGTACAATGATCAACTATGAGTGACTTAGCTATTCTGATAAATGCAATGACTCAAGATATTCTGAAAGACTTATAGACAAATGCTATCTACCTCCAGAGCAGGAACTGATGGAGTCTGAGTGAAGACTGAAGTGAATTGAAGCATTTCTTTTTTTTTTTCTTTATTTTTTTTTTTGTAAAATTGCTAGGAGGAAAATATGTTTTGCACAATTTCACATGTCTAACTGATGTCATATTTCTTACCTTCTCAATACATGTGGTAAGAATATAAGAGGGAGGGAGAGAATTCAGAGCTCAATTTAAAAAAAATTAAAAGTAAATATTAAATTATACACACACATATACATACATACATATATATACATATACATATATATGTGTGTGTGTATATATATATGTATATATATACATATATATATTTCACAATTGATTATCCTTTCTTGATTCCCTTATTTGAAAATGATTTTGTCCTGACTGAATCAAGTTTAGAAACTTTGAAGAACCTCTTGCATGAAATTTTCAATGACTCAAAAGAGCTTAGTTTCACCATCCACACAAGGAAAAAAATGAATGAAAAGAGCCTATTGTTGGGAGTATAATGTGCAATTAAATGCATAGCATAAAGAATTCAAATATATTCACATATATTGTCATATATGCACACAAATATAATATTATACATACATAAAAATACACACATGCATTCATATGTATATAGGGAGAAAGAGACAGAGATAATTACAACCCAAGTAATTCACAGAAGAAAACATTTTTTAAATGGGATTAGTAATGGTATAAGCTCCAATGTCTATACTAAAACTGCAATGCCTGAACAGCAAGTGACAAATGAATATATATATGATACATGTACATATGTGTGCATACTCACATATGGGTTTATACATATGTGTTTGTATGTATACAAGCACATATATGTGCATACGTATATGTGTTTACACAGGTGTATTTGCATGTATATACATTCAATATATCTTATCCATGTAGTTGCATCTACATGCAGATTGTGTTTGACTAACAACTAAGAAGAAAGAAGAAAGCATTTTTTATAATGAATCAAAATTTATCATTCTAACAGTGGTCTCTTATTTATATACTATTCTTCCAGGGATTATGTAGAATGATAAGTGATGGAATAGACACTGGAAATGAACAATGATTTTGAACTAGACTCAACAGAAATACTAGAGCAGATTAGATTGCTTATGAGAAATTTTAAAATTCTTTTAATCAGTCCAAACCTATTATTAAAACAAAATCCCAACTTGTTAATACCTATGTCTTTTCAGTGATGATATATGACTTTGAATCATGGAAGACATAGTTTCTGAAGATTAAGGCTCCATTACCTTAAAGGGCAATGGAGAAGTGAACAGGAAGTGTGAACAGTCTGCAACATATTACAAACAAGTAATAATGAAGAAGACTTTGTAGAAATGATATCATAAAATAAATCTATGATAGAATAAGACATTGTACTGGTTATATGACAAGAGCAAGCAACAGAGTAACTTATGAGGCATTAGATTTTCTATTGGTATTCTCATGATGTCATAAAAGCAAAGGAGAAAAAGTTCTAATATATGAGATGAAATCTCTCTGGCAAACAAAAAACAAAGTCATTGGCAAGAGTCAGGCAGAATGGACAGTTATGGATGATTTATGATCTGCATTATTGAAGGAATATCCACATTAATTACATTGAAGATCTATTTGAATAATTGTCTTATCCTATCTTCAAATAAAATGCTAAATACGGAAGTAAATTAAAGGTTGTAAAATATTTCATAAATAAAGTGTTTCACAGTCCATTGGTGAGGCTCCTGATTGCCTTTTAATGGGACAACTGCCATAGAATTGGACTTATCACCATCTGGTGCCATGAGAATGAATGTGCACTGAGGCTCACTACTGGAGATCTTGGACTTTGAGATACTGAATCTCAGCTTCATTTGAGATGCAAGAGGTTAACTCTAAGAATATACATGTGTCTGTACTAAATTAGCCAAAACTTATTTGCTCAGTTCTGTGGGAGGTGCTCCAGTTCGACAAACGAGAGCTCCTCTGAACAAATCTGGTACACAAGATGTCGTCATTGTCCAAATTCATTTGATTACAGTTTATCATATTTCTCCTAAGTTATCTGCCCCAGCACTGTTACTGATTACCACCTCCCACAAATACAAATTATTTGTAGCTCTGTTGGTTGAACTTGTCCACATACTACGGTAAAAAAGAATGCTTGCTTTAGAGTTGTAAGAGAGGGGTTTCAATCTTGACTCTGTCATTTATATTTGGAACATTATTGACCACTCAGACTCTCTGGGTCTTAACTCTGTAAACACTAAAATGAGAGGGCTGCACTAGACAATATCATATGCCCCTTACAGCTCTAAAACTTTGAATCTATGAACCTTTTGTCACCAATATGGAATTAATTATTATAAGAACCGCCTATTACTAGTCATGGATGGTAATAAAAGAAATTCTCAACCCAGCAGGCATTAAAAGAAACCATAGCCTTCAAATCTAATGCTTTTAGGCCCCAAAGTTTAATCTATAAAGCAGTTAAATTTAACAGACTAGGAATCATTAGTGTACTGGAGTTTATACAGTAATCATCATTCTGAGCACATAGAACCCAAGCAGATGATTTTAGAACAAAAGCTTCTCCATGGTTCTTAAATCTGATTCCAATTTAAATTCATTTTTAATCAGCTATACCTCTTTGTTGCTTGTACAGATTATTGGTTTTGGAGATGCACCAAGGTGCAGAAATCCACAAATTTGGGAGACAAAATATGTTAAACAGTCTTAATTGTGAAGCTCAGAATCATATGCCATAATAAAGGGTAATCAAAATGGAGCTTATCACAGAATTCTAGGAAGTTATGCATTTTTCATGGCTACTTTAAAGTCACAGCATTTATTTAACTTGCCATTACAACGTGCAGAAAAGATGCAGGGCTACAATATATTACACAAGCATCTGGAAAAGAATAGTTTATGGATTGATGTGTCCCAGAATCAGGTGCTGAAACTAGAAGCAAACAAAATTGTAAGATACATAAATCTTTCTCTGGGTTTACAAGTTCAAAATCACTTTAAGCTTTTCTACATCTTGCCTGATGTTTAAATACCTGTCTGATGACATATTAAGGTTAGAGTTCCCAATAAAGCAATACTGTCTGTCTGATGGCAGTTGCATTGATTTTATCAGCAGATAGCAGCAATGTGACAACTGATGAATTGTAGAGAACACAGTTCGTTAACTTTGCATGCCTGTTTCTTGGCAGTAGACTTTTAAATTGCTTTACATTTTAACAGCCCATTCAATAGTTCCTCAAGAAGGCAGCCTGATCTTACTTATATATTTCAGACTTAAGAAATCAATAATATTAATTACTCAAAGAGCAGCATTAAATAAATTAGACAAAATTTAATTAGAGGTTCTTGTTCTTCTTTTTAACAGGATTCCTTGTAGATTATAGATACCTTACTATTTAAATTTGGTAACTTTTACTTAGCAGATCATCCTTTCAAACATTTAATGGAAAAGCACCACACTCCATATTTCAATTTGCTTAGGGTTAACAATCAGAATAACAAATATGATAACATGGTTTAACGGGATATGGGCAGGAGAGATATCAGTGCATGTGTGTTTGAGGACCTGGCATCAAATCCTGGCTTCACCTATTTACTAATTGTGTGAGATTTGACTAGTCTGAGACTTATGAGACTTGTTTTCCTCATATGTAAATTAAGAGGTTGGAGTAGATGACTTCTATAAATTGTTTCTGACCTAATCCATGATTTCTTCTCGAGAGTAAGTGTGAACAACACTGGATAGAGACAGTATGGATGTAGGGATTTCTGGATTGAGTGAAGAGAGAGTGCAATAAGAAATGGAATTGGACTGTTCCAACTACTGATTGTTGGGATGTGGGTTGGGAATGGTAAATAGAGGAAGTGTAGAATAGAATATGATGGAAAGCAAAACAAATGTAAGTATAATAACTGTGGGTAGGATGAGGGCAAATTACAATAAAGTTAAAGAAAGTACAAAAATGAATCTGAAAGCTATTCCCAACAACATAATATTTATGACACACTTAAAATAAAATAAAAAAAAAATCCTCCTGGGAATAGGAACTTGATTCCCCCATACCCACCCCCATTGGAGTAAAGTACTACTGGGTAAGAAAACTCTTACCAAAAATAGGGTTTTCTTTATAACTTTTATTTTTAGACAATTGCCTTGTTTACCAAATATTAAAAAAAAAACAACTGTCTAGGGCCACATGGTATATATTAGAGGAAGGGTTCAATTCAGGGGTTCTTGATACTACTAAGGTCAGTTCTCTTTTTACACTGCCTTACATAAAGATTACTATAGCCTTAAACAATTAGGCATCAATTATGCCTTTGGTGAAAAAAAAAAAGATACAAGATAGATAATCATCATCTTTGATAGAAAATATTAAATACGTACATATAGAGATCATTAAGATATGAAAGAAAAGAAACTATAATATGCCTAAATTAACCCATTTGACAAAACAATATCAATTATGTATATGCATACACTTACAAATACACATATATGTACTAAATGGCATGGCATCTAAGCAATTAAAATAATTAGTTGTTATTCATTTTCAAATAGGACCAAAATAATATCACTACATTCAAGTCAAGGTACAGTGGGTCTGACTGTGGTTGATAAGACCAATATGAACTCAAAAACTCTACCACAGGTTGGGCACAAATAATACACATGAACATATGGAGTGAAAATGTCTCTAAATTTGAACATCTCATGTTTTTTAAGCTACTGTAACTCTGCTTTGTTCATAGAGCACATCACCTTCTTGGACATAGGCATACCAAACTGGGCAGTCCTGTGCCAGTGTATGCCATGTTCCACATCTGATTGCAAAGTTCTTAAGAAAGACATTGAGAGTGTCTTTGTATGCTTGTTTGACTTCTGTATAAGCACTTACCTTGTGTGAGTTCTCTGTAAAATAGTTCTTTAAGCGACATGTTTGGCATTAGTACAACATGGTCAACTCATCAGAATTGTGTTCTTTGCAATAGTGTTACATGCTTGGCAGTTTTACAAGGACTGTTTGTCTTTCAGGTGTACTGAATTTCTTGTTGTCCACAAGTGTGTACATGATCTGCGTATCAAAGATGATCTTGTGGCTGGGCCCCCTGTTTCCACTTTGTGACTACAGCTCCCAGTATATCTAACTACTACTTCATCACTTGCCTGTTGCCACAGGACTTTGAGGTAGGCAAAATTGTAAAATGATGTAGCTGATGTCTTTTGATTCAAACATAATTTGAATTTAATCAAGGCAGAGTTGTGCAAAGTTATTGACCTCACTCTCTTCCAGAGTCATTGAAGTCGAGGGTAAAACAAAGTCAAGATGACTGGTTATGGTTCACGATGCAGTGGTTGGTGTTAAGGTCTCCTCAGTGCCTGCCTCAGTTGCTTTCATGGATGTCAGAACAAATTGTTTTTCTCTGCTCATTTTGCCAGGAGGAATCTTCACATGCTTAGGGTAGACATGCTACTACATCACCAAAGGATTTGAGACCCCTTAATTACCCTCAACCTGGTTAAGCTCATCTGCTGAAATGCTATACCACGGTGTGCCTGCTGCACATGCAAGAGCTTCTTGGAGCTACAGGTTAGATTTAGGTGAAATGAGCAGACAACAATGGTGGAAAGCAGCCCGGAAAAGGGCTTGACAGCCCTCATACCAGAGGTGCTTTTATTTCTCAAACACATCCCACACCCACATATTTAAAATAAAAGTTAACTAGAAAACAATAATATCTGGAAAATTCTAGGTGTTCCCTTTCAAGTCTCATCAGATTTATCTCAAAAACAAAAGATATTGAAGACCTGAAGAGAATATAACAAAAATTAGAAGTAATATACTTTCCTTCCTATTGCATGAGTCATTATAAAGCATATACCTAATTTTTTTTTTACAATTATATTGCATCTTTGCAAAGTTTTAGTATATTAAAACTCAGAAATATAGAAAATCAGAAAAACTAAATACATCACAATAGTATAAAATATAATCAATAAGAGAAACTTAAATAAAGGACTTAATATAGCTGGATACCAAATATCTTAATATTATAGAATAAATTAGCAAAAGATGTAATAATAATAATAATAATAGTAACCATTAATATCTATAATTTGCATAATACCTACTGTGTTTTAAGTGCTTCACACATATTTTCTTATTTGATCACCACAACAACACTGGGAGACAAGAGTTCTTATTATTCCCTTTTAAACAATTGGGAAAATTAAGGATAATAGAGTCTAGGTGTCTTACTCAAGAAGAGCTAGTAAGTATTGGGTCAATTTTAACTCAGGTTTTCCTAATTCTGGATTTAGTGCTCTATTGATTTTACCACCTAGCTGCCAGCAGTAGAATCAAGACTAAAATTCAGGTACTTTGCCCACACATCCAATAGCCTAGTAACTCATTTTCAATAATGACAATTGTTGAGCCACTACAGTTTGAGTCTATCACCTCAGTAACCAATGTACTCTGTGAGAAAGTGGCAGTAGTAGTTAGGAATACATAATCAGAAAGAAAAATTAGAACTGGTCATACGTACAGAGAAAGCATCCATACTAGAACTGATACAATTTTAAAGGTTCTCAGTGATTGATTTTCAAGCTACCTCAAGGAAGGAAGATTGACCTCTAAATTTTTTCCAGCTTCAAATGTGTTTCACAAAAGATCACAGGTGATTAAGAAGGAAAATAAAAGATAAATGACAGTCCATCAAGTCATGTTCATCCCATATGACTACTTTTTATTCTCATAAAATATTTATGAGTACAGTGCTCTCCTCATAAAATCATAAATTTGTGAGCATAAAACACTTCTCTTATTAAAAAGGTTAAGAAATATTTAAAGTCATAACACCCAGGGAGGGGAGTATAACCCAAAAAAAAAGAAGTGGGAAAGGACAGGTATATGGCTCTAGGATGAGAGGGCAAGAGAAGAAAGCTGTTATGGAACTTGACTTGATTCAGCTGAAAGAGAGGCTTGTCAGAGTGAAGGAGAGAGTGAGAGACAGACAGAGCTATTATGTTGACCTGGTGGTGAGGAGAGTGTAAAAATAGACTTGAAGCTATAAGATAGATAGATAGATAGATAAATAGACAGACAGACGGTCAAATAGAGTTATCTATATCTATATCTATCTATCTATATATTGATATAAATAGATATATCTACTACCTCCATCAAATCTATCTATCTATCTATCTATCTATCTATCTATCTATCTGTCTGTCTGTCTGTCTACCTATCTATCTGTCTGTCTGTCTGTCTGTGTCTGTCTGTTGGTCTATCTATCTATCTGTCTGTCTATCTATCTATCTATCTATCCTAAGATATCAGTAACTGTTTCCATCACTTTCTGGCAAATGGGGGAGAAGAAATGGAAGCAGTGTCAAATTTTATATTCTTAGGCTTGTATATCACTGCAGATTGCAACTGCAGCCATAAAATCAAAAGATACTTGCTCCTTGGAAGGCAAGTTATGGCAAATATGGACAGCATACTAAAACATAGAACCATCAAATTGCTGACAGAGGTCTGTAATAGTCAAAACTATATTTGTTTTTCTCCAGTATCAATGTATAGCTATAAGAGTTGGATTATAAGGAAAGATGAGCTCTGCACAATCAATGCTTTTGAGCTGTACTAGAGTGTCCCTAGGATAGCAAAGAGATTAAATCATTTAGTACTTAATGAAATTAATTCAGGCTCTTCACTGGAAGGTCAAATACTAAAGCTTAAATACTTTGGCCACATAATGAGAACAGAACTCATGGGAAAAGAACCTGATGTTTATAATGGTAATGGAATTTGGAGATGCCCCTGTATTGACTTGGTTTTTGGGTTGAGTGCAAAAACCCAGAGCTTGTGAATCCCACTTGTGGGATGGACTTGTTGACCTGAAGAGAGAGGGCTGAACTGGGAGGAGCCATGAATTGGGAGAGAGGTCCAAGCCTAGAGAAGGCCAGAAGGAATTTTGGGAAAGCAGTATCCAGTATCATGGAGCCTGAGTTGCTGAGAGAAAGACTGCTGAGGGCCCATTGGAGCTGCCCAGGACTTTTGAGAACTGCCACCTGGAGCTGCCAAGTACTGAGGAGGCATGGTGGTGATGCCAGTATTTTGTCTGTCTGTTTTGATGTTGTTTTGCCAGATTCACCTGATGTTGAAGGACAGTGCTGCTGTTGTAGAGGTTCTGAACCTGGCTGTTGGTTCAGAAGCCCTGAAGGAGGATTTTCCTGTTGTATGTTTACAGAAATTCTGGAAAAGGGCCTTGCTGATGTTTTTAGGGGTTCTGGGACTGTACTACAGGCAGAGAGTGACTTGATGAGGACACTGGCTATGACTTTGTTGAGCCTTGTCTCCCCAGGAACTGAGATTGCTGAGGGCTTGCCTTAGGTGAAGATGAAAGATGAAAGGCCTTTCCTTGGATATTCAATGCTGAGATGATATCTTAACCTTGATATAACTTAAGGGTGGATGGCCTTTTGTGCTCTCCTACCCCTTTTGAGATTCAGGGGTGGGAAGCCTTTGAGTTCTTTGTGCTCTGTGATTTACCAAATGAATGTACTTTGTTTATGATTGGAAACTAATCTCCATTTGAGAGGGGAGACTTTGTTGACTGACTATATGTACTGCCCAGGAGTGGGCTACTTTGACTAATGTACTGGTTGGGGGTGGGATTGGACCTTGAGACTTTGCAATTGAATTGAGAACTTACTTCCTAAATGAACAAGTTACACTGTATTTTGACTTTCTCTGTTCTGTGAATGTTTGCTGAATAAATGGGTTTTGCTATGCTGGTAATCTGAACCTTGGAAGTTGCCTTTGATTGACATCACAATGTTGTGAAAGATTGAAGAGAAAAGGAAAAGGGATGAGATGGATAGACAATGTCATAGAAACAATGAACATGAACCTGGACAGACTTCAAGAGACAGTGGAGGATAGAAGCACCTGGTGTGCTATGGTCCTTAGGGTTACAAAAATCAGACACAACTGAATGACTGAACAACTAGTGGTAAATGGCTTCTTATTCGCAGAATTTACCCCTGAGTTCATTCACTATGCTACATCAGTGAGGAACTCGTTCTATTAAAAAGACATTATAAAGAGAATGAACCAAGATAATGGAGATAGAAAAGAGAAGCATAACTCACCTCTTCCAACACAACCCTTGTATAAAGGTCTAGAAAAAAAATAGTCAAATTTTGATCAGGAAATATTAAAAAATCATTTTGATTAATTTTACTAATAAAGGACAACCAATATGGAGACCAATATCCTTAATGAATTTGGATGAAAATTTTTAAATATTAGTGAGAAGACTATACTAATATTTTATAAAGACTTTGTGTGTGTGTGTGTGTGTGTGTGTGTGTATCATAGATTTATGCCAGGAATGTAGGGATAGTTCATTATTAGGAAAACTATAAACATAATTGACCATATCAATAAGAAAAATAGAAAAAAAAATCATGATTATATGAATTAATGCAGAGATTGCTTTTGAGAGAATTCAAGAGCTATTCCTCTTAATAGCTCTAAAAAGCACATGAATAGAGTTTTCTATGATGTAATAATATCTATCCAAAAGATGGAGCCAACATTATTTCTAATGTGTATAAACTAGAGCATAAAGCACAGACATCCACTATGAACATTACCATGCGATATAATGCTACAAGCGCTAGTGATAGCAACAGTACTAAGGGGAAAAAAAAAAAACTAAACGAATAAACATAAGCAAAAAAGAAAACAAATAAATACTTTTTTGCAAATGTTACAATACTAATCCCAAAAGAATTAATAAATAAAAAGAAAAAAACAAATTCACAAATTAATAACTTCAACATAGTTTTAAGATATAAACCAAACCCATATAATTCATCAACATGTCTGTATATTACCAACAAAATTCAGTAAAAACAGATAAAAAAATGATTTCCTGAAAAATGATGCCAACATAGAAAGTAATTAGGGATCTATCTGCCAAGACACACAGAAATTATGTATAATAGAATTACAAATACTTTTTGTGCAAAAATAAAGAAAAATATAAGTAATTGGAGAAATATTAATTGTTCATGAGTAGGTTGTCAATATTTTTAAAATAAAATTATCTATATTAATTGAGTTATTTAGGACCATACCAAGCTAATGCATTATTACTTTATACAGCTAGCAAAATAATAATTATAATACATCTGGAGGAACAAAACATTAAGGAGATTGATGAAAAAAATATGAAGGAAGGGACCATTATAATACAAGACCTTAAACAAAGATTTAATCATCCAAGTAATTTAGTGCTCATAGGATCCTGTTTGATGACTGGAACTAATGAGCTACATAATAAAAAAGCAAGAGAATTCAGTGATCTAGTGTTTGATAAACCCTGAAATCATTTCCTTTGGACCAAGAACTCACCATTAGACAAAAAAAGTGTTGAGAAAAATAGAAAATAAACAAACTAAATAAAAACCAATATCTCACATGATATACTATGAAGCTGAGATTTAAATGAGTTTAAGGCTTAAAGTTTAAGTGTGACATCATAAATAATTTAGCGGAGCAAGAAAGAAATTACCCGTCAGATCTTTGTATAAGGAAGGATTCATGACCAAGCAACAGATAAAGTGTCACTCAAACTAAATGGATAATTTTGACTACCTATAGAAGTTTTACACAAACAAAAAACTATGAAGTAAAGTGAATAGAAGAAAGATGAATCTTTGTTGAAATTCTGACAAAAGTATCATTTTGAAGATATAGAGGATTGATTAAAATCCACAAGGATAAGAACTCCCCCAAATTAATTACAGACCAAGATGTATGAATTGAAAGATTTCAGAGGAAGAAATCCTACCTATCAATATCCGTTTTAAAAAAAATCTCAAAATCAGTTACAACAATAAACAAATTGAAACAGCTTTGAGGTTCAACCTCCCATCTTTCAGATTGACAATACTGACAAAAAGGGAAAATGACAAATAACAGAGGTGCTGTAGGAAAACAGATACGTTAATGCACTATTGGTGGAACTATGAATTTGTCCAATTATTCTGGAAAGCAATTAGGAACTAAACCCCCAAAAGGCATTCATTTGTACTTTGATCCATATCTACCTTGAAAAGATTAAATAAAGAGGAAAATAATTGATATGTACTACACTATTATAGCAGTTCTTTTTGACGTGGTAAAGAATTACAAACAGGCAATGCTCAATAATTGGAGAATTTGTTGGAAAAGTTAGGGCGTGTTAAGAGCAAGTGTAGCATAAGAAGTAAAATATATAGTTTCAGATAGACTTGGGAAGTCTTTTATGAACTGAGATAGACTGAAGTGAACAAATCCAGGAGAATTTTTTATACAATGATGATATGATAAACACAAACAACTCTGAATTTCTTATACACTCTGAAAACTCTGATCATCACAATGACTAACCACATTTCCAGAAGACTCATGATGAAACATGCTACTGACTCTCTGATTAAAAGATGAATGACTCAGAGTGCAGATTGAGATGTATAAATAAAAAAAAAATAACAAATACATATACATACAAATAACGCTATATGTTGTAATGACATGCATGAGCAGTTTTTCAAAAGAATGCTGCTGTGAACAGCTTTTAAGATTCTGATTATGCAGTATAGTGAACATTCTATTTATTCAAGAACAAATCAAAGGAAAACATTCACAACAAATCAAGATACAGTATTCAAAACACTATATCTTATCACAGAAAATCACAATATAGAGTACACAACAGCTTATCATTAAAACGGCCACATAGTTTTCACCAAAGTGGTCACAGTATTTAGTAAAAAGAACAAAAGAACAATCATTTGGTATCCCTAAGGAGGTTTGTCTCCTTACTTAGTCATTCAATCACCTCAAAATACAAGTCAGTCTTCCCCTCATGGGGCAACTAAATTAACTTAATCAGTCACTTCTTTAGCAATCATTTAGTAAGTATAGCTAATTACTAAATACAATCATTAAAAAAATACACAAACTCTCCACCCCTACTTCTCTAGTAAACTTCAATTTCATCACAGCATTCAATATCCAAGGAGAGGCCTTTTCTTCATCTTGATTCAGGGTGGTCTCTCAGATTCCCTGGATCCCCTTCCATGGTCCCAGCTACTACCTGACTCCACCAAACAATCACCTGAATTCAGTCCTCTGGGCAGCTCCTGCTACACACTGAAGTCCACAGGGTCCAGTACATCACAAAACCTTCAAAATTTCTGTTCCAGGGAATTCAAGGATAAACCAAGCCACAAACAAACAAAGTCTTCACATCCAGGTCATGCTTCTTCAGTCCTCCAGCAGTTCAGCTGGCCCTAGGATGCAAAAGAAATCTCAGCCTTCCACGTTGCAGCTACAAGTTTGATCTTCCAGGCAGCCTTCTTGGCAAAAGCTTCAGCCTTCACCAGACACTGGTCTCAAGAAAATCCTCTCTCAGGTCTCAGTCAGCTTCTAAATGGTCATTGAGATAAACTCTCTCTCTCTCTCTCTCTCTCTCTCTCTCTCTCTCTCTCTCTGTCTCTCTGTGTCTCTCTGTGTCTCTCTCTCTCTCTCTCTCTCTCTCTCTCTGTGTCTCTCTCTCTCTCTCTGCCCAGCAGAACAGCTTCTTCCACCAGGAGTTTGTCAGGAGAAAAACCTGCTTCTTCCACCAGGAGCTTAGTGAGAGAAAATTCTGACTCTCTCTCTCTGGGATTTTTCTTATACACACACACACACACACACACACACACACACACACACACACACACACACACATTGGCTTCCTGTTTCAGCCAACCGCTTCCTGTTATGTCAGCAACAGGAGACAGAGGTCAAACTTTCTGTTTCTTTCATAGAGGCTTGATTAGTTACTAAGGGCTAAGTACCTGCTTACATGACATAACAAAAAAAGGGGTCTTCAAATTAAAATTAATTACCTTTACATATGTGTACATACACACATAAATACATGTATAAATGTATATACACAAGTATGTGTGTATATGTGTGTATATAGACATATGAATCTATGCCTATATAGATATTTATATGTGTACATCTATATGTAGGCATGTATGTATGTATGTGTGTATGATGTAAGAACTTATTTTGTTCCACTTTATATATATTTGTAAAAAAAAGGTTCTGTTTTCTTTTCTTCATAGGGATAAGGAGTGGGAGATATGGGAAGGAAATAGTGAGAATCTTCATGAAAATAAAGTACAAATAATAAAATGAAGACATTAGAAGCGCCTGTTAATGGCAAGATGAAGAAGACTCCAATTCATACTGAATCTATTTCTTTCTCTTCTTTTCATTCTAGCATTGTCTTCACTTCTGTAATTTGCAGAGACTTTCTAATATGACAAATATTAACCTTCACTCAGTCTTCTTAATGCCTCATTTTTACATGTAAGGAGTGAAGGGATGTACAGAAAATAAGAGAAGGATCCTGCACAAAAAATTACCTATGTATCTTGAGTATCATAGATCACATGGGAAGAGAGGCCTTTAAAAATAATTCAGGCTTTCAGAGGTTGGTTTCTTAGACAATTTATTTCTTTTAAAGAAAATATTTTTTTAAAATAGAATTGATTGAGAAAATACAATATCTCTCTATGGATATTTTTTGAATTAAAAAAGAAAAACTCAGTCAGTGGAATAAAACACAGCTTTAAAAGTTAATGTTAGGGACAGAGCCAAGATGGCAGTGTAGAAGCAGGAAGATTACTTGGCTCCTCTCATAACCACCTCAAATACCTATAAAATATCACTCTAAAAAAATTTTACAGCTGTAGAATCCACAAAGTGACAAAGAGAAACAAATCTCCTGCTAAAGACAGCCTGGTAGGCAGATAGGAAGGATTCGTTGCAATATTCTGGGAACCGAGTCCAGGCCCATATAATCCCACAGTTTTAGCTTCAGGGAGGCCCTGAATAACAGCTGCAGCAGATTTCAGGAGACTGGATCATCAGCAGCACTGGTGGTTTCCAGAATTATCCACCCATAAATGCCAAAGACAAAGTGAGAGGTCAGTGTAGAACTCTGTTAGAATTGGGGGGAAAGAGAAGCAGGTCTGGCCTCTGCCCCTGGAGTTAGAAGTGATGGAGGTGCATGGCTGCTTCAGAGCTCCTGGCCTGCAGATTACAAGGGAACCAAGCAACCATTCAGAGGGAAATCACTCTTGCTTTAACCTGTCTGGATCTGGATCACAGTCTTGGGTGGTGGTCCTGAGGTGTATGACCAGTGAGCCAGAGTTTGTGCGGGCTGCAGAGACAGCACCCTCCTAATAGCTCTGGCAGCTACAAAATCCCCAGCAATTTGGGACTAAGCTCTCCCTTCTGGAAGCAGAATTTTACTGTGGCAAAGAGCTCAAATGTCATGTAATTGAGTGACAACATAAGCAAGGAAAGGAAGCAAAGCAAGCACAGCAATCCAATTTTAGATTTCTTTTGTGCAGGACAAAAAAGATCAAAGCACAGAATGGGAGGAAGACAGTGAATGTATACTTACATACACATACATATGTAAGTATTTAATCATATACATACATATGTATATGTGTATATGAATACATATGTGAGTGTGTGTATATATGTGCACAGATATACCTAGACTGAGGGCACAGGATCAATTGAATAGGAAGGGATGGTACTTAAAAGGAAAAATTGAGAGGTAAAGGATGAAGATAATGAGAGGAGATGGGGAGAGAAAGAATGGGGGTAAATTATGTCGTATAGAAGAAGCAAGGGATAATTGTCAGAATGGAGGGGAAGAACAGGAAGGCAAAAGGGAATGAGTCAAACTTACTGTCATTAAATTTGGCTTAGGGAGTGAATGACATACACACTAAATTGGGTGTCTTGCCCTACAGGACAGTAGGGGCAAGGGACTGAGAGGGTGGATGATGGAGGGGCAGGTAGGTTGGGGGTGGAAGGTAGTTAGAAGCACTCACTTTTGAAAAGAGACAGGGTCAAGGTAGAGAATATAACAAGTGGGGGGCGGTATAGGGTGCAGGGAAATATTGTCAGTCTTTCACAATATATCCAATATGGAAATGTTTTGGGTAACTACACATGAACAACCTATATTAAATTGCTTTTCTTCCCAGTAAGGGTGGGTGATGAGGGAGAAAGGGAAAGTTGTAAAATGAAATCTTAAAAAATTATTATTATTATTATTATTATTATTATTTACATGCAACTGGGAAATAAGATACACAGACACTGGGGTATGGAGATCCATCTTGTCCTACCAAAAAGTGGGAGAAGGAATGAGGGAGGATATAGTAGAGAGAAGATTGGGAGAGTGGGTATGCAGTGGGATCACTGTTTTGGGGTGGTGGGTTAGGGAAAAATGGGAAGAAAAATTGTAACTCAAAATCTTGTGGAAATGAATGATGTCAACTAAAAACAAACATAAAATTTAATTTAAAAAAATAAATAGAAAGCTGAAAAAAGGTTCATGTTAAACCTTTTTTCTCCTATGTATATTTTAAAATCATGTAAGACTTGCTGACAATATGACCATAATGATAACTTTTTCATTGTTATTATTATTATTATTACCAATCAGTAGAGCATCAACATCAAGTAAAATATAAAATGTGAGAAGTGTGTTCACCAAAGGTATCCACTAGTTCCATGGGCTGTTTTCTTCTAAGCCAGTGGTTCTTACCCTTCCTAATGTTGCGACCCTTTAATATAGCTCCCCATGTTGTGGTGACCCCTAACCATAAAATTATTTTTGTTGCTACTTCATAACTGTAATTTTGCTACTGTTATGAATCATAATGCAAATATCTGATATGAAGGATATATTTAAATTGAACATAACCCACAGGTTGAGAGCTTAGAATCTAAGCTATTAACAAGATAGAGCAGATGTGCCTGTTGAATTGACTGAAACAAAGGAAAGGAAAGGCAAAACAAGGCAAGATGAGGCAAGTAACGTCAAGGGAGGGCAAGGAAGGGCAAGGCAAAGAAAGGAAAAGAAATTTATAAAACAGCCACTATATGCCAAGCACCATGCTAAGTGCTTTATAAATATTATCTCATTTAATCTTTTAAACCAACCTTAAAGATAGGTGCTATTATAATCCGTATTTTATAGCTGAGGAAACTGAGGCAAAGAGAGGTTTAGTGACTTACCCAGGGTCATAAAGCTAGTAGGGAGGAAATGAGGGTGGGGTATACATACTTATATGGAATCTACTATATTCCAGGCATTATGAAATGCACTTTTACAAATATTACCTCATTTGTTCCTTAAAACAACCCAATGAGATAGGTGCTATTATTATTCTCATTTTACATGAAATAGGGGAAAAACAGAAGTTAAATGGCTCACTCAGAGTTACACAGCTGATAAGTATTTGAAGATAAATGTGAATTCAGGTCTTTCTGATTCTTGGCCCAGTACTCAATCCCTTGTACCAATATATCAAATATTTCACAAGGAACTAATATAGAAGGGATCAGCCTAGCCTTTAATAATAGAAATACAAATCAAATATTTAATGCATATTGCCAATATTTTATATACAGTTGGACTGACAGCCCATTAAGTGCTAACTCTAGTTAAGTAAGAATAACTTAAATAGACATTGTATATGTAAAATATATTGGGTTTAAATTGATTAAAAAGCAATTTTCTGAGAAAAACTAAAAGAAACAGGAAAAGAGCAATAATCTGGAAAATGCAATGATCTAGTTTCTCTTTCCCTTGTATATTTTGACACACAAATGCACACATACATATATGACTACATACTCACATATGTATGTGTATGCATGTATACATTCTGGTGGTGTTATATGTTTTTGAATAATAGCATGATAAAAAAGCAGGAGACTCAAAGATCAATGGAAAAAGGAATGGCATGTGAAAGCAGTCCATGGCACATTGCAAACAATGACCTCTAGGTGATAATATTAAAAACACTATCAAGGACACGTATTATGCAATGAGAAAATCAATTTAGCTTGTTATGTGTTAAGTGAGAAATAACAGTATCCTGAAAAAACATAAAGGATGAGATGAAAGCAACCAAGGAAACTTGTTTTAAGAATGGAAGTAGAGACTGAGTTCTTAAAAAATAAGGCTTCCACATTAACTGTGTATCACACCAAGTTGCGGAAGGATTTAATGACTTCTTTGTCAGGTAGCATTTTGCCATTTGCTTCTCTGGGAAACAAGTTTGGTAAAGTAGATATCATAGAATTGGTAATGTATTGGAGGTGCAGCCAGGAAGACCTGAGATCAAATCCTCCCTGAGAAACTTATTAACTATATGATTTTGTGCAAGCCATATAACCTCTCTCAGCTTCAGTTTCCCCCTCTCCAAAACTGGGATAATAATAACATCCACCTCATATGGTCATTGTGAGCACCAAATGAGATAATATCTCTTGTAATATCTCTTGTAAACTCCGAGGTGCTCTGTAAAATTAGTTTCTTCTTCTTCTTCTTCTTCTTCTTCTTCTTCTTCTTCTTCTTCTTCTTCTTCTTCTTCTTCTTCTTCTTCTTCTTCTCCTTCCATTCCTCATTATCTTTCAAATACAATTAAATTAAACTTTCAAATGAAATCTAGCTAGAATACATTAAGACTGAATAAAAACTCTGCAACTTAAACAGCAAATTGAAATACATCAGTATCCTAACTGTACAACTTCACTGAATGTAATAATAGTCATAATAGTTAACGCTTACATAGTACTTACTTTGTGCTAGGTATTATGCTAAGAAGTTTATAATAAATATCTCATTTCATCATCACTGAAATCCTGGGACTTAGGTCCTGTTATCTTTCTCACATTATTGAAGAGGAAACTGAAGCAAGGACAGGCTAAATTATTTCTCAAGGACCACAGATCTAGGGAATGACTAATGACAGATTTGAGCTCAGGTCTTTTTCTGGACTCCGGGTACAGGTGTCCATCCACTATACCACCTAAAAATTTCTGAAGCCAGGTCCCTAGGTACAGCCATAGTCCTAAACCATTATCCGTAAAATAGAAAAAGAAAAATAAATAACAGAAAAATATTTCCAGTGAGTCAGATAGACCCTCCATGAAATATTTATGGAAAAAAAATTGTGTCCAAGAAAATAAGGTGGAAAGAATGAATTTCAGTGTCTACCAAACATGCGTCTTTCTGTTGTCCTGTGGTTCACCTGAATTTTTCATTCTTCTAAGATCATTTTGTTTCATGACTCATAGCCAAAGAACATTACAGAAAACATATCAGTGTTAAAAAAAAAAAAGATGGGTAAATGAGATCATGGATCAGTTTAGATTTTTAGTTGGGGGTGATAATGAAACCAAAGTTTTTGTCTATTTTGTCTTTTAAACATTTATATTTAATAAAATAATTGAAGAAATATTATTATATTTTTAATTTAAATGAATGGCATGTCAAAGCAGCCTATGGCACATTGTCAACAATGACCTCCAGGTGACAATAGGTATTAAAATCACCTTCAAGGACATGCATTATATGATGAAAAAATCAATTGGGCTCATTATATATTAAGTAAGAAATAACAGTAACTTGAAAAATACATAAAGGATGAGATGAGAACAACTAAGGAAACATTTTAAGAATGAAAGTACAGGCAGAGTTCTTTTGAAAGGATGGCTTCCAGATTTACTGTGTAGCACACCAGGTTGTGGAAATTTGGAAAGAAGAATTAAACCAAAAAGAAAGAATTAAAAAAAAAACATATCAAGTTAATATTATCAAGTTTATTCAGATTTTAGTACCTTCAAGCATACGGAGAAAATCATTATTTAGATTTTTTCTTGATTCTACACCTTTACAGAGGAGTTTCATACAGAAACTAAGCAAACCAAGGATACTGAACAACTTGGTAATGTTTGAATTCCAGACTTTATTTATAACGGGCACAATTAGCTTTTCAGATATCAGGCTTTCAAGTGGTATTCTCTGTCTTTTGATGTATTTGATCATTATAGTTTTCATCAGTTGAGTTTTGTTATTGTTGACTTTGGGTACTTTGGCACTTTTTAGCCACAAGTCTTGGCAACAGTCTCCCAATAGCTCATTTGTAATTGAACCCTTCCGAGTACCAGAACTTAGAAAGCAAAGAAATGAACATCTTCTCATAGACATTCCCTGCTATTCAAATGAAAATCAGCCAGGGGCCTCCTCCTTTATCATTGTCACTTTTCCATTCACTGCTGAGAATAAACCTAAAGAGATAGCCCTTTAGGTGTGAGTGATTTTTATTTCATTGCAGAAACCATCTCTCTGTCCTATAAATGATGGGAGAGGGAACAGGTATAGATTCTGTGGAAGATAAATAGAAATCACAAAGAAGAATCAAAGTCCAAAGGCTAAAAGATCTTGGAAAAGAGTTCTGATGCAAATTGGAGCTCTCAAGAACCCATGGTCTATGATGGGAGCCAAAACGGTGAAGAAAAGGCAAGGATTCAACTGAAATCTCCCCCACATACCTAAAAATACTTCCAAATAATACCCTAAAACAAATTCCAGAGTGGACAGAAATGAAAAGTAAGAAACCAAAAAGACAGAATGAAACCATTTTTCAGGCCAAGAGAACTTAGAAGGTCAACTAGGAAGGACTGTTCCATTTGGGAAGGAGGTGAGTATGGTACAGGGCAGACCAAGTCCAAGCAAACCAGGTGCGGGCTGTGGGAGGTGACTGAATGAGTGGCAGAAGTGGTGGTTTCCTGAACCCTCACCATATAGAAGGTAAGGGAGTGAGCAACTTGTGAGAAGAACATTTACAGGGGTCCATTTGCTGGAACTAGGTACAAGACTGTGTTGCATTACCCATTCTTCAATCTGTGTTTCAATCCTGGGTCTTGGTTCATTAACAAAAAGAAGCATCAGCACACCAGATCTTGAGGATAAATGGGAACTGCAACCTCGGTCACAGATCAGAAAGGGAAAAGAATGCTTGTGGTCAATCACAGATGAGATCACAGTGTAGGAGAGAAGTATACACCCCTCTCCCTAAATCAGACCACCTTGGAAGAACCAAAAAGTTAGAGGTCCCCATAAATATCTCTGATAACAGCTGCACAAAAAAACCCCTAAAATTTGGGGCAGTACCCCATCCACCCTGGAAGCAGAATGCCACTCTATTTATTTTTTAGTTTATTTTTTTATTTTTAGTATTAAAAATTCATTTCCTTAAGCTTTTGAGTTACAAATTTTCTCCCCATCTCTCCCCTATCCCACACCACAAGATAGCAAACCTGCTAAATACCCCTTCACCCAATCTGTTCTCTCTTATATCCACCCACATTCCCCCCCCAACATTCTAGTAAATCAAGATATATTTCTATACCCCAGTCCCTGAATATATTTTTCCCAGTTGCATGTGAAAAAGAACATCTTTTAAAAAGGATTTCCAGATTCTTTACCATCTTCCCTCCTCACTCTCCCCCCCCCCCCCACTGGGAAGACAAGCCATTCAATATAAATTGTACACGTGTAGTTATGCAAAACACCAATAGTAGTTATATTGTGAAAGACTAACTATATCTCCCTCCATACTATCCTGCCAGACATTTATTCTATTTTCTCTTTGACCCTGTCACTTTTCAAAAGTGTTTGCATCTAAGTACACTCTCCCCCAATCTGCCTTCCCTTCTATCCTTCCCTTTCTTATCTCCTTCTCCCTACTTTTCAGTTGGAAAAGATACCCAATTGAGTATGTATGTTATTCCCTCCTTAAGTCAAATCCAGTGAGAGCAAAGTTGACCCATTCCCTCTCACCTTCCTGTTCTTCCCCTCCATTGTAAGTTTTCTCTTGCCTCTTTTATATGAGATAATTTATTCTATTCTATCTCTCCCTTTCTCCTTCTCCCAAAGTATTCCTCTCTCATCTCTTAATTTCATTTTTTAGATACCATCCCTTCATACTCAACTCATCCTGTGCCCTCTATCTATGCTTGCATGTATACACATATCTACATATTCACATATATATTTATGCACACATACACCCTCCTATACATACATATATGTATGTACACTCACATACATAAATATATACATATACATACACATGTATATATATACATACACATACATGCATACATACATACATACACACACATATACCATTCAACTGGCCTCATTATGAGAACAGTCTATGAATTATAATTATCATTTTTCCACATAGGAATGTAAATAGTTCAACTTTAATAAGTTCCTTATGATTTCTTTTTCCTGTTTACCTTCTCATGCTTCTCTTGTTTCTTGTATTTGATAGTCAAATTTTCTTTTCAGCTCTGTTTTTTTCATCAATAAGGCTTGAAAGTCCTCTATTTCATGTAATATTCATAGTTTCCCCTGAAGTATTATGCTTTGTTTTGTGATTCTTGGTTTTAATGCTAGCTCCTTTGACCTCTGAAATATCATATTCCAAATCCTTTCAATTCCTTTATGTAGAAGTTGCTTAATCTTGTGTTATCCTGATTGTTTCCACAATTCTCAAATTGTTTCTTCCTGATGAACAGCTTGTAATATTTTCTCCTTGAACTGAGAACTCTGGAATTTGGCTATAATATTCCTAGGACTTTTTTTTTTTTTGGCATCTTTCAAGGGGAGATTGCTGAATTCTTTGAATTTCTACTTTGCCCTCTAGTTCTAGAATATCAGTGCAGTTTTCTTTGAAAATTTCATGAAAGATGATTTCTATGCTCTCTTTTGGTATTTCTTCTATATCTATTTTCTATGTCAGTGGTTTTTCCAATGAGATATTTCACATTGCCTTCTATTTTTTCATTTGTTTGGGTCTGTTTTATAGTACATTGATTTTTCATAAAGTCATTAGCTTCCATTTGCTCCAATCTAATTTTGAAGGAATTTTTCTTTTCAGTGAGTTTTTGAAATTCCTTTTCTATGTGGCCAATTCAGCTTTTTAAAGCATTCTTCTTCTCATTGGCTTTTGGGCCTCTTTTGCCATTTGAGTTAGTATACTTTTCAAGATGTTATTTTCTTCAGTATTTTTTTGGTTCTCCTTTAGCAGATTGTTGGCTTTCATTTCAAAATGTTTTTGCATCATTCTCATTTCTCTTCTTAATTTTTTCTTCCACTTCTCTTACTTGATTTTCAGAATTCTTCTTGAGCTCCTCCATGGCCTGTAACCAATTCATGTTTTTCTTGTAAGATTTTGATGCCAGAGTTCTGACTTTGTTGTCTTCCTCCCATTCCATGCTTTGATCATTTTTATCCCCAAAAAACTGAATCTATGATCTGATTATGTTTCCTCTCCTTGCTCATATTGAGAATTACTTGGCTTTTGAGCTCTATGCTATGGTAGAACTCTGCTTCCAGAGTGGAGAGATCTGTGTCTCACATTTGTGGGGTTTTCTCAGCTGTTGTCAGAGCTGTTGTCAGAGATATGATGAGGGTGTCCTCTGTACAGCCACCACAAGCTCTGGCATGCTAGTATTCCTTACCCCAGGACTGCCACCCAAGACTGCAACCCAGAACCAAGCAAGTCAAAGCAAGAAGTATCACCCTCTGAATGGTTACTTGGTGCCCCTACAATCTACTGCCCAGGAGCTCTGGAGGCAGCAACACGACAGCAGCTGCAGCTGCCTCTCCACCACCACATCTGTCGCCCGAGGTATAGGAGCTAGATCACACTCTTCTTTCACCCAGTTCCAAAAGATTTCCCTGCTGACCTTTTACTTTCTCTTTTGCATTTATGGGTTATGCAGTCTGGAAACCTCCACAGCTACCCATGATTCATTCTCCTGAAGTCTGCTCTGGCCATTCTGTGCCAAGTCTGGGCTGATGTGGCCCATGCAAGACTACACTCAGCTCCCAGTCTGGTGTGATAGACCCTTCCTGTCAGCCTGCGAGGCTGCTTTCAGTGGGAGATTTTTGTCTTTCTGTCACTGCGGTTTCTGTCACTCTAAAATTTGTTTAGTCATTTTTTACAAGTATTAAAGGTAGTTGGAACAATAGTTCAAGAAAATTCCTTCTTTTACTCAACCATTTTGCTCTGACATGCTCCCATCCACCCCGCAAAGCCCACTTTAGCACAGAGTTAAAAAACAAACTTAGAAGATAATAAAGTCAAAATTGATTCATCCAAATATTCAAAGAAAAATATGAATTGGTCACTGGCCATGGAAGGACTCAAAAAGACTTTAAAAATCAAGTAAGAGAGGTAGAGTAAAAAATTGGGAAGAGAAAAGGGGGGCATGCAAGAAAATCTTTGAAGAAGAGTCAACAGATGAGTAAAGGAGGCACAAAAATGACAACAAAAAACACATCTTAAAAAAAACAAAATAGTCCAAAAGACAAAAATTTAATAGATAGATGTAAGGGTAATGGAATTTAAAGATCCCCTTGTATTGACTTGGTTTTGGTGGTAAGTGTTAAAACCCAGAGCTTGTGTATCTCACTTGTGGGATGGACTTGTTGACATGAAGATAGAAGGCTGAACTGGGAGGAGCTGGTGCCACAGGTTTAGAGAGAGGAGCAAGCAGAGAGAAGGCCCATGCAGAGGAAGCCAGAAGACCGTTTGGGAGGTGGTATTTTGGAGGCAGAGAGAAATTGGAATTGCCAGGGGCCATAATTGCTGAGAGACTGCTGAGGGCTAGTTGGAGCTGCCCAGGGCTTTTCAGAACTGCCACCAAGAGATGCCTAGAATTGAGGAGGCATGGCTGTGATGCCTGTGTTTTGTCTGTCCGTTTTGATGTCGTTTTGCCAGATTTGTCTACTGGTGAAAGACAGTGCTGTTGTTGCAGATGTCCTGGAACCTTGCTGTTGGTTCAGAAGGCTTGAAGAAGGATTTTCTTGTTGTATGTGTATAGAAATCTTGGAAGAGGGTCTTGGTGATGTTTTCAGGGATTCTGGCACTGTTCTGCAGGCAGAGAGTAAATTGATAAGGACACTGGTAATATAAATTGTGGCTTTGTTAAGCTTTGTCTCTCCAGGAACAGAGATTACAAAGAACTTGCCTTGGGTCAAGATGAAGAAAAGACTTCTCCTGGGGTATTAAATATTATAAATTATTGTGATGATATCTTTGTAGCCTAGAGGTAGATGGCCTTTTGTGATCTCCACTGCCCCTTTTGAGAAGGTGCTTGGCAATTGTAATCCAGTTGTGATCCAGGAGTGAGAAACTTGAATTTTTTTTGTGCTTGGTGACTGAACAAATTAATGTATTTTGTTTATGATTGGAAACTAATCTCCATTTGGAAGATAGACTTTGTGATTGACTAAAAGAATGTACTGCCCAGAGGTGGAGTAGTATTTGGATTGAATTGAAGATTACTAAATTATTGAATTACACATGATGAATGCTATATTTTGATTTTCTCTTTTCTGTGAATGTTTTGCCTTAATTTGTCACTGAATAAAATGGAGAGTTACTATTCTGGTATTCTAAACCTTGGAAGTTGCCTTTGCTTTGCCTTTGGTTGGCATCACAATAGAAGAATGCCTTGAAAATTAGAAGTGGATAAATGGACAAGAAGTAGAAAGCTCACTGAAGAAAATAATTCCTTAAAAATTAGAATTGGGAAAATGGAAGCAAGTGACTCCATGAGACTCTGTATCTCTCTCTCTCTCTCTCTCTCTCTCTCTCTCTCTCTCTCTCTCTCTGTCTTTCTCTCTGTCTCTCGCTCTCATATGCGTGCATACACACACATACACACACAAACCAATTAAAATAAAATAAGAAGAATGGGGAAATTGAAAAAAAATAAGAAATATCTCAATGGAAGAACAACTGACCTTGAAAAATTGATCCAGGAGAGATTATATAATAATTACTGGACTACTGGAAAGTCATGTTAAAAAAAAAAGAACATCATCTTTCAAGAAATTATCAAAGAAAATTGCCCTAATATTCTAGTATTACAGGATAAAATAGAAACTGAAAAAAATCCACTAACCAATTCCTAAAATATATCAAAAAATAAAAACTACTAGGAATATTATAGTCAAATTCCCAAAGTCCCAGATTCAGGGGAAAATATTTCGAGTAGCCACAATGAAACAACTTAAATATTGTGGAGCAACAGTCAGGACAACAAAAGATTTAGCACTTTCTGCATTAAAGTATCAGTGGAGTTGGAATATGATATTCCATAGGGTGAAAGAGCTAGGATTTCAACCCAGAATGTCCTATCTAGAAAAACTGAGTATAATAATTTAGTGGAAATATTGGAAATTCTATGAAATGAAGGGCTTTCTAGCATTCCTGATTGTGGGGAAAATCAAAACAAAACAAAGAGCTGAATAGAAAATTTTACTTTCAAATACTTGACTCAAGATATTTATATAAAGGTAAACATGAAAGAGAAATCATAAGGTATTAAATAAGGTTAATTTTTTAAGGTTCCTATGGTGAAAGAGTATACTTAAAACTTTTTTCCTCCATAATTGATTAATTAATTAATTTTTAGTTTTCGACATTCATTTTCACAAGATTTTGCATTCTAAATTTTCTCCCCGATCTCTTCCCTACTCCCCACCTCCAAGATGCCAAGCATTCTGATTACTCCTTCCCCCACTCTGCCTTTCCATATATTCCTCGCTCTCCCTTCCCTTACCCTCTTACTTTCTTGTAGGGCAAGATGGATTTCTATAACCCATTGACTGTATATCTTATTTCCAATTGGCATGTAACAAAAATTTTTTAACATTTGTTTTTAAAACTTTGAGTTACAGATTCTCTCCCTTCTTCCTCCCTCACCCACCCTCATTGGGAAGACAAGCAATTCAATATAGGTTATACATGTGTAGTTATGTAAAACATTTCCATAGTAATAATGTTGTGAAAAACTAATTATATTTCCTTCCATTCTATCCCAACCCCCATTTATTTTATTTTCTTCTTTGACATTGTCCCTTTTCAAAAGGGTCTGCTTCTGATGACCCTTTCACCAATCTGCCCACTCTTCTATTATCTCCTCACCCCCACTTTCCTGCAGGATAAGATGCCTAATTGAGTGTGTATGTTATGTCCTCCCTAAGCCAAATCCAATGAGAGTAAGGTTGACTCATTCTCTTTCATGTACCTGCTCTTTCCCTTCATTATAATAGCTTTCTCTGGCCTCTTTTATGTGAGAAAATTTACCCTATTCTATCTCTCCCTTTCTCTTTCTCCCAATATATTCCTCTCTCATCTCTTAATTTTATTTTTTTAGATATCATCCCTTCATATTCAACTTGCCCTGTCTCTCTGTCTACTTATACATGTACATATACATACATATGTACACACACATACACACATGCCAATCTATGAATATATATGCATACATACATGCATATATATAATACATGCATATATATATGTATATGTATATATATATATATATATATATATATATATATATATATATATACATATATACACATATATATTCCTTTCAACTATGCTCATACTGAGAAAGGACTCACGAGTTACAAATATCTTTCCATGTACAAATGTAAACAGTTCAACTTGAATAATTTTCTTATGATTTCTCTTTCCTGTTTACCTTTTCATGATTCTATTGCTTCTTGTATTTGAAAGTTCAATTTTCTGTTCAGCTCTGGTCTTTCCAACAAGAGTGTTTGAAAGTCCTCTATTTCATTGAATGTCCATATTTTCCCCTGAATCATTATACTCAGTTTTGCTGGGTAGCTGATTCTTGGTTTTAAACCTAGATCCTTTGACTTCATGAATATCATATTCCAAGCCCTTTGATCCCTTAATGTAGAGGCTGCTAGATCTTGTGTTTTCCTAACTGTCTTTCCACAGTACTCAAATTGTTTCTTCCTGATTGCTTGTAATATTTTCTCCTTGAGCTTGGAATTCTGGAATATGGTTATAATATTCGTATGAGTTTTCTTTTGGGGATCTTTTTCAAGAGGAGATTAGTGAATTATTTCTATTTCTATTTTGCTCTCTGGATATAGAATATCAGGCCAGTTTCCCTTGATAATTTCTTGAAAGGTCATGTCTAAGCTCTTTTTTTGATTACGGCTTTCAGGTAGTCCAATAATTTTAAATTCTCTCTCCTGAATCCATTTTCCAGGTCAGTGGTTTTTACAATGAGATATTTCACATTGCCTTCTATTTTTTCATTCTTTTAGATGTTTGATAATATCTTGATTTCCCATAAAGTCATTTCCTTCCATTTGCTCTAGTCCAATTCTGAAGGGATTATTTTCTTCAATATTCTTTTGAAGTTTCTTTCACATCTGGCCAATTCTGCTTTTTGAGGCATTCTTCTCTTGATTGTCTTTTTGGACCTCTTTTACCATTTGACTTAGTCTATTTTTAAGGTGTTATTTTCTTCAGTTTTGGGGTGGCTCCTTTAGCAAGCTGTTGACTTGTTTTTCATGATTTTCATGCAACACTCTCATTTCTCTTCCCAATTTTCCTCCACTACCCATACTTGATTTTCAAAATCTTTCTTGAGCTCATCTATGGCCTGCAATCAATTCATATTTTTTCTTAAAGATTTTTGATGTAGGAGTTTTGACTTTGTTGTCTTCACCTGATTTTATGTTTTGATCTTCTTTGTTCCCAGAAAAGGATTCTGTAATCTGATTGTGCTTCCTCTGTTTATTCATCTTGCCAGCCAGTTACTTGACTTTTGAGCCCTTTGCCATAGTACAACTCTGTTTACAGAGAGAACAGTGCTGTGTCTCAAATTTCTGGAGTTTGCACAACTGTTGTCAGAGCTTCTTCTAGTACCATTCCTCAGGACTATGAGGAGGTCTTCCTCTCCACAGCCTCAAGAATTTCTGTTGTGCCAGTGCTCCTGCTCACCCCAGGACTGCCACCCAAGGCTGTGACCCAGGTCCAAGTAGAGCAAAGCAATTGAATACTGCATCAGTGCCAGCAAAGTGATTCCTGCTATCTTCCTCTGGTCAGTCATATTAGTCTCCCCACTATCTGTGGTCCTGGAGCTTTCAGAATCAGCCACCACCAGGGCAGCTATAGCTGTTGCCACTTCTGCAGCCCCAGGGGCAGGTGCCAGACTGTAATCTTCTCTCACCCAGGTACAACATTTCTCAGCTGAATTTTTACTTTTTTTTTTCATGTTTATTGGTTGAGAAGTCTGGAAACCACCATAGCTGCCAGTGATTCAGTGCCCTGAGTTCTGCCCCACCTGTTCTGTGTTGCTGTTCTGTGCTTATATGGCCCACACAGTACTGTGCTCCTCTCTCAGCCCAGTGTGATATACCCTTCCTATCAGTTTTCCACGATGTCCTCAGCTGGAGACATATTTTATTCTTTCATTTCATGGGTTCTGTCACTCTAAAATTTATTTAGAGTGATATTTACAGGTATTTTAGGCCATTGGAGATGAGCTGAAGTAAGTTCCTGCTTTTACTCTGCCATCTTTGCTATGCCCCCTATACCTGGAACTCTTAACAACTTTATAATTATTATGATATTTACAATGAGGGCACATAGGCAGAAAGCATGGATGTGAGTTGATTACGATGAGATGATATCTAAAAATATAAAACTAAGGGGTGAGAAAAAGAAATGCACTAGGAGAAGTAGAAAGGGAGAAGTAAATTATCTGTCATGACAGAGGCAGGAAAGAGCTTTTACAGTGAGGGGAAGATGATGGAGGTAACAGGGAATGCATGAACCTTACTCTCATTGGAATTTGTTCATATAGGAAATAACCTACACATTAAATTGGTCATAGAAATCCCTCTCACCCTACAGAAAGGAAGAAGGGAAGGGGATAAGAGAAGGGATAATTGCTGATAGAAGGAAGGACAGATTTGGGTAGATAAGAGTCAGAAAAAAAAACACTTTTGAGAATGCCTAAGGTAAAAGTAGAGAATATAAATAGGGGAAGAATAGGATTGATGGAAATACATAGTAATCATAACTAGGAAAAAAATCATAGCAAGTTTCTCCAATGAATATATCATAATTCAAATATATAGAGAACTGAATCAAATTTATAGAAATGAGTCATTCATCAATTGCTAAATGGTCAAGTAATATAAACAGGCAATTTTCAGACAATGTAATCACAGCTACTGATAGTCATATGAAGAAATGCTCTAAATCACTATTGATTAGAGAAATGGAAATTAAAACAACTCTGAGCTAACACTCCACACTCATCACATTATATAGATGTGGTAAGTGAGTTTTAGACAAAGTTGCCAATTTATACAACTAAAAAAGTACCAGATACAAAATTCTAACTCATCTCTTCTGACTGGAAGCTTATCATTCTAGCTTAAGAAGTGAATATTCATTTAGTGATTTCTGTGTGCCATGCACTGTGATAAGTTCTGGTGATCCAAAAACAACACTGAAATAGCTTTTGACTTCAAGGAGCTTATATTGTCATATGTACAAATATAAGTATGGCACAATATATGTAAAAGAAAGTGTAACTTGTCTGGGTAAGTATTAACATTTGGGGAAAATTAGGAAAAGCCTATGAAAAAGGAGAACTTCAGCTAAACTTAGACGAAGCTAGGTATCCTGAAAGATTGAGTTGAGGACAAAGTGAATTTTTGATATGAGGAAAAGCTTGTGCAAACGCATCTAGAGAGGTCAAGATTGTTATTTGTGAGTAGGAGCATGATAGTCTGTCTAGGCCATAGACCACTTAAGGGAGGGTAATGTCTAATAAACCTGAAAAGGTAGGCTGGATTCAGTTTATAAAGTGCTTCAAATTTAAAGCAGAGGAATTTTCACTAGATCCTAGAGGTAATAGTGACCTTTGGCATTTGTAGCGTAAGGTCTGACTATGACCTATCATTTCAATCAAAAGTATGGAGAACGAATGTGAGAAGCTTAAAGCATGCAGAATAGTTGGGAAACTATTGAAATAGTGTAGGCACTGAAATATAAGTAATAATAAGGCAGCTAGATAGCACAGTGAATAAAACGCTGGGCTTGGAATCAAGTAGATTCATTTTCATGAGTTCAAATCAGGTCTCTGACATTTACTAGGTATGTGACCCTGTGCTAGCCACTTACCCTTATTTGCCTCAGTTCCTTATCTATAAAATGGACTAAAGAAGAAATTGACAAACCCACCCCCAGTACCCTTGAAAAGAAAACCCCAAATGGGGCAAGAAGAGATGGATATGACTGAAACAACTCAACAGCAACCACCACCACCACAACAACAACAGCAAAACGAACTGATGTAGGCTGGTCACTGTGACCACCATGGAGAGAAGGTGATAAATGAGAGATGTAATAGAGATAGAATTGATAAGACTCAGCCAGGTTGGTTACATGGAGTGATTGAGAATTAGTCAAAGATTATTCTTTAGGTTGTAGATGTGGATTTTGGGAGATGGTGATATGCTTAATAGGAAATAAGAAACTTCCGAAAATGTGTGTATTTGGAGAAAAGTAATGATTTGTTATAGACATAGGTTGAATTTGAGATTTCTATTATAGATAGATAGATAGATAGATAAATAGATAGATAGATAGATAGATAGATAGATAGATGTAATGCAAAACAAAGGAAACTTCTAAGGTTCAGATTACCAGCATAGTAAACCCCATTTATTCAGCAAACATTCACAGAACAGAGAAAGCCAAAATACAGTATAACTTGTTCCTTTAGGAAGTTCTCAATTCAATCCAGGTACTACTCCACCCCTAGACAGTATATTCATTTAGTCAGTCAAAAGTCTCTTCTCAAATGGAGATTAGTCTCCAACCATAAACAAAGTACATTCATTTGGTCAATCACTCAAAGGCTTCCCACCCCTGAATCTCAAAAGGGGCAGGAGAGCACAAAAGGCCATCCTCCCTTAAGTTAACAGGGTTAAACTCAGCATTGAATACCCAAGGAAAG
>CM053584.1:68884656-68897409 GCA_028627135.1 Pseudochirops cupreus | reverse complement strand
TCTCATATGCATAGTGAAATAAAAAAGGAATGCAAAAATCTGTTAGGTATAACTTGGCTTTTAAAAGCGTGTAATGAATTAAGTTTATCATGTCTCTCTTTTTTTTTATTGTTATTATTGGTGGTGGTGGTAATGTTTGTTTTTTTTAGAATGAGAAGACTGAAACATGTATAGAAGAATAAGAGAAGAAATGGTTTGACAGGGAGATAATATAGATTAGACAACCCCTAACATCCAACTACATGAACACATATATAATTTCCCCTTGAGTCACTTATAATCCAGAATAAATATGTCCAATTATTTTAACTAGAATTCCTATGACATAATCTCTATACACTTTCCTATTCTAGCTTACTTTCTCTGAATATCTACTAGATAATTAATATCCTTCCTGAAGTGTGACACACTGAACCTAATAAAACACTCTGTGTGTTTTGTTATTAACTCTGTTAGGTGGTCCTATCTTTTCTTTGAACTTCATCAAGATATCTAAAATGACAAATATGAATTGAAATATTTTCCCCTATGCCCAAAGGGCTACAAAACTCTGCATACCCTTTGATTCAGCAATAGCACAATAATATCCCAAAGAGATCATAAAAAGAGAAAAGGAACCAAATGTATAAAAATATTTATAGCAGCTCTTTTTGTGGTGGCCAAAAACTGGAAATTGAGAGGATGCCCATAAATTGGAGAAAGGATGAATGAATTGTGGTATATGAATGTAATGGGGTATCATTTTTCCATAAGAAATGATGAGCAGGCAGATTTCAGAAAAACCTGGAAGGACTTACATGAAATGATACTAAGTGAAGTGAGCAGAACCAGGAGAACATTGTACACAGTAATAATCATATTATGTGATGACCAATTTTGATAGACTTTGCTTTTCTCAGCAATGCAATAATCTAAGACAATTCCAAAAGACTCATGATTGAAAATGCTATCCACATGCAGAGAAAGAACTATGCAGTCTGAATGTAGATTTGAGCATGTTATTTTCTTCCTTTTTTCTTTCTCATGACTTTTCCCTTTTGTTCTGATTCTTCTTTCACAACATGACAAATGTGGATATATGTTTAATATGATTGTACATGTATACCTGTAAAGCCAAGCATGAGCAGCTTTCCCAAGGACTGCTGCTGTGAATAGCTTTCAAGGTTCTGATTACACAATATAGTGAATTCTCTATTTATTCAGTAACAAATTAAGGCAAAACATTTACAGAAATCAATGTACAGCATTCATAGTGTCATAAATTAACAACTTATCACTAAAGTGGCCACATAGTTTTCACCAAAGTGGTCACTTAGTTTTGAGAAAAGATAACATTCATTTAGTAACTCAGTCCTTTAGAAAGTCCTTAATTCAGTCATCCTCAAAGGAGCAAGCCTCCTTAATTAACAAAAAATACAAAGATCAAGATTATCTACCCCTCAGTCACATTGTCTTAATCTCTTCAATCAAAAAGTCCTCTTTATTCTTAATTGGAGATGTCCTTAACTCAGTCATGTAAATGTAAATGTCAGATTTCTCTACCCCTAGGCCACAGTAAGCCATGATTTTCTCAGTTTGCATTAAATACACAAGGAGAGGTCTTTTCATCTTGACTCAAGAGAGGCTCTCAGCTTCTATGTCTCCTCTTCCATGGTCCCAACTCTGGCCCAAATCTATCTAACTGCCACCTGGTTTCAAAGACAGACAGCTCTCAGTTCTTTGCCCAGGTTCTTGTGCAGTTCTTCTTCTATATTGAAGCTCACAGTATCTAGTCCACCTCAAGTTCTTCACAGTTTCTGTTACTGGGAAGATGAAGCTTGACAAAGCAACAATAACATTCATAGATATTACGAGCATCCTCTTCAATTCACTTTCTGCCTGTGAAACCAACATAGACCCAACAACAAGGTCTGAGGAATCAACACAAATCCTTAGTATAGTCCCAAGACCTCTGAAATCATCAGCAAGAACCTCCTCTAGGATTTCTGTAAACATGCAATAAAAAAAATTCCTCTTTCAGGTCTTCTGAACCAGCAGCTAGGTCCCAGGGCTTCTGTAACAACAGCACCATCCTCTACCAGCAGATAAATCTGACAAAGTAACATCAAAACAGACAAAGTACTCACACCACAGTCATGCATGCCTCCTCCCAATTCTCCTCTCTTCTCATTTCTCAGTTCTTCTTAATTCTCAGTTCAGTCCTCAGTTCTCATTTCTCTTCTCAGTTCTTCTCAATTTTCACTTCAGTTCTCAATTCTCTTCTCTCTCTCCAGCCTCCATATGCTCACCCCCCAGCAGTTCTGGCCTCTCTCAGCTTGAGCTTTTCCTTATATATGGTATTAGCTCCTCCCTGTTCTGCCCCTTCCTGTTTCTTTAACAAGTCCATCTGACTGTGGGATTAACAAGTTCTGGGTCTGAATACTTGACACAATCATGAACTTGGAACAAGGTTGTTAAGTACCTGTTTCATTGCAAATATAAGGGGCTAGGAAGATCTTCAAATTTCCATTACCATCACAATAGCCTATATCCAATTGTGTGACATCTTGGGATCTTGAGGAGGGGGGAATGGAAGGAGGGAGTGAAATTTTAGTACTCAAAATCTTATAAAAGTGAACATTGAAAATTAAAAATATTTTTAAAAAAATAAATTATTTTACCTTATGTCTTTAAGATTTCTTTCCTTCCTGCTTCTTTTTCTTCTTGCATGACTTCCCTTGTAGAATTTAGTTCACTGAATGCTACTTGTGTTTCCTCTAAACTTGCAATCTGCTTTCACAATATCTAAGGCATATGTAAGACTGTGTCCAGCATTCTTCTATTTTGTCAAATACACTAAGATAAAGTAGTTCCTTTCATCCATGGTTTCCATCATTTTTAAACTAGCAACCCTTGATTCCAAGGATGATAGGATTATCTATTTTCAGCATTCCTGAGACATTATCTTAAAGAGAATGGGGAAAAGAACTTGTCTGCTGAGAAAATGGGAACAGGTAGGTTTCCAGTGGACTTTTGAGCCTTTGTGGATAGTGAAGGGTTGTGTGGACAGGGTTGAACATCAGTTTAGATCACGACTGAATAGTTCTGAAGAACAGATAGCTTTTAGCTACTCACTTTTGGATTTCATCTCCTCCCATGGTTTTAATTATGGTTTTCACTGAAATGATTAGAAGATGTATTTATCTAATCCTAGTCTCAATCCTGAATTCCACTTCTATATAACTAGCTTCCTCTTGAGCACTTTTAAGATGAATGTACCCTAGAAAGAGGCTATTATAGTTATCCCTTCCATATTTCTAGATTTAGGGGCTTGGCACCCCCTCAATCTGGAAAATCTGCATTAGGTGTTTTGGTTGTCCCTCCATACCAGAGAAAAAGTCTGAACTTTTTGTCTTTTTCTTTAATGGGCTATTTAGAGTACCTAATTGTGAAATTTGAGTTAAATATTTGGTGATAGGCCTGTGTTGTCTCCTGGCCTTCACATTGTCATCTTAGGCTACTATTAAACTTATGCAAAATTCCTTTTTTTCTTTTATGCCAACCCATGATATCTGAAATCTGCAATGGGGAAAGTTACTTTGTGAAAGGGATCATTGTAATTATTCAACTTTGGCAGAAAAATTTTTCTACTATGACAGAAATTGTTAATGCCAAATGTAATATGCACTGTCACTTTCTTAAAGATCATAGTTGTGTCAGAATTTCAGTAATTCTTTATATTCCTACTCTTAACACAGTTACTCTTGATGAGGTTGAGCTGAACCACATCCTAAGTCCCCTAGCTTAAAGTAGCTTAAGCTGGTTTCCAGTTTATAATATCTTTGCCCCCATTCTGTTAGAATTCATTATATGAAGGGAAAAACAGGCAGAATGACATGGTTTTCCTCGCCTGGTTTGCTAAGAGCCACAGGGATCTCATGTCTAGTCCTTGCTACCACTCCTAAAGGTATAAGAAACATTTGCATGGATCTTGGAGTTATGAAATCCATTGTATCAACAGGTTTGCTACCATGTCATCTTAATTAAAGATGCTTTATTCCTCAACTCATGACTTTGATTCATTTAAGGACTTGAAAGCTTACTTCTAGTCTAGTCCAGTTCAATCCATGCTCCATGTATTTGACAAAGTGATTTTCCTTGAGGCTAGTTTGCCTTACTCAGTAAACTTCAATAGCTCCTAAGTCCTCTTTAGAATTTAAGGTTCTTTAAAACTTGTCTCCTTCTACATTTCCGATCTCTTACATTATAATGCCTTCCATATACACATTATTATCAAAATATACTGGCCTACTTGCTGATGTTGAAGACTGCCCTCCATTTCTCTGGCTGTCTGGGTTCCCAAACGCCAATGACATCCTCTTGAGTTTTACCTTCACTAAACTCTATATTTTTATTATATGTTCTGATTCATAGACAAAGTCTCCTCCATTCAAATATTAGCTCCTTGAGGTCAGAGATTTGATATTTCTTTGTATCCACAGTACTGGGCATAGCCCCAGACACATATTTAATACTTTATAAATACCTGTTGATTGTTTGACCAATGAGTTTTCTTTGAGGGGGAAGAAATTGAGATGAAATTAAACGAGGAGCTGAATAATGTGACATCTCACTGATGGAGATGGGGGAGTTACCACATAATATCCAAAAATTATTCAGTCTGTATGTGGGAAAGCAATCAAGGGATTACGCCTACTTAGATAATTTTAAGTGAAGTTAATGCAAGAGGTTTCCCTGCCAGGAGTGCTTTTTTTGTTTTGTGAATTGTGTTTCTGCCTGCTCTCAGAACAAGAAGTTGGGTGGGAAAAGGCCTCAGAAACAACCAGGTCCTCAATCCATTCAGGCAAGAAGGTGGAAAAGGGTGAATGATTCCTAGATTGGTGTTATAGGCTGAAACTTTCTATAGCAATAATTGCATCCTCAGGTGTTCTTAGTTCATGCCATTGTATTTCCAAGGTGCTTCTTTCCCCCTCCCTCATTTTTTACGTTTATTTGTGTGTTTGTTTGTTTTTTTGGTTAAGACACAGAGAAGATTGTACATTTTTAAATGTTAGAGCAGAGTAAACTTCTCTGTTTTTCTCCTCTCAGATACCTTCATAGGAAGTCTCCTAGAACATATGTACTTACATACATACATACATACATACATACACACACACAGGCACATACACAATATGCATTCATGTACACATGTGTACATGCATTTGCATGTATAGTACATGCTCATGTGCATGCATGTATGTGCGTGTGGATAGGGATATGCATGTAGTATAGGTATATGTCAGTGTGTAGACATATGTAGATATCCTGCATGTATATGTGCATATGTATGTGTCAGTACACACAAATATATGCATGGGCATATACACATGCATGTGCATATACACATACACATGGCCATGTATTTGTGTTTGTGTATATGTATTTTACACATATGTGCATATATGTACATACACACACATACATACATAGATACACACATACATACAGAGTTATTAGTTCCTAAATGTATTTGAAAATTTTCTGTCATTTCCACTAAATGTCTTGGCAAATATTGGTGAGCAGAACTTATATCTGTAGCTTACCTGGTGTTGAATTCATTTAGAAAGGTACTGGACATGACCTTGAAATTTGTTTCTCCTTCCTTAGTGTGGCTGTGTGGTTTTAGCCTCATTTACCGTTCCTTTTTAGTTATTAAAAACATGTATCAACTAAGTAGTTGTACAATATCGACATTGTCCCACTAAAGACTGCAATCAAAAATTGAAAGGTTCACAATACAGGTTAACAGATAGTTTTCCTCTCCCTTTTACACTTTTCAAATATGTTACTATTGATTACAATAATTTCTCTTGCATGGTTGAGAATAAAAAAGAACTAACAAATTTTAGAGATTAGATTTTTTTATACAAAAAGTTTTGACTGATAAATTCTTTTATGTGCAATTGGTTGGATTCACACTGGGTAAAATATAATCCAATCTTTCATGCTGCAGAACTATGCAAATCACAACTGGCTAACCTTATGTGGTCTCCTCCAAATTGCTAGTGGAACAAAATAAACTGCTAAGAATGCAGAGAATGAGGGAAATTCACTAGAGAAGTTTGTCTTTGTAGTAAATTGTGTGTCCTGGACAGGAATCATGACTAATCCTTTGAAAGTATTTATAGCTAGAATGATAGTCATAGAATTAGATCTGGAAGGGAACTATGAAATAATTTAATCTAATTTCTTTGTTTTACACATGAGGAAGTTGACACCCTGGGAAATTATGTGATTTTCCCAAAGTCACACAGGTAGTGAGGAAGATCTATAATTCCTACCCAAGATCCCCTGTCTGCAAATGAAAAACTCATTCCATTAATTCCACTATATGTTAAGTCAGTAATTCAGTCAAAGTAAGGTAAAAGAATTGATTGTTCAATAATCCAAACATATATAGATACAGACATGCATATACACATGTATATACAGGTATACATACAGATACATGCATATGTACATACATGCACGCATGTACACACATTTTGACTTTTTTGGAAAATATTTGGTTGGAATACATAGAGCAAAATATAACCTTTATTTTTTTTAAATAAAATCTACTGATTGTGTGCTTTCAATTTTTCTACAACCTCTTCCATGACTGAATTCTTTATGACAATCTTTAAACAGAAACGTCTAAGACAGAAAAATAAACTCTTCCATACTGTTTACAAGAGTCTTCCTTATTCATTTCACACACATTAAGAGGATGTTCCTTTTGCTTTTCTGTAAGACTTGTTTTTAAGTTTATGTCTATTAGTGGGATTGTGCTCTCTCTCTATCTCTCTCTCCATCTCTCTGAGAATCTTAACAAAGAAGAAATCACTGATCTATGAAAGTATTGATGTGTTAGTCCTGAAATTAATAAAATTCATACGAGGACAGAAATGGTGTCTTTAATTGAAATGAAGAAGGATACGAGCCTGAGTCACCCATATATCTCAATACATGGATGTTCCCAAAGAACATTTACATGAAAGTTTTCATACTTTAAAACATAGGGGTGTCATATGAGCAGTGAGGTCTGGTAATGAAACATCATATGCTCTTTGCAATATGAGCAAGAACATTCACTTCACTGTGGTTGTTTTATCCTTCATGATTCAACTTGTCTTGAACATCACTGAAATAGGCAAGGCCATTTGGAGAAACTTTGGTAGCTGTGGCTAGCTCAAGCTGGCACAGTTTGCAGGATAAACAAATATTGGGTAGTCTTAGACCAGGGCTAAGTCCAACTTAATTGAGAGTGAGTGCCTACAATCTAAGGATTTAAGGACATGACAAATTCTGATGTTACTAGGTTTATTTAGAGAGAGGAGAGGGAGTATTACATTTGATATTAACAATGTTAAAGTTAACTTTCTCTTCAAAAGTAAAGAAGAAGAGTGAAAGAGAAGCTTCAAAAAGAAGTGACCACTCCTACAAATTATCTCTTCTACTCAAAGTAATCAGGACCACTTATAATCAAGTTACCTGGAAGAGCAGGTTGAAACGACCTTTGCAATGAGATAGGTCACATTTCCTTCTATTTTTTTTCATTCAGTTGGATATGTTTTATAATATAATGATTTCTCATGAAGTTGTTAGCTTCCATTTGCTCCAATCTCATTTTGGAGGAATTATTCTCTTCAGCCAGTTTTTAAAATTCCTTTATTCATTATTTATTTATTTATTTACCTGCTTACTTATTTATTTATTTGTTTGGTTGGGTTTTTTGTTTATTTATCTATTCATTCATTCATTTGTTTATTTATTTGTTTATTTGCTCATTTATTTGATTATTCATTCATTCATTCATTTGTTTATTTATTTATTTATTTGTTTGTTTGTTTGTTTGTTTATTTATTTGTTTGTTTATTCATTTATTTATGTAGGCTGTATATGTGTACTTACGTAGAACATCTCCACAACGGACAAATTGTGAAAGACTAACTATTTTTCCCTCCTTCGTATCCTGCCCCCCACTTGTTCTATTCTCTACTTTGTCCCAGTCCCTTTACAGAAGTGTGTGCTTCTAACAACTGCCCCCCCAACCTGCCTTCCCCTCCATCATCCCCCTTTTGATCCCCATCCCCCCTACTCTCCTGTAGGGAAAAATACCCAATTTAGAGTGTATGTCATTCCTTCCCAAAGCCAAATTCAGTGAGAGTAGGGTTGACCCATGCCCTTTTGCCTTCCTGTTGTTCCCCTCCATTGTAAAAATTATCCCTTGCCTCTTCTATATGAGATGATTAACCCCATTCTGTTTCTCCCTGTCTCCTCTCATTCTATTCCTCTCCCACCTCGCAATTTCACCTTTTAAAGTATCATCCCTTCCTATTCAATTGATCTGTGTCTTCTGTCTACATACACATAAATACCTGCACTCACACATGTATTCATATGCATATATACCCTCCTATATAGACATATGTGTATGTATACATATTTATATACATTTATATCTCCTTCACCTATCCTCATACTAAGAAAAGTTTCATAAGTTACAATTATCTTTTTTCCTTGTTGGCATGTAAATAGTTCAACTTTGAAAAGTTCCTTATGATTTCTTTTCCATGTTTACCTTCTCATGCTTCTTGTATTTGAATGTCAAATTTTCTATTCAGTTCTGGTTTTTTCAGCAAGAATGCTTGAAAGTTCTCCACTTTATTGAATGACTATATTTTCCCCTGAAATATTGTACTCAATTTTGCTGGGTATGTGATTCTTGTTTTTAATCCCAGCTCCCTTGATCTCCAGCATATCACATTCCTGGCCCTTTGATCCCTTAATGCAGAAGCTGCTAGATCCTGGGTTATCCTGATTGTGTTTCCACAATATTCAAATTGTTTCTTCTAGGCAACATTGCAGCCATTGTCACCTCCACCTCTTTGGAGGTAGGCGCTGGACTGTGCTCTTCTCTCATCCAGGATCAACAGTGTTCCCCATTGACCTTTTACTTTATCTTTGGTGTTTATGAGTTGAAAAGTCTGAAAACCACCACAGCTGCCAGTGATTCACTCTCCTGAAGTTTGCTCTAACCAGTCTATGCTGCTTGTCTGGGTCCACACAGCTCATGCAGAACTACATTTAGCTCCAAGCCTGGTGTGATAGGCCCTTCCTGTTGGCCTTCCATGCTGCCTTCTGTGGGACATTTGTTTCTCTCTCTCACTTTGTGGGTTCTGTAGCTCTAAAATTTGTTTAGAGTCATATTTTACAGGTATTGCAGGTGTTTGGAGTGGGAACTCAAGCAAGTTCCTGCTTTTATCTCAGATGACCTTTCCTCTTAAAGTTAGAAGTTATTAATATTTCAAAACTTTTACTTCATAACTATCATTTTAGTCTCTAAAGTTAACTGCATTTTATTATGGCTGCCAAGGATTTTATGTATTATTTAATAGATTCTTATATTCATTTAATATTCTCTTTTAAATATTGAGTATGATTTAGTAATAAAATAAATATACTCTCTTACATATGACTTTTAAATTCTCTTTTTTTCTATCAGACCTGTGATTGTGTCATTGAAGGAACATTTTGTGAAACATGTCATTAAAGTATTGCCCAGGCACTAAGAGGTTAAGTATACTGACCAAGATCACATAGTCAGTACTGTAGAAAAATGGAACTTGAAACATTATCTATTCAGTTCTAAGAACAGTTCTTTATCCACTCTGCCTTGCATGCCTTGTGTCTGTGTGTGTCTGTGTATGTGTGTATGAGTTCTTCTCAGAAGAGAGTGCTTATCATTTTCTCATTAAAATACATTGTTTTTTTGGTTCCTAGTCATCAATTTGCATTTTTTTCATATCCAAAATTGATTTCCAATCATTGTTCCAGAGTCTGACACACACAATTAGGAGATAATATTTAACTGTTTTTATTGGGTTAAGAAATCTACTGCTTAACAATTGTCCATAGAAAGCACACACACACACACACACACACACACACACACACACACACACACACGCACACCCCTGTTCTCCCTTGTTTTGTAAGGTAGAATGTTAAGGTTTATAGAACAACTCGAATCCCTCCAGAGAAATTTACTGACTATGGAAACCTGGGAAAGTCTTTTAATCTTCTCAGTATGAATTCCATCTGTAGAAGTATAATGTTAATAGAATCTGAAGATCTTCCATGCCCCTTTGCATTGACAAGCTAACAGATACTTAGCAATTAGTAATTACATCAAGCCTCTGTTAAGAAACAGAAAGTATGAACCCCTATTGCTGATGTAACAGGAAGGGACTGAAAAAGGAAGGGGCTGAAACAAGGAGGTGTATATAAGGAAAAGGGAATGGGGAATGGGAATGGCAGATCTTCTTGAAGCAAGCTTCTGGAAGCTGTTCTGCCAGGAATGAAAATTGCTGAGAGAAAGAGAGAGAGACAGAGAGAGAGACAGACAGACAGAGAGAATGAGAGAGAGACAAAGAGAGAGAGAGGGAGAGAGAGAGAGAGAGAGAGAGAGAGAGAGAGAGAGAGAGAGACAGAGACAGAGAGACAGAGAGAGACAGAGAGAGAGAGAGAGAATTTCTCTTAGTGAGCATCTGGAGGTTGGAACTTCTCCTGAGACCTTTCTTCTGGGTATTTCTGCTGAAAACTTCCAAGAACCAGGCTGAGGAGTTATTGTGAGTGAGAACAGAGGATCTCTGCTTGAGGGACCCTGTTCTGTTGTGAAGACTTGAGAATGTGGGTGTTTGCTGCATTGATCATGTAAACCAACTTCATGGTTACTGTAATGACATTGGCTTTCTGGTTCTGGGACTGAATTTTCTGGTATTTGAACAAAGGCTTTGGTTCTGCACCCCATGTGGAGAGTCTGCTACATTTTGTGATTCACAACTAAAGCAGCATATTCATAACCACCATGGGCATTGTGGATATTGCATTGTTGTTATAAAAAGAGATATATAATAATAATTCCTTCATTTTATTGGTGTCATGAGGATCAACTGATGTAATATGTCATCTTTTTTCAAAATTTAAGGGGATCTATTATTATTATTATTGTGATCCATAGACTTAATAAATTTAGAGCTGAAAGGATACTTAAAGATCATACTAGTCCTAATGTACCCTCTTTTCTATTCCCATAGTGATCACAGATACCTTTCCCATTCACCCATATCAAAACCACATTGCAAAATAAAATAAGAAACTTTCATACTAGACAAGCTTAGCAAGTCATTCAAATATATCAATTAGAGTTTGGACAAGGGGTGGTAACAAGCCAAGGGTTAGCCTGGCTGAAAAAGACATTGCAGAATAGGTTCAGAAGTAGTACAGTCTTAGTGGAGAGTGATCTCTTTTGCTGTGTTAATGCAAACATATTCAACTAGTCCCAAATAAAGGAAGAAAACAACTTTTAAAAACTATTGTTATTGTGAGACCTGGACAATATCAAGAAAGATGAAGAAAGGTGTCAGACTCAAGATCACTCACCCACAGCCAAATAAATGAGTCACATATAGGGTGGGTAATGCTGAGATGAAATCATTAATGGAGGCAGAATAAAAGAGAAAACTAGAAAGAAAGTTAGCTTAGGGTAAAATTTATGATAATGGTAGACAAAATTCTAAGGTATGTAACTTCAGAGACTTGTAGTATTTCATGAGTTTATTTTGATAAAGTGTTCTAGAGTAAAACCATTGCCCATCCTTGCATGTTAAAGGAACTCCAAGTCAGTGACTTACCAAAATCAAAACAAGGAAGTACATTGCTTGGCAATCAGTGATTAAAACTTCAGATTAAATTTAATCTTCCCATTCATATTGCTTCTTGGGAATGCTCTTCTAAAATTAACTAATCCACAACGAAGAAGTCCTCAGAACAAAAAGGTCTTTTGGGAAATATAGTGCAGCAGGCCCTGGATAAATGCTTGTTGAACTAATGAATGAATAATGCAAATATGTGTTACTTGGCTCCTCTGGAGTATTACATTGCACATTAGGGAGCAGCCTGTGGCCATGGATTGGAGAAAAGCTAATTGCAATAAGTGTAATAGAAAGAGAAATGAAAATTAATGTATTATATTCTTAGGTATAAAAGCAATGTATGGTTTCACTGGCCCCTTCCATTTGATTCCTTCTGGGCCTCTGTCCTTTTCCTTGCCCAGTTCTCTATTGTAGTATGATGGTGATGCAGTAATTTTCTAAAGGTCTAAGAAATTAGAAAGGAATGAATATGAAATTTGTGATGAACAGTGCTACCTGTACTATGAGGACCAACCTTACTTAGTTTGGATATGATCACTGATCATGCCCATAAGGTAGATGAGATGGTGATTTTATTAACTGGAGCAATTCATGAAAACATGTATTAAAACATAGAGCAGTACTAATATTTATCAAAGGTGAGTACAGAAAATCATTTGTTCTTGAACAATTGGAGTGTTTATCCTATGACAATTTCAGAATCAAATACCATTACTAGTACTTCTAATTTATAGGTAAGGTAGCAGAGAAAAAGATACTTTACCTTTTTGTACAAATATTTAAATAGCTGAAGCTAGAAGAGGCAGAAATTTTATCTAATTCGTTTTTTAAACAATTCTCTCATCTCTCAAAATATCATTTACCTTTTTTCCTTAGTTTTCCTGGCTTCATTCAAATATTATCTAAATTCTTACTTTCTACAAATTCTCACATTAATCTTAGTGCCTTCCCCCTGCTACGAATCCCAAATTTATACATATATATATATATATATATATATATATATATATAT
>CM053584.1:68860796-68884156 GCA_028627135.1 Pseudochirops cupreus | reverse complement strand
CTCTCTCTCTCTCTCTCTCTCTCTCTCTCTCTCTCTCTCTCTATATATATATATATATATATATATATATATTTCCACAAATTAACACAATGCCTGGCACATGATAGGCACTTAAATGATAGTTAATTTATTAACTAATCTATAATTCAATATTAAACTAATCTAAAATTTTTTTTGGGTTGGGTGACCCCATTGGTTTTCTTGTTTGCAGTCCTAAACAACTCAGTAGATGGTCTTCATGACTTTCAGGGGCTACCACAATTCATTTCTCCTGTACAATCAATCTGGTGATGAGGTTCCCCAATAACCATAAAATCTGCTGCCATTTCCATCCTTGAAGCTATTCTATATTGATGGATGCTTAGCATTTGAATTATGGGTATTATTCTTCAGGGCAAGTTGAGACATCAAAGCAAGACTTCTGTCAATGACATACATGTATAAGGCCTAAACACACATACACACATACACATACATCTACATACATATGCACAAAATCAATCACTGCAATATAGTGCCTCACCAGACATTACACTGCACACAATTAGTATGTATTTATCAGGCCCCTCTCCTCTCACGTGAATAAATATTAGGAAAAGAAATATCCTTTGAATCAGTATTGACTCCTTTTATTTATTTTTAGTTTGATTGCAGCATTAAATTCCCTTCTTTAGGAAAATCTAACCGTAATGGCTAAGCAAGACTAACATGGATATTCCCTTAAGTCTAGGTTACCTATTGATTTAGTGACTACATAGATTGAGAAGGCCTTATCATCTATAAGCAGATAATTTAGAGAAAGACTTTGTAGGAATAACATAATCACAGGATTGTAAGACTCCTTTTGAAGCTGAATTTCTCCTTCATAGTAACTGGAGAAAGGGTATTTGATTAAAGTTTTTTCCTCTTTCTAGCAGTTGGAGAAAAGTCATGATGGTGGTTAATAAAAGTTAAGTTCCACTTTCCAGTCTTCATTTTTGTATTTTGTACCCTCCTGGCTTAGAGTGAATGTCAATGGTAACTGTTTCTCTTTGGAACAGTAACCCTGAGGTTCTTCCCCTCCCAGCTTGATTTTTTTCTGTTTTTTCTAATTAAAAGGGCCATCTCTTTACTCACTTCTTAAAGAGGCCTAGTCATTGATTAGCCATTACTTCACTTTAAGTGAGTACTTGAAAAGGCCTTAACCTAAAACGGCCAGGGACTCCCATTGCACCCTGGTTCATCTCCAGTCATTCTGATGAATATCTGACCACTGGACTCAGATGTGTCTGGAGGAGAAAGGGAGGCTTGTGACATTGCACAGCCCTCTCTCACTCAAATCAAAGTCAACTGCAAGTCAAGTCATCATTTCCCTGATGCCATGGTCCTCTTCAAAAACAAAGGACAAACACAACTTGCTAGTGAATAAGCTCACATTTTCTTAAACTAGAGGTAAAGTCTTCATTGAATAATGAGATCTGCTAAGGTTGGCACGTGGGAGATGGGGAATGACTGCTAACTATAAACCACAAGTTTGGCTTTCCTACTTTTTGGTTACAAAAAGCATCATCTGTATGACAAGGACTTCTGGGGGGTAATCTCACTTTGATGAATTTAGGTTACGATAACCTGAGGAAGTAAACTAGTCAGATGAACTCTCTTGTCCAATTGAGTTAAGTTCAAAAGAAATTTCCTATTTTCTCCTCTTTTCTGTTAAAAAATACGGTCTGTAAATCACTCCTTTCTCATTAATTACGAAGGAACTAGTTGACTTGATTTAATTGTAACTTCGTAGCCGTATTATTAAATTATCATTTATTTGTTCAGTGACATTGTATTTATTTCTTTTCATTTCAGATAAATAATTTCAACATGGGTACCCAGATGGCACCTGAGAGATTAACTCTAAAATTTCATAGATGGTTCTTTCTAGGGAATTTTCCCAAGAGATCTATGGTTACAGAGGGACTTCTTCACAGAGGACCACCTTGAAGTCCTGGACTCTACTGAGTTCAGAGGTGAAATTCTTCTGAGCTAAGGTTAGCCTGCACAGAGGAGAAAAATCTCCATGAGATTCTTTCATGTGGTAGGTAAACCTCCGCTTTGGAGAAGAAAAGCCTCTTTAGTTGTTTATTTATTTATTTTTTAAATGAGAAGTTATCCTCATACAAGAGAAGAAGAAAGTTTGTTTTTGTTTTTCTTTTTAAAAAAGCCCTTTATTAGCACTTACTCCCTAAGGGGGAAAAAAAAGTTTTAGGAAAAAGCCTAATAAGTCAAATAGTAATTTCTCTTTACAAACATATGAGATTTTGCATAAAGCCTAGAAGAATTCTCTAGTAGGGACCTTTACAAAAAGACAAATAAAAGGGAAGGTTTTCATAAATTAGTGTGTCTGTCTCTTTGTATAAGTATGTATATGTCTGTATACAGAGAAATACACATACATGTTTGTCTATATGTATTATATACGTGTATATGTATATGTATGTAAGAGGCGTGTGTGTGTGTGTGTTAAGTGCTCTTTAAATGGATGAATGCAATTGGGAAATTAGACTAAAGCAATTTGAAATTGTTATTAAATTACATTTCCTTATACATAAGATTATTTAACAACATTAATACAAACCATAAACAAAATAATTAATCTGATGCTAACAGCAGTACCCCAGTCACAGAAATGTCACAAGTTGTATATTTATTAGAGAAAAGTTAAGATCCTGACTTCTAAATTTCCTAGGGAAATCCAAGGAGTTGAGGACTGATTTAAGGTTGGGTCGAATGTCATTATATGTTCTCTGTGTGTCCATTTCTTTGAATGATAGAATTAAATTTAGGAATAGTGTGTTCCTTTCTTCAGATAGAAAGGGACCTTATTCAACTAGGAAGATGTTTAAGAGAATGGGAAATGTGTGCTGTCTTTATTTGTGCTTTGTCCTAATTCATGCTGGCAGGTGCTTCCAACCATTTGGTCTGTCCTATGTTTTTTTCCGGTGGTCTAATAAACCACAGAAAAGAGTGTAAAAAATAAAACTTTTCAGAAAGCCTTCACAAAAGACAAATCTTTCTTTTCTTTCTGTGTTTCCAATGCTGACCATATTGGAGATTGCTGAGGTGGGAAAAAATAGATAAAAATTGTAATTGAGATTAAATTTATTATCTTCTACTGGGAATTTCTAAATTATGATTTTAAAATGTTGTGAGTATTTTGACAAACTTTTGAAGTACCAGCAAATTTTGTAAAATTTAATGAAGCCATAAATTAAAAGATCAGTTACTCTAGAAAAGGAGAACTTTAAAATGAGTAGAGATTGATTTTGAAACTTCCATTTGAATTTTAAGAACTCTTTCATTTATCATGAAATCTGTTCAGGAGGGATTCAATGAAATAAAGATTCAGTAAATTCACAGAAGTATTTGAGAAAAAAAAATTAGGAAAATACTACAGAAGAAATTAAAATAAAATTCTGTGAGTTCAAGTAATTCCATAATTCAGAAATTTTTAAAATTTATTTTTACTTTTCAACATTCATTTCCACAAGATTTTGAGTTACAAATTTTCTCCCTTTCTCCTATGTCCCACCCCAAAATAGTGAGCCTACTGAATACTCCTTCCCCCAATCTGTTCTCTCTTACATCCTCTCCCACACCCGCTCTAACTTTCTAGTAGTGCAAGATGGATTTCTGTACCCCAGTGCCAGCATGTCTTACTTCCCAGTTGCATGTAAAAACAGTTTTTTCAAACTTTGTTTTTAAAACTTTGATTTCCAGATTCTTTCCCTTCTTCCCTCCTCACCCACCCCCACGGAGAAGATAAGCAATTCAATATAGGTTGTATATATGTAGGTTATAGTGTGAAAGACTAACTATAGGTCCCTCCATCTTATCCTGCCCCCCACTCATTCTATTTTCTACTTTGACCTGGTCCCTTTTCAAAAGTATGTGCTCCTTACTACCCTCTCCCCCAATCTGCCCTCACTTCTATCATCCCCCCTCTTAGCCCCTTCCCCCCTACTTTCCTGTAGGGTAAGATACCAAAATGAGTTTGTATGTTATTCCCTCCTTAAGTCAAATTCAATGGGAGTAAGATTGACCTATTCCCTTTCACCTTCCTGCTCCATTGTAACAGTTTTCCCTTGCCTCTTTATATGAGATAATTTACCATATTCTATCTCTCTTTTTCTCCTTCTCTCATTATATTCCTCACTCAACTTTTAGTTTTATTTTTTAGATCTTATCAATTCCTGTTCAACTGATCCTGTGTTGTCTCTCTGTGTATACATGTATACACTTCCACACACACTCACATATGTATTTATACACCCATACGCCCTACTATACATACATATATATGCATGTATACATATATATGTATGTATATACACACACACACATATCCCCTTCAATTATTGTCATCCTGAGAAAAGTCTCATGAGTTACAATCATCATTTTTCCATGTGGGAATGTAAATAGTTCAACTTTAATAAGTTCCTTATGATTTCTTTTTCCTGTTTACTTTATCATGCTTCTCTTGCTTCTTGTATTTGAAAGTCAAATTTTCTGGTCAGCTCAGGTTTTTTTCATCAAGAATGCTTGAAATCCTCTACTTCATTGACTGATCATATTTTCGCCTGAAGCATTATACTCAGTTTTGCTGGGAAGGTGATTCTTGGTTGTAATCTTAGTCCCTTTGTCCTCTGGAATATCATATTCTAAGCCCTTAGATCCCTTAATGTAGAAGATGCTAGATCTTGTGTTATCCTGATTGTGTTTCCACAATACTCAAATTGTTTCTTCCTGGCAGCTTTCAATATTTTCTCCTTGACCTGAGAACTCTGGAATTTGGCTATATTATTCCTAGGAGTTTTCTTTTGGGGATCTTTTTCAAGAGGGGAGTGGTGAATTCTTTCAATTTCTAATTTGCCTTCTGGTTCTAGAATACCAGGGCAATTTTCCTTGAGAATTTCTTGAAAGATGATGTCTTGGCTCCTTTTTCATCATGCCTTTCAGATAGTCTAATAATTTCTGAATTAACTCTCCTGGACCTATTTTCCAGGTCAGTGTTTTTTCCAATGAGATATTTCACGTTGCCTTCAATTTTTTCATTTGTTTGGATCTGTTTTATATTATCTTGATTTCTCATAAAGTCATTAGCTTCCATTTGTTCCAGTCTAATTTTGAAGGAATTATTCTCTTCAGTGGGTTTTTGAAATTCATTTTTCCATCTGACCAATTTTGCTTTTTAGAGCATTCTTCTCCTTATTGGCTTTTGCAGCCTCATTTACCATTTGAGTTAGTATATTTTTTAAATTGTTACTTTATTTAGTATTTTTGGGGATCTCCTTTAGCAGACTTATGACTCACTTTTCATGATTTTCTTGCATGATTCTCATTTCTGTTACCAATTGTTATCCTACTTCTCTTACTTGATTTTCAAAATCCTTGAGTTCCTCCATGCCCTGTAATCAGTTCACATTTTTCTTGGAAGCTTTTGATGCAGGAATTTTGCCTTTGTTGGCTTCTTTTGGTTCCATGGTCTGATCCTTTCTGTCCCCCCAAAAAGGATTCAATGGTCTGATTGTGCTTCCTCTGCTTGTTCATCTTGCCAGCCAATTACTTGACTTTTGAGCTCTTTTCCACAGTAGAACTCTGCTTGCAGAGTGGAGAGAGCTATGTCCCAAACCACTGGGGTTTTCCCAAATATTGTCAGAGCTATGAGGAGGGCACCCTCTCTACAGATACACTAAGCTGCGGAACAGTGGTTGTACTTCCCAGGAATACCACCCAGTTCTGCAATCCAAATCCAAGCAGGTCAACACAAGTCCAATTACCCTCTGAATGGATCCCCTGCTCTCTGTAGACCAGGAGCTCCAGAGCCATCCTTGGGGCAGCTGCTGCATCTGACGTGCCTCCTCCACCTCTTGCTCTGGGGGTATGGACAAAAATTTAGTATGTTCCTAAAATGTGTGCATGACACATATGTATCTGTGTCAGGGTAAGTGGAGATGAAGAGATAGAAAGATAGACAGACAGCCAGGTATAAATGTGGAGGAGGAGAAAGGATCAGGAGGAAGGGAAGAGGAAGTTGATATAAAGTTACATATATAGATATCTATGACATATCAAGATATTTTTGTGGTAACTTTCAGAAATTTTGTAGTAGAGAAATTTTGTTGTAGCTCTCAGGAATTTAAAAAAAAGGAATTGGATAAATTAAATACTGCTTTAAGCAAAATGAAAGAGAATGATGCAGTGACAAATCAAGAAAATTTGAAATCATAGCACCTGAGTTGAAATTCATATCCTTTTATCTAACTATCCTCTTTGATTGTTAATTTCCTTATTTGTAAAATAACAGAATAATGTCCAACAAAAATATGACTGAGGGTGGGGAGTTTATGGTCCAGTGATTTGATAAGAGATAAATAACTAATAAACAGGTGTGTTTCACTAGTATTCACAAGTTGTAAGGAGAACTTCAAGGAAGTTCTCCAGTATGTTGGATAGTCATGGAGAAGAGTAAGAAAAATTGTTTAATATGAAATGGTTATGATCTGCATTTATTATATCTATCATATATGTTTATTGATTGGTTGGATTAAATGCCTACATTGTTGTGAAAATTTGAATTAGAAAATTATATACTATATTATATGACTTTATAAAAATATTTTTATTTCATTAAATATTTACCAATTATGTATAAAAATTTGTCTTTTTTTTTTTAATTTTGAATTACAGAGGTGGGGAGGTGGTGCTGTGAATAGACTACCAGCCCAGGAGTTAAGAGAATCTGATTTCAAGTCTATCCTCAGACACTTAACAGTTACTAGCCATGTGACCTTGGACAAGTCAGTTAAGCCTAATTTCCCTGCCTTACCCCCTCCAAAAAGTAAAAAAAAAAAAATTAATTACAAGCTGTCTCCCTCCCTCTCACTACTTCTCTATCCATTTACAAGGCAAGCAATTTTATATCAGTCATGGATATGAAATCATGCAAAACATATTTCTTTATATTTGGAGGGACACTCTCTAGAGCTTCAGACTTTCTTGCATTATAGTTTTAAGAGCTATTTCAAGGGGTTTAGAAGTTTCCTTTGCTTTCAAAGTGGTATGATCTGGAAAGGGATGCCATCACTGTTCTCCTGGTTTGCACTCTGTTCCTTATCCTGGAAGGGCAACTGATCCCTCAGGATTAGAATCTGTACTGTTTGCTGAGGCTGCTCTTTCTTTGGGAACAAAAGCAATACTGTCACTCCCTCTTGACAAAACAAAAAATATTCCCCTCTGACCCTGAACTATGACCCAGAAGTGGATATAGGCAATGAAATTTTCCAATAGCAGTTGGTCCTGGATCCTGTGTAGCAGAGATGTCCCCTGTAATTTCTTTCTAACCATTTGCCAGGTCCCATTACCATATCTGGTTTGAGAGCTCCCAAAGTTGCTGCTCGTTCTGTAGCCACCACCTAGTACCTTCATTAGTGTTTCTTCTTCTTGGGCAGCATCCATCACTCTACCTCCCTAATCTCCTAAATTGTCTTTGACTTCATGATGGTCTCATTTTGAGCTTTTGTTAATTTTGTCACTTCAGAATATGATTTGAAGCATTATTTTTAAAGGTTTCCAAAGGGAAATGTTGGGAGACCTCAAATGAGTGTTTCCTGGACTCCTCTATCTTGGCTCCATCTTTGGAGTATTATATGACTTTTAAGGTCCATTCCAAGTACAAATCTAAGGCACTATTTTGCCTTATTCTATTTCTACCTCAACTTAAACTTTAATTCACCTAGCTACAGCACATTCAGGTAACAGAAATAAACAAAAGCAGTAAGGTTATGTTGGATAAGTTGGAATACAATGCTAACATTTTGAAAGAAATAAACACATTTAAAGCAATTCATGAACAATGAATTCATTGGACTTCCTGCAGTTTCTTCAGAATAAATCTGTTTATTAAAATGCTTACATTTACATTTTTGTAATCTCTTATTTAGTTTGAAGAAGCCTGGTTATCTAGATTATAGCACTGAATTAGGGAGAAAGAGAAGAGCTTATGCATTAGAAATGAGCCACTTTATTTAATTTCTATTGTTTGTTACATTCCATTTTCAAAGTTTCATTAACACAGACATATGATATTAGGTACTAGTATGAATAACTTCAGACTTGCAGAAAAATTTTTCATTAAATTATTTGAGAATTCAAATTTCTGAACTTAAATTAGGCATATTTAATTTTTCATGAATAAGATGATCAAAAAAGTTAAATTATGAAATAAGTATGGAAAAGACAAGTCAGCAAAGGAGTATTGTTCAAGTTTGTATTCCATCTTTGGAAATTAAAACTCTGTGTGTAAACATTTTACATCACCTTGGGAAAATTTCAAAGTGAACCTAAATATCTTTTTAGTAAGAGTTGTAACTACTCTTTCCTTGTCAGCATCATAGGAAACTTACACCTGGGAATTTCAAAAAGTAAAAGGCTCTTATGCCATTCTCCTCTATGAAAAATTATTGTGAAGCTAATTGAAATTTTCCAACATCCAAATATATTTGTATGATGTCTCTACTTATCAAAGGCACATTTTGCACTGGTGGTATCTTCTTTTATTTTCTTGTGTATAAAGTATAGATATATAGGCGGTGCAGTAGATAGAGTGGTGGCCTGAAGTCAAGAAGACACATCTTTCTGAATTCAAATCTGATCTCAGACACTTATTAATGGTGTGACTATGGATAAGTCACTTAACCCTATTTACCTAAATTCCTCATATGTAAAATGAGTTGGAGAGGGAAATGGTAAATCTCTCCAGTATCTTTGCCAACAAAACCCCAAATGAGATCACAAAAAGTCAGAAATGACTTAAATGGTTCAACAACAGAAACATAAAATAGAGAAACAAGTCATTAATTTGAGTAGAATTCTGAAATCTATGTCATCTTTTTTTATACAAAAATGGAACACTTTTGTAATGTAGACATAAGAAAAGACACTATCTATATATGTGTCAATGTAATGCACAGAACTTGAATTTTTGACCAACCAATTAAAAGTCTCAGAACAATATTTTAGTGCAGAGATTAAAGACCTAAACTCAATATTGTACAGATAAAAGAAAACAGAAATCCTTCCCCAACAAATATTCAAATTTTTAAAAAAGTGCTGTTTAGTGAAAAATTTTTACGTTATTTTTTATGTTCTCTTATCACTTGCACAGAAATATGAATTTAGGGCACCCATTTAAGAAATGTAGACAAAATAATTGATGTAACGTGTCCTTTGTTTTAATTAAATTTATATTGCGAAATGTTGTAGGAAATGATATTTATAATATTTGTTTTCTTCAGTATCCAGACTAGAGTTGTCATTCAATATTGTTGGAAGATTATGAATTTTAAAGATTATTTTAAAATATTTTTACAGGTCAACTAGCATGTATTATCTACAGTAGCAACAATTCTATACTAGATTCAGACAATTTTATACTTGTAATGTTTTAGGAATGAGAAATAATAATATTATTATTATTTATAAATTGTTGACTATTAAATGAGAAATGTGCCTAAAGAATAAAAGTTAATGAGCCAATATTATTTTAGAAATATCTGATGAAGTGAACCAGATATCAGCCTGATGCTGTTTTAGCATTTTTCTCAATGGCTTGATTAAAACAAACAAAGGTGGTTCAATTCAATTCAGTTGAACAGGTATTATTACATATAAACCATGCACTAGGTAGTGGGGATACAAACAGAAAAATGAAGCAATCCTTTTTTCCAGCTTAAAACAAATGCCCTCCCCTCCCCTCCTGTCCCCTTCCCTCCCCTTTCCCTTTCCCTTTCCTTTTCCCTTTCTCTTTCTCTTCCGTTCCTTTCCCTTTACCCTTCTCTTCCCTTTCCCCTTCTCCTTCTCTTCCCAAACTAGTTCACTCCTTCCCATAAATACAGCCTCTATGGGAGAACTTAGACTACCATAATTTTATTGAGGGGCATGTTTAAGCTGGGAGTTAGGCATTTACCAGCAAATTACTGTATAGTAACCCATGCTAAACTTTTCAAGTATCATAAACAAAACACTTTAAAAGAATATTTTCAATTTTTTTTGTATATTATTTCATTTGATTCTCACAACAAACTCAGTTATGAAGCACAGATATTATTAACGTCATTTTACAAAGAAGGAAACTGAGACTGAGAGACATTAAGTTCCAAAGTGTATAGCACTAGAAAGCGGAAGAGGCAGAATACAATCCCAGGCCTGTCCTTGGTTCAAAGTAAAGACTTTTCCCACAACAACACACTCCCTTACCCATAACTGAAATCTCTTAGGGAAATTTTTTCTTAGGAAAAAATAAGTGGCCACATAAAAAATACCAATGGTATGGAATATTATTAAAATATAATATAAACTGGGGCAATAATCTCTTTCATCTTGGAGATGATCAGCATACTTATTGAGAAATGGTTACTTCCTGTAGTGAAAGGTATCCTTCTACTTCAAGTTTTTTTTTATTGTGTCCATGACCCTTTTTTTAATAATTCGTTTTCGATGCGTTTTGCTTCTTTTGTAAAATAAGATTGTATTTGTTTTAATTTTATGTATTTAAAATAATTTTTTTTCTGAGAAGGAATCCAAAGTTTTCACAGACTAACAAATATTTTTACGACACAAAAATTGATTAAGAATCCCTCTTCTCAAAATGATTCCCTATCATTTTACCATTCTGTAAGTATTACATGGGAATAAGAAATCATTAAAACTCTAGAAGGAATGTTAAACATCTTTTCTGTATTATCTCTGACAGCACAGGTAAGGAAACTAAGGACTAAAGGGTGGAGTAACTTGCACCAAAATTACAGAATTACTGTGGAAATAAGATCAGAATAAAAGATTTTCAAAACCATCTGCTTCATTCTTTTTTGTTGTTGTTGTTGACTTTTTTTTTTTTTGAGAGGGAAGGCAGGGCAATTGAGGTTAAATGAGTTACCCAAGGTCACACAGCTAGTAAATTTTAAGTGTTTGAGGCTGGATTTGAACTCAAGTCCTCCTTACTCCAGGACCAGGGCTCCATTCACTATGCCTCTTACCTGCCCCCATCTGTTTCATTCTTAAACCATTTGATTTTGTTTTTGACAAATTAATGTAATTTTCAAATGATACAGATATTAATTTATGTATCAATTTCTTATCTGAATCACTCAAAATATAAGGCAAATATAAGGATATCTCATCTACATTGAAAAATTGTTAATAATATAAAAGTTGAAGTTTCTGAAAAGATTTACATAATAGAAAAGCTAATATTTCAAGCAAGTATTATATTAAATCAATTAAACACTATTTCTTTACCAAGTCAAACTAGTGCTTTCTGTAGCCTATACTTCTTTTCTTACTTTTAGTAACTAAAGGGACAATATTTATTTTTATCCAAGTTACTCTTTAAACATAAAGATAATATATACAAACTTCTTTCGTGTTTTAACAATGGTATAATATGTATAGGAAAAGAGCTATATATGGGTAGAATGTTAAATTAAAAAGATGAAAAGGAGCTTCATTTATGTCTAGTGGATCATGTAGAAGATTACTTTATATTCAGATTTTTTTAAGCATTCATCTAGCCCTGGCTCTTCAGGGAATAAGTATTTTGAATGTGTAGCATCTAGATCCCTTCTTTTTTCTGATATTAAATTGGTGAAGTGAAAAGAATACTGACTAAGAGATCCAATCTAGTTGCTTCTCTGACACTTACTAGTTGTGTTACCCCAAACAAATCAAGAAACCTTCCTAGCGGTTGGACTCCATCATCTCTAAATCCCCATTTTTGTACTATGTTGTTATAGGCTTCTAACAGGTTTCTCCTGTCTTTTCACTGTTTCAAAGTTTGCCACCATATTTACTACATATTATACTGGGTAGTTTTGTTGTTGCTCAGGTGTTTCAGTCTTTTCCAACTGTTCATAATACCATTTAGGTGTGTATGTTTTTGCAAAATACTGAGATATTTTGTCGTTTCTTTTTCCACATCATTTTATAGATAGGGAACTGAGGTAAAAGGTTTAGGAAATGAGGCCAGGTTTGAAGTCATGGAGATGAATCTTACTGGCTATGGGCTAGGCACTCTATCCACTGTGCCATCTAGCTGCCTGATGTGGGTAGCTAAAGGATATCAGACTTAAAATTGATACTAACTCATAGTTTTCCCTTTATAGGGCAATTGCCTGAACTTTTCCCTGGGGTTTTCTCTCATACTTTACCCAGATATTTTTAATAAAATCAAATAATTTTATTCTCTACATTTTCTATAATATTTGTCCCTCCAAATAAGTCAAATATTTTCCTTCAAAATTATTTATATTGTAAAGATACACACATGAAACATGAGTTAGATCCTTCACCCCAGTATTGCTCATAAGTGGAATTCAACATACACCAATGTTGAAGGGTAAAACATCAGCAATTTTTGAGCATATTTAGCAATAATTATGAAGCACACAAATAAATTATTACAGAACTTACAGAAATTTCTTGGGTCCTTGTGAATTCCAGTTTAGCAAGTGAGCTTCCATTATCACAGGCAAACCCAAATAATTTTTATATGTAATCATACGTTCACTCAAATTCCAAAATAGTTGTATCAGAGACAGGCTTCCAAGGACTGTACCATATCTAAACTAAGCTTAAATACAGAACAGGCAGTGGCATATTACTCTAGCTCCTATGGGACCATCCAAATGGTTCCTAAAGATAAGACAAGTCTTTCCACCCATCCCCTAATCCACTGCATGTTAATGGTACTCATTTTTAAATTTGATCCTCACAGAGGAGGTAGATGAGGTTTCTATTGACAACATGATTCTCTACATTTTTCTAGATGTGCTCAAACTAGGCAGCTTCTTGCTTTTTTTTCCTCCACTATTTCCTTTATTCCTTTCTTCTTTCCTTTCTTTCATTTTCTTATCAACCAGTCAAAAACACTTAGTAGCATTCTAGGAGAGGAAATGGAGGTACCGGTTATTGTTGACATTCTCAAGGAGTACATTAGAGAAAATTGACAGAGATATAGGATGAGACAGTAGTTAACAATCATGATAAGATCAAGTGACGCTTTATTAAATACAGGAAATTCACGGACTTAAAAGAACTATGAGATATGAAAATCTGCATATGTTCCGGAAAGACAGACAGACAGACAGACAGAGACATGGAAAGAGAACATGAAGGAGGGAACAATTTACTGGAGGATATGGGAATTAAAAGAATTAATGATACAAAACATATTAAAGCATATGGCTTGCAAAGAGAAAGAATTCTACATCAGGAGAGATAGGAGTAAATAGGGGAAAGACTTTTGAGTGATTGTGAGACAAGGAAGAAAAATAGTCTTTTAATAAATAACCTTCATTTTTGCAGTGAAAAAGGGAGTTAACTCCTTAGCTAAGATGGTGGGGGAAGTATTGTATAAGAATTTTGAAAGAAATGAAAAGTTCATAATAGTTATCGAGCTGATTGAAAAGGTGAATCAATTGGGAAGGAGTAAAAGTACCTCGTTGTTCTAGTAAAGGCTTAGGTGAGATTAGGTAACACATTTGTAGGATACCCACTCATCATAACTTTATCTCTTTTTATGGCTCTATTTAGCAACATATGAAAAGGACTAAAGTTTATAAGAGTAATCTAAAGTTAGGCCTTGATAAGAAATCATCTTTAAATTGACAACAAATTTAAGTGTAGGGGTGGCTATGTGGCACAGTGAATAGAGTACCAGGCCTGGAGTCAAGAGGACCTGAGTTTAAATCCGGCCTCAGACACTTAACACAAAACTAGCCGTGTGACCTTGGGCAAGTCACTTAACCCCAATTGCCCTCCAAAAAAAAGAAATTTAAGTGTAACAGGTAATGTAGAATTAAACTGATTCATTAAGGAGTTTAGGTAAAGAAAGCAGGTAGGTGGTGCAATGAATAGCGTGCTGTCCCCAGGAGTCAAGAAGATTAATCTTTCTGAGTTCAACACTTACTGTGTTACCCTGGTCAAGTCACTTATCCCTGTTTGCCTGTTTCTTCATATGTAAAGTGAACTGGGGAAGGAAATAGCAAACTACTCCAGTATTTTTCCCAAGAGAAACCCAAATGGCATCACAAAGAGTCAGATACAGCACAAAAAACTGAGTTAACTAAGGGTGGAGAGTGAAGTATGTGGAAGAGTGATGACCTGGGAATGAATTTATGCATTAAATTGTTAATGGTCAAAGATCAGAGTAAGGAGTGATAAGGCAGGAGGAGAAGAAAAAATTCTGAAAGTTATGGTGAGATAAATGAATTTCAGAGTTCAAGAATAGGGAAGTGAAAGACTTGTGAATTTCTGCAAGAACAAAGTTGACCATAGGAATGGTGCAGTTTCAGGAACTGGAGATCTAGGCATTTGAATATCACATATGCTGACATCTCCCAGTAGAAGTACAGGAGGTAGGGAAGGAATGATTTTGAGCCAGTCATTAAGTTCATAGAGAAAAGAAGGAAAATGCCCTGGGGATCCATAGATCCAGACTCTGGATTAAGTGAAAAAAATATATAGTCTGAATCTGAAAAGAGAGATTACTGACTGAGGGTTATAGCAAGTGTCTAGAGGTTACAATGGGGAATAAAGAGTATTTTTGATCCCACACGAATTCCAATAATTTGGGAGTAGGCAAGTTGGAAAATTGATTCAATATACAATCAGTACTGGGACGTATGACTAAGTATGGAATGTCATCAGAACAGAACAGGTCTCAGTGAATGACAGTATAAGGTTCATCAAGTCATAAAAACACCTCTGAAATACTATAACTGACTTAGGAGAAGTCAGTGATAGGTGGCCTGCATTGGAGTTGATGACGGAGCTTTGAGAGGTCCTGGGGGAAAGATAGGAGCAGGAAAGTTGCTGGCCTATATCCTTATCAATGGGGACTGAATTAGATGATCCCTATGGCCACTTTCTCTTCTAAATCCAGAATTGTATAACCATTTTATCTAAATCTGACTTGATCATATCAGCTAATGATGTAAATTTTTTCCTCTAAACCCATTTAGCCCTTTCTCTATTCCTTTAGGTTTAGAAGAAAGTTTTATCCCTCTTTTAATAAGAGGGCAAAACCTGATAGGAGTGAACATTTATTCTCTCTTGTAGATGAAAGGAAAATAAACATCTCTCTCTCTCTCTCTCTCTCTCTCTCTCTCTCTCTCTCTCTCTCTCTCTCTCTCTCTCCCCCCTCTATCTCTTTTTTCTGTCTATCTCTCTGTCTGTCTTCCTCAATCTCTCTTGGTTTTTTCATTCTAACTTTTAACTTCCACACATTCTTTTTGGTATGGAATCAGAAAACGTTTGTGGACTCACATCAAGATATGCTTAACAGGGCCAAGGACAGGTGATATATTTCATACTATTTCAAGAATGCTTGAGTGTCTATTTTCTTTTGAATGATGAAAGTAACTCTAATAATTCTTTTATTTTCTTCCCGAAGAACATCTGTGAGCCATTTTTAAAACAAATGGAAACTTCTATTTTTTCTTAGTTTCATTTGTAACAATAATATCATTTCTTACATGTTTAAAGTTTTACTCATAATATGTCAATGCACATGTGTCAATGTACAGAACTAACACAGGGTACTGAGAGTGAAATTTGTGTCAAAAGATGATTTTTAAAAGTGTGATTTTTCTCTGCTCTATGTTCACCTTTCTACTATTTCTCCTACATAACTATGAGTCAGACTACTTGAATCATAGATGATTAGAATCAAAATGTGATGATACATGTTCAACATTTTTACAAACAGTGTTATAAAAATGTTAGCTGTTATTGTTGTGGTGCTGATGACAATACTATCACCAATGATTTTTTCTTTTATTATTTACCACAAAAAACCAATCACCAGATAGCCAACTTACTGGCAATGAGTTTCTTTATACTGGGAGTCCTTTTAGCAGCAGGCAGTGTTTTGCAGAGCTCATCATTAAAACCTTTACAACTTTACATAAGACTAATTGCCTTCCACTAACAGCCTTTGCTTTCACTTCTATGTCTTTTTGAAAGAAAAAAAAAGTAAAAAGATTTTACAGGCTTTATTCATTAGATCTTATTTTTTCCTAACTGTCTGTTAACTTCTCTCTAAAAAATCTAGTAAATGTCAAGTATGATTTCAGAAGCAGAAATCATGTTTTCTTTTTCTCTGTAGCTGTTATTTTCTTTCATTTAAAAACTATTGTTAAGATTTGTTTTCATTTTACCATTTCATCTAGGAAAGACTGGTGGTGGGAAGACCCTCCACCTTTCTTCCAGGTCTTCTTTCCTCATCCCCCTCCCTTGGGTATGAATCTTCTAAGAACACTTTAGGCACCTTTTCACATTCTCTCTACTTTTCTCCCTTCCTATTGCCCATTGCTAGTTTAACCCACAAACCCCTCTTGTCTGAGATATTTGATTGCTTTAATGACTTAGCCAAGATGGGAACCACTGATTCTACTTCTTATGGTAAGAGATAAAAAACAATTAGGCTGATGAGGTGCAGGCTCCGGGAGCCCCCTTGAGCTTTCCTTGAATCTTTGAGGTGCAGGCTCTGGGACTCCCCTTGAGCTCTCCTTGAATATTCCCAGGGAAGGCATTTGCCTAGGGTCATGGGCCTTAAGTTGTGGCTCTGCCCCAGACTTTAGCTAGCCCTCTTGTCCAGCAATTTCCCACCCTTGATTCTCCTGCTCTACCCTTGAACTGGCCTGGCCCACCATTGTCTGTGGTCTCCAGGTGGCTTCTAGCAACTTCCCACCTTTAATCACTCATTACTGGAGTCTGACCTCATCTGACTCCTGAAGACCCTCCCAAGACTTCTCCTCTAGACAACTCCTAGATTCCTACAACCTTGCTGTACATAAGACTCCATCTTCCTTCCATGTGGTGTGAGACCATCATAGAATGACCTAGCATAGACTTACTCTATCCTTCTTGCCCAATAAAAGCATCACAGATACCTAGGCTCCTTAAGAGTCTACCCCATATGGTGAACTTTCAATAAACTTTACTTTTCTTTGGCTGAGAGAAGACTTGAGTCAAACTCTTTCAGCAGGACCCAGCATGTTGGTATTTTGAGGTTTCCAGAGCAACCCTAACCCTAACCACTTCAAGGCCTTGCCATCTGACCTGCCACTACATTCTAAGGATATGCAGGCCTTACTATCTATATTATCTCTAATTTCTAGAGGACATAGGTACTGTTATTGCCATACTGATGTAACATTAAATAAATCTAGGATTTGCTATCTAGTATTCTCCTCTTCCCTTCATACTTCTGTACCTTACCATCTACCTTGCAGTGAAAACTTTCTTTATTCATTGTTTTGACTATTGAAAAAAAGGACTATCTCACTTTTTTTCTGTTTCTATTCATAGTACTTAATGCAGTATTTGGCAGAAATTAAGTACTTAATGTTTTTTTCTATCCATCCATCCATCCATCCATCCATCCATTCATCCATTCATTCATTCATTCATGCATTCATTCCATCCCACATTGAGTTATCAGATTGGAATTTAAGGTACTCAAAAAGTCAAGAAATGTCATCAACCAGGATGAAAACTATTTAATAAAGCCTTTAATCTTTACATAAAATTATTATCCATTTCCCGCAAATCTCACAAGAATGACAAATATAAATGTTTCTGTATAAACACTTATTTTTACTAGTAGCTTTTAGAAATTGAACAGATATTTTGTGCAGTTCTTGACAGAGGTGATGGCTTGATAATTTCATTTTTACTTTATTTTTTTTTATTGATTTCTACCTCTACCTCCCTTTGTGATTTTTTATTTCCCTTCTTTTAAGAGATACTTAGCAATTATATCATGCTTTCAGACAAAAATATTACACTTTTGTCCATGCATTTATTGTTTGTTAATATAGGGCTATGTAGTAAAAAGATTAACACAAGATTATATGCATGCTGCAATGAAGGTAGTTCTGTATTTGGAGTCTAGGTAATAGTGCATGTGGTAACTGACATTTGCTGAAAGCCATTTAAACTCCCTGAAACTCTCCTTTATCATCTGTAAAAAGGAAGTTTTTAAGTAGATGACCTATGAAATCTCTTCCATTCATAATCTGGAATACTTCATCCAAATAAAGGATATTGATTTTCATAGTATAGTATTTCTTGGATTGTGTAGAAAAGCATGCACTTTGGTAAACCTTTTTGTAATCTTTTACACAAGTTTTTTTTTTAAATCTTAAATGCAGCTTTATCATCAGTTATTCTCAAAAAAAAGAGCTTAGCACATTGCATGGGACATGTTGTTGTTCAATAATTTCAGCTTTTTCTGACTCTTCATGATCCTATTTTGGGGGTTTTCTTGACAATTATATTGCAGTTGTTCGCAATTTCCTTCTCCAGCTCATTTTATAGATGATGAATCCAAGACAAACAAGGTTAAGTAACTTCCCCAGGGTCACATAGCTAATAAGTGTCTGAGGCCAGGTCTGAATTCAGGACCTGAGCATTCTTGACTCCAGGGCCTGCAGTCTATCCATTGTACTGCCTAGCTGCCCTGCCTGACTGACCCTTTTAAATGAAGTTATCCTACTATTTTCATTCCTTTGATAGAAATAAAAATTACTTGCATTTTCATAAGGCCTTGAGGTTTATGGAGAATGTTTACTCCCCTCCTTAAGGCATTACTGTATATAGGTAGATTGAAAAATAGGCTACATCTTTTAAAACATCAGAGCAATTGATAGAGACAATATTTTTTTCTGAAAATATTTATGCCTCTGTTGTACATATTTATCATCCCATTTATGAAGTATGACTTGAAGTATGAAGAAAACACTTCATATGGTAAATATTTGCACAGGAAACAAGACCAAATATTTGACTGGACCACTAGAGAGGAAATTCAACTAAACTATACAAAGTGTTTTTGTGGTTAATGATGGTTTCAGAGGTAATAGAGTCTGGGGAAAAGATATCTGGATTTGCAGTTATTTTCAAATTTCAGCTCCTATAATCAATTAACCTCTGTGAGGCTTAGGTTTCTCCCCTGTAAAATGGGGATAATGATAGATATAGATATAGTTATATATAGATATAGCTACCTAAAGTTCTATATATAATTACAAATACATATATTATGTATATGTAGATAAATAACTACAACTAATTATATTGATGTGTCTATAGCTATATTTGGACAAATATCTTTCTATCTCTGTTTCTATCTCTCTCAGCACACATCTCCCAACAAAATAAAAAATTGAAACAGTTGGAATTGGTTGTATATGAAAATGACCATTTGGACATTTAAATTACATTTAGGTCAACAATTTTACCTTTTTCAATGTGAAATTTGTTTGGTTGTAACCTAAAGAGATAGCCATATATCTCATTGGGGATGAGACAAGATTTAAAAAAGAAATTCATTTCATAGGGTCATATAACTTTCCAAGTGGGAAGGGACTTTGGAAATGAAAGCATACAATTCTGATTTTATAAAGAATTTTTTTAAAGAGTTAAAAAAGAGGAATCTAAAGGAAATTTACAATACACTAACCCATACTCATTGGATTGTCCCCTAATTGAGATCAGGCACTATTTTTTCCTTTCTTTGTACCCCATTGCTTCACAAAATCCTAACAGATAGACAATTAATATTTAGTGACTGACTGAAAAGGTATTACACACATACATACACATATGTATGTATGCATGCATACATGCACATATAAATATGTTTATATATACATATACATATACACACACAGAAAGCCAAAATTGAGTTTTTTTTATCTTATATGTGACAATAATTTGGTATTTGAATATATTCTAATTCTGTCATTATGTCATTTCTTCTCTTATCTAGGCTAAATATCTTCATTTCTTTCCAATGACCTTGAGCTTAGCGTGATGCCTGATATGTAGTAGGTACTTAATAAATGCTTATTTCCCTGATTTATGTATAGTATAGTTTCAAATTTCCTCACTGCTTAGGATACCCTCATGTAAATGTTATTGATCTGGTATATCTCTCCCTTAAGATGTGTTAAGAACAATACACTATTATTCAAAGTCTATTTTTACCAGGACAGAGTATAGATTCAGTTCTTTTCCCACTAGTTCATCAAATGTATTAAATGTCGACACTGCCCCAAAATAAGAAAAATAAATTAGCTTTCATTTATAAAAAACTGTGTGACAGGCCCAGTACTAAACATTTTAAAATTATTATCTCGTTTGATCCTCACAACAACCCTGGGAGGTAGATGCTATTATAATCCCAATTTTATAGATGAAGAAACTTAGATAAACAAAAATATATGAATTGTCCAGGATCTAAGGCAAATGTCTACCTCAGCATTTGAACTCAGGTCATCTTGATTCAAAGTCTAGCACTCTATTACTACTCTCAGTCATTATGATAGCTTAAATCTCTATCTATCTATTCATCCATTCATCTATCTATCTATCTCTCTCTTATTTTAATCCAGATAGAAAACTTGCATACTTTAGGACAGTTTATTTATTGATCAAAAATGAATATATTTCTGTTGTGGCTTTGGATTGTAACTTATCTGACTAGGCATGATTAATTGGTAAAAATATTAAAAATAATTGATGAGGAAATATTTTTAAAAATAAGAATTGAACAGCTTTAACAAGGTGCTCCAGGAAGCTGAAGAATTCTTGTATTATTTAATGATTAATTAACTGCAAATTATATTGTCTTTTCTTATATTTGAATGACATTTGAAAGCATCTATTTTTTTATAAATTAGAATGCAGTCTCCTTGATGACAAATTATCTTTTACCTTTGAGTTCTGAGTACTCAGGACAATGCTTTGAATATATTTGGTACTTAATAAATGTTTATTGATTTCCTTCCTCCCCAACTAGACTTATTTCATAGTCCTTGGTTTGCTGAGACTAAAGCTATCAAGTATTTTGCCACAGATTTCTTACTCTTCTTAACCTATACTACCTTTAAGGAAATCAATTATTCATATAAGGATTGCATATGGTTAGTTTAGTGGTATGCAAATGCTACATTTGATTTCTTTTAGAGCACAGACAAACAAAATTAAAAATCATTTCAAAGTATACACTGAAAACATGCAAATGAAAGCTAGATTTGCTTCATACACCAGAAATGTGCACAAGTCCTCCTTATGAATTATGCATATAGATAGCTAATCACAGCCATTATAGTTTATAAAGCTCTGTAAATAGCATCATCGTACATTGATGGTAGGGGAACAAAAATAGCCGAGTACTGAATTTGGAGTCCCTGAATTTTCTTGTTGCACCAAAATTCTGTTTTAAATAATTGTTTTCTAAGTTAATACTTTAAGAAAAAACAAAACCTGCTTTAGGAAAAAACTCTATTGCTAAACACTATTGCTAAATACTAGCTGTTACTTCAATCTGTCTATTGCTCTCCAATGTAACTGAACTGGTAAAATTTGTCCTTTCCAGTGTGACACCAAATCATCCAAAATTTTTAAAAAATTCAAAGCAGTTATTTGTTTTTGCTCTAAAAAAGATGAATACTCTATAATTCTTTATAATTCCAGTTTGGAATTGGGAATAAAATATAAAAATTTAGAAGTTTGACATGAAATATTTTTGAAAATCATACCAATATTTCCTTTTGAATGTATTTAACATTGCTATGCTCTCAGGCTTATCTAGTCTAAACAATAAAAGAATAAAAAAAGTAAATACAGCAAAAATTATAAAAATACATAACTGACCCTTCCACTTTCATTTTTGTCTTCATTAGTTAATCTAGCCACAGGATTCTGAAGGTGAAGTAACTGAATCCAGTCTTGAAGTCTTAAGAAACTAAGATAGGAGGTGGCCAGGTGGCACAGTGAACAGAACACTGACCCTGGAGTCAGGAGGACCTGAGTTCAAATCTGGCCCCAGACACTTGGCACTTATTAGCCATGTGACCTTGGGCAAGTCACTTGACCTCAATTTCCCTCCAAAAAAAGCAAAAAAAAAAAAGCTAAGATAGTTCAGAAACCTTGTTGGAACTAGCATAGTACAATTAGAGTAAAACAGAAGAAAATGCTTAAGTATGCCTTGACTTTTACCTTGTTTAATAAATACCCATACCAAAGACATGGAGATTTTTTTTTCCTATTTCACTGAGAAATAACAGTTTGTTAAAGAGGAGGAAGGAAGGAGCACTGAATTTTGAGCAAGAAGAACTGGTTTGAATCTTAATGCAAATTGTATAATTTCTCTGAACTTCATATTCTTTATTTGCAAATTAAGTGTGGGGTGGCGAACAAGATGGGTCTAAGTTATCTTCTGGTTGTAATTCTATAAGCCTATGAACCCTATGATGCTTTATATCCAATGCATAGTGCATATGGAAATGATAATCATCTAATTTTAGAAATGGGAAAGAATCTCAAGGACAACTTAACTCCTCTGGTATTTGTATAGAAAAATCCTTTTTAATAATCTATGCAAGTGATCTTCAAGCCTCCTTTTGAAAACCTTCAGTGATCAGAAACTCCACTATATTCTGAGGCAGTGGATAAACATTGTATAGTCCTAATAACTAGGAATTTTTGATAATTGTTTGCATGTATTCCTTATATCAAACCTAAATTTCACTCCTATAAAGATCCCTCCAACCATACTGTTTCTCCTTCTACTGTCATGATCAAAGAGAAAACAAACAAACAAACAGAAGTGTATCAACAATGCAGTATTCATAATGCTTAGAGTAACTATAAGTATGCTGATGCGGTTATTAATCACAAAATGTAACGGGCTCTTTACATGAAGAATATAGCTAGAGCATTTATTCAAATACCAGAAAACTAAGTCCCAAACCAGAAAGTCAAAGCCAACACAGTAGTTATGAAGTTGGCACGTGTAGTTAATGTAGTAAACACCCACATTCTCAAGCCTTCAAAACAGGACAGGCTACCTCAGGCAAAGATCCTCCTCTCCTTACGCACAAAGCTGCTTAGTGTCCAGGCACCTTGCTCCCAGCAGCTCTGGCCTCCCTGTAGTTCCCATCCCTGGCAGTCCTCAGCAGGAGTCCTTAGCAGAGATTCTGGCTGGCTCAAAGCAAAAGGAGTTCGTCCTGCAACTGCAGCTGCTGTTTCTAGTCTCCACAGCACAGACCCTAGCTTGGTTCTGGCTTTCTCTTGCTCCACCCCTTCCTGCTACAACAGCAAATTCAAGGGGCATGGAAGATCTTCAAATCCCAGTATCGTTACAACTAGTAATTCCTCTTTCACATAATAGCTCTTCAAATAATTGAGAATTGTCATCATTTGCTCTCCCTCTTTTTTCCCATATGTTCCATGAATTTATCTTTGTTGTTTTTTTTTTTTTT
>CM053584.1:68843617-68860296 GCA_028627135.1 Pseudochirops cupreus | reverse complement strand
CTCTGGAATGAATATGAGTATACCTTTTTCTCAGCTTTACATTTTACCTTCACAAAAGTTGATCATGAGTTAGGACATAAAATATCAAAACCAAAAGCAAAAAACCCACAAATATTAAATGTTCCCTTTTCAGGTTGTAATGAAATAAAATTTATTCAATAAATGGCACTGGAAGCATAAATTAAAATTAAATAGAAACAAAATCATCTAATATGAAAGAAAGGGTGGGCCAAAGAACAAATCATAAAAACAAACAACAATTTCCTTAAAGAGAATGGCAACAGAGAAATGACATTCCAAAATTTCTGAGGTGGAGCCTAAGCGATACTTAAGTGCAGTTTTATATCTCTAAAAGCAAATTAATAAGAGAAAGGAAAAAACAAAACATGTTTGAACATGTAACTAATAAAAAACTAGATAAAGAAGAAATTACTATCATCAATTAAAGATCAAGTGAAAATCAAAATAGAGCTTAATAAAATTGAAATAAACAATATATAATATCAGGACCTGTTCTATGAAAAAAAAAAAAAACAAGCCATTGGTCTATTTGATTTAAAAAGAAAGAATAAAACCAAATTACAACTTTCAAAAATGAAAGGATGGATGAACTATAAATGAAGATGAAATTAAAGTAATACTTAGGAGTTCACAATTATATGCCAATGAAACTGATAATTCAAGTTAAATTACTGAATATTTATAAAAATAGAAATTGCTCAAATTAACAGAGGAGGAAATAGAATTAAAGCCATCATTGAATTCCCTAAAACAAGATCTTCAGGACTAGATGGATTTACAAGTGAATTCAAACAACTATTTAAGGGAAAATTTATGCCAATACTACATAAAATATTTGGAGAAGATAGGTAAATAAGGAGTTCTACCAAATTTGTGTTTTGACTCAAGTTTAGTTTTGATACATAAACCAGGGTCAGCCAAAATTGAAAAAAAGAAAATTGTAGATTAGTTTCTTAAATGAATATTGATAAAAAAAAAATAAATGTGATGCTTGCAAGGAGATTACAGCATTATATCAAAAAGATCATACACTATGAAGAAGTGAGTTTTATAGGGGTGGTGCAATATTAGGAAAACTATCAGCATAATTGACCATATCAATATCAATAAGAAAAAAATGATATAATTATATCAGTAGAAGGAAAAAAAGCTTTGACAAAATACAATATCTATTCCTATGAAAAACACTAGGAGCCATAGAAATCAATTGAGTCTTACTTAAAATGATAAGTAGTGTCCATCTAAAACCCAAAGCTTGCATTTTATGTAATGGTTATAAAGGTGACACCTTTCCAATAAGATCAGTTTGAAGCAAGGATGTCCATTAAAATCACTGATATTTAATATTGTACTAGAAATGCTATCTATACCAATAAGACAAAAAGCAATTGAAGGAATAAAAATAGGCAATGAGGAAATAAAACTCATTCTTTGTATGTAATATGAGAGTATACATAGATGGTCCTAAGGAATCAATTAAAAAATTGCTGAAACAGTTAACGATTCACTAAATTTTCAGATTATAAAATAAATCTACATAAATCATTGGTATTTCCACATAGTACTGATAAAACCCAGCAGCAAGTGATAGAGAAAAGAACTGCCGATAATCTAAAATACTTGGGATTCTACCTGCCAAGAAAAACCCAGAGATTATATTAATAAAATTACAAAACACTTTTCACATAAAGAAAGCTTTAACAACTGCACAAATATTCATTATTCATGGGGAGGCCAAGCCAATATAATAAAAATCACAATTCTATCAATGTTAATTAATTCCATGCTATACTACTCAAGCTACCAAAGAATTGTGATGCAGAAAGTGAACCTGTGCATGCATTTATATAGAGAAATACTAGGCAAGGAAACTCTCTATCAATGCATATCTGCACCTTTTCTGCCTTAAAAGTAGCTTAGAGCACTGAGTTTTAGAGGGGTGGAACAATATTAGGAAAACTATCAGCATAATTGACCATATCAACATCAATAACAAAAAAACTATTATATAATTATAGACATAATTATATAATTATACAGAAAAAGTTTTGATAAAATACAATATCTACTCCTATGAAAAACACTTGGAGGCACATAAATCAATTGAGACTTACTTAAAATAAGTAGTGTCCATCTATACCCAAAGCTTGCTGAGAGGCTAAGGTTAAAAAGAAAATTGGCATGTATCAGTGATAGAAATTTAACCCCCAAACTCCATTACTCCAAGCTACCTTTCTATACCCTACTCTGCCATTTCTTTGCAATGATCACATATCTGCATCTATCTCTATATATCTATCTCTATATATCGATATCCATATTATATCTGTCTGTCTATCTATCTATCTATCTATCTATCTATCTATCTACCTTTCTATCTAGAGATTTGTGTCAAGTTTTAAAATGTCTGCAATTGGGGAAATACGTGCAGTTCAGAATGGAGTTCAGAATTCTTCTTTTTCTGAACATAGCTTCAAAATATGACCAAATGTTTCAGCCTCAGAGATATGATAACTTCTAAAACTTGTTATGTCTGTATATTTTGTCTCCTTCTGTCATTTGAATGTTATTAGTCTGTTTTGAGGACTGAAAATCAAAATACATTTCCCCAAGTTTTGCATTTCTACCTCAACTGGAATCTTTACTATTTAACCCAGATCAGTATTATTGTATCTGAAAAGAGATGTCCTGAGACATTGAGGGCTGTTTGTTTAATTAACGGCTGGGAAGGACAAGCAGAACGCAAGTAAATGCAATTATTTGCACAGCCAACAAGCTCTTGTTGTACATGTTGATGACCTCACATAGTTTCTTTTATTTTAGAAACTATCTCTTGATAAGGGTTATAGGTCAAGAGAAATTATAATCTAATTTCTCATGCACAAAATTGGGTTTATGAGTTGAACCATGAACCTTTTTCCTCCTCACTTGCACTTCGAATTGACATTCCTAAAAAAGTCCTCTCACGTTTCTTCTACTAAATTAAGTGACAAAGATTGAGATTAATCCATCGATCATGATTATACTAAAATGAACTTCACTGTGTTAAGTAAGTTGCCCTCTCAGGGCATCATACTCTGTAATTATCTTTTTTTTTCCTTTTAAATATAGAAAGTAAACATATATAAGTATTTGTGGATATATGGATATCTAAGTATGAAAATTGCTTATGATGTTTTTCAACCTTGCAACCAGTTTTCTGTTTCTTGATATATGTATATCATTTATGATACAATAACAACTAAAACCCAATTCAGTCATAATAGCTAGCATTTCCATATCATTTGAAGGTGTTTGAAGCATTTTGCAAACATTATCTCATTTATCCTCACAACTTTGGGACATGGGTGCTATTATTTATCCCTCTGTTAAAAGTGAAAACCTGAGGCAGACTGAAATTAAATGATTTGCCTGTGGTTACATAGCTACAAATGTCAGAACCTGACTTTGAAGTCAGGTCTTTCTGACTCCAAATCAAGTGCCATATCAACTGTACCACTTAGTGATCTAGCTCTACATAAATAATGAGACAATAATTCTTATAATTTATTTAGACTTTGAACTAGAAGAGACCTAAAAGGTCATCTGGTCCATACTTATAATTTATTTCAATTTTGAACTAGAAAGGACCTTAGAAGTCATCTGGTCCAACCTCCTCATTTCATAAATGAGAAAACTAAGACCTATACAGGGAAAATAATATGCCTACGTCTACTCAGCTGGAAAAGTAAAGAACCAAGATTTTAATAAAATTAATCATGAAATTTTTCAATCACAGAATTTTGTATAAATTAAAAACCTTTAAAATGTGCCTTATGTGACTATCTTATGACCAAATAAAAATATATCCTATGTTCCTATTACTTGCAGGTTGCCTCACTGTTTTCCTTCCCAACTTCCAACATGGCACATTGTATATCAGCATGAAGGAAAACCAAACTGTTTTCTGTTGCATAGAACACCCTGCCTGCCGTCCTGCCCCACTACTGCTTCTCAGATCTCAAGAACTTTAATCCTAGACCCTTCTCTTTTTTTTCCATGTTGTATTGTCTGATGTTGCCAACTTTCTTATTTTTAATGGATAGGACTAGCTGATACTTTGAGAAGGCAATAGAAGCTTAGAGAAGGGTGTGCTGTACATAAAGTGATTTGATTCATCCCAATATTTATGTGGTTATGAGGAAAGAAGTTCAGAGTTTTTTGTTTGTCTGTTTGTTTTGCTTTGTTTTGATTACATATGAACAATTATCTATTTTTTTTCCTCTGAAGGCAGGATGATTGTTGCTGTAAACATTATTTATTATTTTGGCTTTCATCAAAAGAATATCCATGATAAATTTTGTGTAGGGTTTGATCTCTGTTCTTATCAATGGGCTTTTTCATTTAAAAAAAGTGATATTTAATGGCTTTTTTTTTTGGTGGTGGTGGTGGGGGTTATTTGCATTATTTTCTGCCCTGCTTAATGTCACTTAGCTTAGAGCTATTTGCACTTAAGGCACTAATCATTTTAACTAGCACTAGTGAATATGGATGAGCTAGATAGAGGTTTCTTGCTGGGTTTCATGGTCTTGTAAAGGCCATAGAAAATTTCCAGTTTTTCACGCATTTGGTGAGATTTTTTTTGGTTGTCGCTCAAAAGTTGAGCATTATACTGAAAGCAAAGAAATTGCTTTTGTTACCTTTTAAAGAGTTATCAGCTAAGATTGCAGTGTTCTTCTCATCAATTTGCTTTTCAGAGCTGATCTCTGACTTGGAATTTTCTGATTGTCTTGAAGGTCAAGTAACAAAATAGCACAATTCATTATAGGGAACATCACTCTTGCCCTTTCGTTTGGAGGATCCCGCTGTTCTCTAGGTGTGACAGAAAAGGGAGGGGTAGAAATGCTTCATCTGCCACTGACCTTTGTGAGTTTCTTTTTGACAGAAGGAAGGATTAATGTAGAGAAATGTCCCCTCATCCAAAAAACATCCTGCTAAAGTCTCATAACTCGGAGGCAAGCAGCCTGAGGCTCCATCTAGCTAAAGGATGTACAATTTGAAGTGCAAATAAGTTGAGAAACATTTAGTCTCAATTGTCTGAAGTGCATCATGTACAGAATGCTCATCTCAGAGAATGACATCCATCCCTTCCTGACCTCTCCTATGCTTATGCCAAGACAATGAATACATCTGCTTACTTCAAAGCTTAAGATCGAATGTGTGCGGTGGAAAAATATTCCTGTCCTTTTCTTAGAAAGTTCTGCCTTTCATTTTACTTCTGAGAGGTAAACAGTATGCTGCATTGCCTTACACATTTCCTTTTTCTCCTCTCTAGAGCTTATGGGGAAAAAGAAAATAATGGGAAGAATCATCTCATTGCCTTCACAGTATAGCTTTTGACAGACACATTCAAAAATTTCTTCATAAGCACAGATATCTATTTAAAGTAATCAATGGGCAAGAGATGATTTTCTTTTCTTTTTCAGTCATTTCCTCCTGTCTGCCCTGATTTCTTCATTGAATCACAGAGCACTTGAATGACAAAGCTGGAAGGGAACTTGAGGAAAATCAAATCCAAACTCCTCATTTTATTGCTTGAATTAAATTAAACAAGTTAGTTGTCTTAAGTGCCAGGCACTGTGGTGGGAGGAATAATGGATAGACCATTGGACCTGGAGTCAGGAGGACCTAAGTTCAAATCCAGTCTCAGATATTTATCAGTTATAGGAACATGGGGAAGTCACTTATGTCTGCCTCGGTTTCCTCATGTGTAAAATTGGGATAGTAATAGCACTTACTTCCAAGGCTTGTTGGAAGATAAAGTAATATAATATTTATATAGTATTTTAAAGTTTGGAAAACTACTATGTTATGGTATATACAAACAAAGACAAGAATGAGTCTACTTTCAATAAGATTCTATTGTATACATGAGGAAATTTTGTCCTAGATAGGACAAGTAATTTACCCTAGGCCATGCATAAATGTGTAAATGATAAATCCTGAACTTGAATCAAGGACTATTACACCTTTTAAATCCAAGTGCAATGTTCTCTTCACAAAACATAAAAGCCTTAGATTTTAATGACTATATTTGTCATATGAAAACAATAAATATAATTTAGAAATTACAGAAAAGAAACAAAGGATTAATTTAAAAAGCCTTTGAAATTTTAAAATTTGCATTTGAAAACCACATAAATGAAACTTGGAGAAAATATTTTAAAAGGATTAGTATTTACAGTCTCAATTACCTGATAAATTGTTAATTAGGAATCAAAGCAATAGTACTTCACAATTAGGTCCACACAGCAGACTTAATAAAACAAAGAGTAGACAAAGGGATATATTGAAATTGTCAAGCTAAGATGTTGTAAACTTTGTGTGCTATCCATTTTTACCTTCTAGTAACATCCTCTCACAAAATATCACGATACTAGTGATATCATGGAGGCTATTCCAATACAGGCTATACTCTGATTGCATTTCTAACATAGAAAAGGTTTGAGTAAAGCTGTGTTCTCTAATTGTCATCTGAGGACTCCACTAGCTCAATTCAAAGAGTTTTGTCATGGACTAGGAACTGTGACTCAGTATAGTGTGTGTGTGTGTGGGGGGGGAGGTTACACTGCTTAACTAAACAAAACTAAAGCAAAAGACAAATTGGATTTCTTATATGGGAAAATCTGGATTCAAAACATATTTACAATTCTAGATCACTTTGAGACCATGGACTCAAGGAACTAAGCATCAGAAATCATTTGCAATATAAGGATAATAATAATGCTACCATATACAGTTATTCTGAAAAACAAATACTTTATAAACCTTAATGTAGTGTATTAATGCATGCTATTACTGCTGAAAAGTTGATAAACATTTTGATCAGAGTAATCAATGAAGTAGTCTACTGTCTTCTTGCAGATCTTCACCTTCCTCAATGAAAGAAGGCCACACACAAGTGAAATCATAGCTTATTCATAGTTATAACAGTAACTGGCATTAATAAAATCATTTGCGAAGCACATGAAGAACATTTTCTCACTTGAACCTAAAAATAATTCTTTGAGGAAAATATCACAGTAAGGGTCCCTAACATTTTGTGTGCCATGACCGCACACACATGCATGCACACACACACACACACACACACACACACACACACACACACACACACTATGAGAGTCCTTGGTAAATTTTTCTGGGACATACTTTACTATCAAGATTCTGTTTTATTTTTCTTCTTTTACTCAAAAGTATTTTGATTTTGTTTCTTTTGGCTCCAAGAATAAAGTTTAGATTACATAGGTTAGGAGGGCCCTGTTCCACATCCCTAACTCTTACTTTCCAAGAGTTTTTGGAACTTTCTTTTATTTCATATAGTTTTAGTCTATTGCAGATTTAGTAACATATGTAACAATGCCTCAAAGGTAAATGTGCCCCAAAAATATTTCTATGAATTCTCTTTATTATCTCCCTGGAGGAATATTGGAAATTTGAAAATTGGATATTTGATCTCTCTGTCTCTTCTCTGCCTCTGTTTCTGTGTCTGTCACTCTGTTTCTGTCTTTCTGTCTCTGTCTCTTTCTATTTCTTTCTCTCCCTCTGTCTGTCAATTTTGTTACCTAAAGTTATAGTTAATATCATTTTCCTGCCAGCATTTATTCTGATGGAGTGAACATCTCATCTGTTCCTATGCATCAAAATTTCCTTCCATTAGGCAGGAAAAGTAAATTTCAGGTCAAGATAACTGACAAAAGGATTGATATTGTTATGATCTGAAACTACTACTCTTAAATTGAATTGTTTTATAGTTGGAACTTCTGCAGTTTCTTCAAGCTGCCTGCCTTCATTATTAACACAAACTCATTAGTTTGTTGGTAAGAAAAGTTCAAATGATCAACGGGAAAAAAATGAAACTAGAAAGAAGTTCAAACTTGTAAATTTTCTAAATTGTGGTTTGTTGCCAAAGGAAATAAATGAAACTCTGAAATATTTATTTCCTAAAAGAACATAAAATAAATCAAGCAGTACAACTAATGAAAATCAGGAAGTAAGCAAAATAAATTTAACACACTTTCAATTTGTTACAGTCCCTTATTTTATGTCCATGGGTAAAGGGACAAGATGTCAGGTCCCTTTACACACAAAAAAGAAAACAGGTGAAGAAGAAGATCTGGGGAAATGAATTCTCAAAACTCAGAGATAGTAGTGACTGGAGAAATATCTCCTTCAAAACAAAGAGAATTTGATATATTAGCAAGTGAAGGTGAGGGAGATAGTCCTGCAGGAGAAACATAGATTTTAGGAAAGGAAGGAGGTTTGTAGAAATTATCTACTGCAGTACTTTTTGTTTCATCGATGAGGTAACGAAAGCCTATGATGATGAGAAGTTCTTGTGAGAGTCATGGAATCAGGGACCAGTGAATACCTTGATGGATCTGTGATCACATGATTTATGACCCATTCCTACTTTCCTGAATTATTGACTCTTCATTCTGATTCCCTCACAAATTCTCCACAAATAGTCACCCAAACTACTGGAAGCCTTATTTAAATACTTACAACATTCCTAGATACTAGTGAAGACTCAAGTTTCTCATTTTATGACAGGAACACTCAATTTTCTGCTTATACTTTCCCTAGACAATTTTCCTTAAAAGATGTTTTAATACAAAGCATCATTGTCATTTTATTTATACCTACCATATGAACCAAATATCTCTCCACTACCCTGTGAGTCACTAATAACTTTTTATTCCTTAGAAATTCCTTGGATTTCTTAGAGATATTGGTTTCCTGTATAGCAAAACAAAACTAGAATAAACAAACAAAAACTGTTGCAACAAGATTTTGTTTCAAAGGACAGCTTGAAAGTCTTGGAAGTTCTATGCAATCAGTCAAACGAGATGCATACCAACATCTTCCTCCTACTCAATTTAGGACAACATTCATTATCTTACTTCAGTATTTTTGCTGTAGGAAAAAATATTGATCAATTAAATTAAATTCCTGTTGTTTCACTCACATCATAACTTTGTGGATAATATTCCATTCTCAGTTCCTCTTCTCCATTTTATGGATGTTAAAATCTGCTTTTCTTTCTGTGACTTTGAGACGTTTAATAATGATGTTTCCATGGTTCAAAAACACTGTTGGTGTTTCTCTTTAGTAATGCCTCCAGAGTCAATGTCTATGTGGGAAATTTAGACTCATTATTTTATAACCATGGGATATTAGCCATCATGTTGATAATCAGTTTTAGCTGACTCTGAATAACATTCATCAGTTCAACATCCAACCCCATCAAAAAATCAGATTCATGGTAAAATGACAGAAATTCAACACCAGCAAGATTTTTTTGTGAACTAGCACCATTTATATCACAGAAATTTTTTGTAAAAATGTATGTGTTGAATTTAATCTATATTTAAAGGAAAAACAAACTATACATAATGAGAACTATAGTGTCTTCTACAAATGATATTTATTGAATTCAAAATTATGCAAACATACTACATACACACACAGACAAATTTCAAATAGTTTAAATACAGGCAATTTTCTATGAGATCCATCTTTACTCTTGTCAATCTCAAAACCCATACGTATATATATGTATACATATATATATATATATATATATATATACATATACACACATATCTACATATATATATATATATACTTGTTTATTTATTCATTCATTTATTTTTTTCTCATATAATATAATCTCTGAGGATGAGGTGTTTCTTCTCCTTATCAAGGTCAAACTCTCTACATAGAACCTTGATCCAATGCTCTCCCATCTTTTTAAGAAAGTGACCCCCAAATCATTTGTCTCACTCTAAAATCATTTTCTCTGTATCTCCTACCTTCTCCCTGCCATCTACAAACACACTAGACACTACAGTCCCTAAAATCTGTTATCCTTCATATAGTTTTTATTGTTATATTTGATTTTTGCATTATAGACATTTACAAAATACTTTTACTTACTTAGAATTGTCTTCTAACAAAGTAAAACAGTTAAATAAATCCAATAAAACAGTGACCTTATCTAAAAGTACATGAGAACTTTTACCTCTGTAATATGCCCTCACTATAAAAAAATCAGAATCAATTTTATCTCCCTATTAATCTTCTAATTCCTTAAAAAATAAAAGCAATATAAATTTAGTATGAAATGTGCATATTCAGTAGTAATTTTCTCTGACTCTGGTCTTATTTCTAACATATAAAATGAACTGATTCAAATTTATAAAGAAAAGTCATTACCCAATTGAAAAATGGTTTAAGAATATGAACAGAGAGTTCTCAAGGGAAGAATCATTCTATCTAGTGCCATATAAAAATGCTTCAAATCACTGTTAATAATGGAAATAGAAAATAAGCAATTCTGAGAATTTATGCTATATGCTAGAGAGTGGCAATGATGACAAAAATGATAAAAATGGTTAATGTTGGTAGAGTTGTGGGAAAAGAAGCCCATTGACGACTCTTGGCAGACCTCTGTATGAGCATACCATTCTGGAAAGTAATTTGAAATTATATGCCAAAAGTTATTAAGCATTATATGCCCTTTGAGACAGCTATGCAGCTACTAGATCTATTTCCAAAATAGATCAAAGAAAGAAGAAAAGGTCCTTTATGTATGAGTATATTTATAGTAGCTTCTTTTGCAGTGGTGAATAAAAAAGACAACTGGAGACAAAGAAAATATCCAAGAATTGAGGCATGAATAAATAGATAATAATATATAAATTTGATTGATTTTTATTGCACTGGAAAGAATTAGAAAATAAATATCTCAAAAAGACATATGAACTGATAAAGAAATAGCAGGATCATTTGTAATAGAACACCAACATTTTAAAATTCACCAATTTTGAGGAATTATATTAACTGATGAAGAATGTTTGTTGTTCAGTTGTTTCTATCAGGTTCAACTCTTTTTTACTGAAATTGGGGTTTTCTTGGAAAATATAATGCAGTTATTTAACATTTCCTTCTCCCACTTATTTCATAGATGAGGAAACTAAAGCAAACAGAGTTAAGTGACTTGCCCAGGATCAGACAGTTATTAAGCGTCTGAGGCCAGATTTGAATTTTCAATGATGAGTCTTCCTGACTCCAGGTCTGGTGTTCTATCCACTGTGTCACCTAGTTGCTCTGATCAAGAATTAAATGGATAGAATCAACAATCCAAAAATCAAAAATGTTTGAAGTTCTTGGCAAAACGTAAGGTCCTAAGTATTACTAATCTTACTACAATGACAACTACCACTACTACTACTGCTACTACTGCTAGTAGGAATGATCCAATTTTTTTTTAATTTAAAAATGTTGCTTTCTTTCTGAATTCAATTCTTTTCCAAAATAATGATTCCTTTTGCAATTTTAAATCCTACTTCTGGTACTTACATAACAATATGACCTTTGGTAAGTCACTTTACCTTGTTAGAATATGAATTTCCTCATCTATAAAATGAAATTATTGAAATAGATGACCTCTGAACTCTCATCTGTAATCCTACAAACCAGTCTCTGGTTATGAATCTACAGTTATTGTGAACACACTACTCCTTGCCCACCTCTCCTAATACTATGTCAGACTCTCCCCTCACCCCCTCCAAAAACTATCATTTAAATTCTGACAGTTCTGTAATTATTAGGATTTTTTCTGATGCATCGTTATAATCTTTCTCCCTATAATTTCTACTAATGTTTATAGACATGTTTACTAGGTTCAAATAGCATTGAAAACTAGCTCTTCCATATGACACTGTTTTCAGTATTGAAGCCATGTTATCATGACTTCCATAAATTTTCTCTTTTCTAGATTAAATAGCTTCAGGTCCTTCAAGCCATCCTAATGTATCAAAGATTTAGAGTCACCTCTCCATTTTGTCCAACTTTTTCTTGATATACTCCAATTTGTTGAAGTCTTCCAAAATGTGTCACTCATAACCTGACATCTCCCTCTATCATTCCCATGTTCCACTTATCCTCAGTCTTACCCTGTCAACTCTTATCTTCTCTACTTGTCTACAAATGTGACTGTGGTCTCCTCCATCCTCAAAAAAGCTCTTACTTGTTCCATCCATCCATAGTAACTACTGCTCCCTATTTCTTCTCCTTTCTGTGACTAAACTTCTTCAGAAGGTTATTTATATTCGATAAGTTTCTCTCAATTTCTTCTTTACTCCCTACAATCTAGCTGCCAATTTTGTTATTAAATCAAAACTCTACGGCTTTCAGAAGTCCCTTAATTGCCAAATCCAATTATCTTGTCTTAATCATCATTGTTATTGGCTCTACTCATTCCAATTTCTGCTGATCAACTTCATCTCCTTGGTAGTCTCTTTTCTCTGGGTTTTTGTGACACTACATTCTATTTCATCTTCTATCTCCCTTACATCTCTTTCTCAGTCTTCTTTTCTCAATCTTCACTCAAGTCAGGCACCTTAACATGGATGTCTCACCAAGTGCTATCCTGGGTAATTTTCTTGATTTCATCAACTCCTGTGGATTCAATAATAATCTCTTTACTCATGAGTAAAGATTTACTTATACATACTTAATCTTTCTCCCAAGTCTTTAGGCTCACATTTCCACCTGCTTATTAGAAAAATCAGGGTGGATTTTCCATAGATATCTTGAACTCAGTATGTCCCAAACTGAACTTAATAACTTTTCCCCCAAGCTTTCCCCATTTCTGGATTTTCCTGTTATTGTTAAAGGCATTACTATCTTCCATGTCACCCAGGCTCTCAACCGGTATCATCTTTGACTCTTTACTCTCTCACTTCTTATAATGAATCTGTTGTCAAATTATGTCAATTTTATGTTCATGGCAACTATTTGATTACCCCTATCTCTTCTCTGATATGGCTACCATTATGCTGTGGGCCCTCATCACCTGAAGTCTGGACTATTTTAGTCATATGCTGGTTGGTCTTCCCTCCTCAAGTCACTTCCCACTACAGTCCAGCTCTACTCAGCTGCAAATGGGATTTTCTTAAAGCACAATTTTGACCATGACACTTCCCCAATAAATTAAATATAGCGATGTTTTTTTTCATCTCATCCATGGATATAGGAGTGTAAAACTTTCCTAATCTGCTCATTTTTTTTAAAGTGGTCTGTTTTATCCATAGCATTTTTTCAGAAGTTTTAGCTCATATTGTGTTTTAGTGTTCCTTCTTGTCTTCTTATAGGAGCCTTTCATTTATTGGTAATTGGCCTGAATTACCTGCCATTTTTAAAATGTCTTCTCGACTGATAAATTCTATCTTGTTGGTCAAAATTTTTTTCTAGAATATCAGTCCCCTTTCCACTTTATCTGCCTTTGAAAGATGAATTTATTAATGAGCAAATCAGTTATGTATAAAATTATATGCATTTTATAAAGAAATACATTGGCTATCCAGGCATGTGCGCAGATAGCAGTAACAGGCTTCAGAGATTCCATTGTTAAATTTTCATTGTAAAAGTTTACATTTTAGAAATCAGAAAATCAAAATCTAGAACAGTGAAAAACTAAAATAGAAAATGGGACTATTAATCTGTACATAAGAATCTCCGTGGGACACATAATGACTTGGTTTGAAAATGTAGTATTATCTATGTTTTATTTTATTTTGATTTATTTTTAAATAAGTCTAATTATATTATTGTCTAGTTCAAGGCTCAATCAGGAGTGTTTGGGGCTCCGTGCTGCCTACAATCATGCCCCATATTTAACATTTCTTGTCTAGTCTTAAGAAAAGTAATGGGGGAAATTTTCAATAATTCAGATTAAATCTAAAATATGCCATAATGTAAATTGTTGGGTTTTTCAAGAATTATTATTATTGTTGTCATTATTATTATTACTATTATTATTAATTACCAGCAAATGCCTGGTTCTATTCATCAGCTTAAGGATAGTTGTAGCCTTTTATCATAAAGAAAGCCTATCTATATGCAAATGAGTATTTTTATGAACTTGATCCAGTCTCTTCAGTTGGTTTGGTACTTCATGGTAACTGTACAGATTCTATTTTAACATTCTCTACTTCTAATCCACTTATGTCATACCATGCCTAGACCCTTTATTGAACTTTATTCATTCCAATTATTTATCTATTTTCCCAATAATATTGAATGATATTTATATAGGACTTTATTCTGTAAAGTGCTTTACCTATACTATTTCATTTAAGTCTATAGCAATCCATTGAGTTAGATGGTATAGGTAACATTATCTATATAGATGTGTAAACTAAGTCTTAGAGTTTAACTGGTGATCATAAAGGTAGTAAGTATACAAGGCTGGATTAACTTGACTCTTGGTTCTTTCTAAATCCAAGGCCTATGCTTAATCTTTTTTATTACTCTTGTTTCACTTATTGGTTTTGTTAATCAGCTACTATTTGCAGAGCATAATCCAAAGATTTGGTGAGGTTACAAAAAAAAAATAGGTAGCTAGGTGACAGAGTGGAAAGACTTATGACCTCATAGGCACAAAAATCTAAGTTCAATTCTCACTTAATTCTTCAACCTCAATACTTGTATAATTCTGTGTCCTCACCTACGTGGTTATTCCTCTTAATGGGAGGAAGTGATAAAAACAACTATGTTGTTAAGTCCTTTGTTGTCCTGCCTAGGACATCTTAAACTTTATTCATTTTTTCCGGTTTCTTTCCATAAGTATCCTACATTTCCGTGTGGGTACCATGTTAGTAGGTTTGACAAATCTCAAGAGATATTCTGTCACATCTCAGATGCACAACCCAGGAAGACAGCCCACCTCAAATTGTAAATGTCAAATTGACATATGGCCAATTTCAAATTTCTCAACAGAAAGAAGTCTACCATAATTGCATGACTCCTCTTCCTAGTCACAGGAGCTGATGCCATCACTCTTGGTAACATCTGCAAATCCCACTAATCTTGTGGAACATGAGAACCTATTTCTATCTTAAAATATTTAGACCTATCTTCTAAGAGACCAGATAGAAAAAAATCTATCCATCCATCCATTAATTAATCAATAAAAAGGCATATAATTTGATTGTTCCATAACACACATTTATATGTGATTTTAGAGGAACAAACCATTGGAAGCATTTGCTGTACTCAAAAATAGGCTGTTGTTGTCTTTTTAAAAATTTGATTAAAAAAACACCTAGCAACATCTTTCCTTCCCATTACAAATGACACATTATTTACAAATTATAAAATTAATTACAAAATCACATTTCATAACCTTCTCATGTTTTATACTTTTTACCAAGTTAGTTTTGTATGTGTGTATGTATATTTGTATATATGTATAAACATACATATGTATGTGTGTATCTATGTGTATGTATATGTATACACATTCAACTATATATCCTTTGGACAAATTAGAGATGTGGGCAAGATGATCACATGATGAAAGAGATTCACAATTGATTGCATGACATGACCTAGAGCTAGTTATTTACAGTTGTAAAGTAATATCAAAAGAGATTTTCTGTGGTGTGTTGCTTGGATTTGTCTATTTTTTTTTTTTAGCTTTTTAAATGTTTTTATAATAAATCAAAACAATCCTCTCTAGAAGTTTACAGTTCTTTGTCATTAAATATACATTCTTACTTCCATTTCTATGAGTGAATCTGAGTGAATCTCAGACCTGAAATAACCCTAAGTCATTTCTCCAATTAATTGTATTAAAATGAGGAAAAAAAGAGGGATGCTATAGCCTCCACTTCTAGCCTTCTCTACAGGGCTGGGGAAAGAAAGACAGAAAATAACCAAAGTTAAGACTGAAAATAACCAAGGAAAGCATATGAAATAGTACTAAATTATCCATCTCTCTGAATTGAAGTCTAGCAATACATTTAAAAAAAATTATCATCTAATCTTTCCTATTGTGACACAGTCATTCCAAATTGTCCCCTCAGAGCATTTGTCCTTGCCCCTCATAAAAAAGTTTCCCAGGGAGGTCCTTTTAACTTCTGTCCCTTTTTACTTAGATCCAGATCATCTAGTTGCTTTATGGAAGGCTGACTGGAGCCCAAGTGACTGCTTATAACAGTCATTCTCAAAGTGTGGTCCAGAAAATCCAGGGTCCCCATGACCCTTTCAAGGAATCCTTGAGTTAAAAATTGTTTTCATAATAATATTTTTAAATTTACTTTCTATTATGGTATATTAAATATTGTAGTTATAAACCACATCAACATAAGCTCTTTTTTTCTGAGTGGTGCTCAATAAATTTTAAAAGTATAGAAGGATCCTATATTTGCTTCAAAGACTATCATGAATGATGCTGCATTTTGATTAAAGTCAGACATCTCCCATTGTCTTGATAATTACTGTAACTTTCCATGAGAAAAATGACCTAAATGCCCCCTAAATTCTTTTCTACTTATCGTATACTTTCATTTAGCACAATGTAGCATGAACATTTGCTGAAAATAATATAACATAAATGTTAGGTAGCTAGAGGATTTAAACTACAATATTGTATAAATGTTGAACTTACTCAAAATTCTTTATAGTTAGTAGTTTGACACACAATAGGATCTGTTCAAGCCCCCCAAAATTCTATATGAATAGTTCACAGAAATAGACACATATAGTATCTCCTTACATATCTATGCCTTTTAATGAAAATCCTCCCTTCATCCAATAAAGTATAAACA
>CM053584.1:68812801-68843117 GCA_028627135.1 Pseudochirops cupreus | reverse complement strand
ACTGTATTCTAATATTTCTAATGCAAAGGGACAAGATTGATAAGATATTCTTCTGTGAAATGATAAGGTTGAGAAATGTTTTGACAGGTCATATTCGCACTTGTCTTACCCTCTCAAAATACACTTTGCTGTAAGATAGAAAGGGGTTTTCAACTGCCTTCTCTTCTTGACTTATTGCTGCTTTTTCATTAAAGCTGAAAGAATTAAATGAACTAGGAATACTGAGGTTATCAGAGAGTGAAAAGAGATCAGGCAGTTAAATTTGCTGATATAGAATGGGTGACAGGATGATTCTGGGATTACCATTTTCAATTGCTTCCCCCCCCCCCCCCCACTTTAAAGATTTAACGTTAAATAATGGACAGATACTCAGAGTTCCAGGTCAGACTCACAGAGAATAGCTATCTGGGAAATGAGATTTGAAATGATCCTTGAGACTTATTAAATATTGGAAACCCTCCTGACACATTTGAAGTTTTTCTGGAATAGCAACTTTAAATATGTTTGTGTCTTTGATGTAGTTGCAAACACATGTATGACTCTCTATGATAAATAGGAAATGTCTCTTTAGAATGGCTGCCTATGATCTTTAGTAGATATATACATGTACTAAGGCCTACCCTTCTTTAGAAACACAGCACAAGACAACATCAATCTGTTCAAAACATTTGACTGTTTTGATTTACTGTTTTGATTGAAAATAAGAGCAAATACATCAGCAAATTTTGGGGAAATAAAGAATTTGTGACTGGTTAATGCCTTGTTAATGAAGAAAAATATGGCGCAGACATTCCAATTGAAAATTTATTTTACAGTTACCCTAAATGATTTATTAACTTAATTGGGAATATCAGATTAATAAACTGCTAGAGAAAAGTGTAGCTAGAAGGCTTCTGAGCACACACTTCATTAAGAATTCCAGCTGCTGAGGATTTTTCTTTTATCTAACTATCCCAGGGCAGTCTGGATCAAGAAGAGAGAAACTGGAGGAATCTCAAAATCTCAGAATTAAAAATGATTTCAGAAGTCTTTAAATCAAAGCCAAACCTGTGGAGGTCAGGTGGGGAAGCACTATAATATAACCAACAAGTGATCATTCACCTTTTGCTTAAACATCTCCATTGAGGGGAAAGCTTTTACCTTCCAGAAAGTACTCATTCCATTAATGTGTGGATTTAATTGCTAGGAAGATTTCTTTCTTAACATCAATTCTAAATTTCCCTTTTTATAATTATTATATGTTGCTCCAAGTTTTGATTTCTGGACCCAAACAGAGCAAATATTTATTTTTTCTTTTTTCGATTGACAGCCTTTCTACAATATTTACACACCAATATCACTTGACCTCTGCATGTTCTCTTTTCAAGGGTGGCCCATACTCAGTTCTTTTAACCAAGTAAGATCCCTTACTATTTTGGTTGCCCTTCTCTGGAAACTTTTTATTTTAAAACAGGATAAATGAAATGCAAATGAAGTTTAGTGAGATTCTTAACTAAACAAAGTCATCAGGGAAATATTTAGGATGCATATGATAGAGGTACAGTACATAGAAGAAAATAATGGAAGAATTCAGTAAAATTTTATTATAACAAATCTTTAATCATCAAGTAAAATAAAGCCACTGACTGAATTATCAGAGTATACTTCAGAAGGATTGTAGAGAGAATGCTTTCAGAGAAATTCTCAGTTAAAGAAATATGTTAGTTACTAGTTAAGGGAAATTATAAACAATAAATTGACTGAATATTCTGCTTATATTGCCATAAAGTCAGTGAAAAGCCTGGAATGACCTCAGCATGTTGGGCTAATATTCCTATGTCAAAATTATTAGAGGAAACGGACAGGATTCACATAAGACAGACAAGCATGAATGACCCTTTATCTGTTTAATGGGAGGGAATATTCAAATTTATAATATCATAAATTCATTTGAAAATGACACCATTTAATTGCATGAATATTGTGGTTCACTGAAACCTGCAGATCTTTTTAAAATCTTTATTCATTCTTTTTCAATATTATGACGTTATTTCAAACCCAGCTGTAGTATTTTATGTTTTTTTCTTTATTAAACTTATTTTTTAGATTCATCTCAATGTCTTATTTTCTTATTTTTTGACTGATTTTTTTTCTCCCAGGTTGCTAGCTATGATGTTCAGCTTTGTGTCATATGCAAATTCATACTCAATTTAACTTTCTTCATCTTTAATGGAGCTTTAAAAAAGAAGCACAAATTTAAGATTGTTTGAGCTGATGTTTATTTAATATAAATCATTAGAGACTTTATCACTCAGTTTGCTTATGTGAATCAATAATCCTCTTGGAATCCATCCCAAATAGTTAAGGGTTGAAGTACATTTGCTTGGAAATGAAAGGATATGGTTTCTAGAAGCAGCATCAGTATCCTCAACCTATACAGGCCACCTACAAAATATTTTCAATTTATAAAATTCTTTGCAAAGTGCATTTTTCTTAGCTTCTCACAAACTATTCAACCCCATAACCATCACATGCTGCTAAGTTATTTGTGGACTAATCCATCCAAAACACTATTTTTGATTAATCCAAATTTGATGTCATTTTGTGGAAAACAATGTGACATACTTTTCAATCTATTTCTCTACTGGAAGATTAACCAGATGAGTTGCCAGGAAACAAATTGCTTTAACAGAATGAGTCATATTTCCAATGATGTTTTTTCTATATGCAAAGTCTAAAAAGAAATACCAAAGATTTGCAGCTTTTGGTAGTGTCATTATTTTGTCTTGTCCTGTGCAAAACATTAATCTTGTAATGTTTTTTTCTTGTCTGTTTTCTTTGTTGGCATATAAGTCAACACGTTTTGCACATTTTGTTGGATGTAGTTATGGGAAATAGATGACATATTTGAAACCTGGAAATGCATTGAAGAAACTTGGAGAACAGCTCAAAATTGTTGCTCATATCTTTGTAAAAGGTACGTTAAGTACAGTAGACTACATCAAAATTTATGTGCTAGTTAGTGGTGGGGTTAAACCGTAAGTGGTCATTGATATGCTATCCTGAGTGATGTAGGAAGAAATGATCTTTACACAAAACTGTTAAACAAAGAAAAAAACCCAAAAAAGCCCAGACACTCCTTGCTTGTTATATGCCACGTGGAAATCATGTTTGTTGAAATGCACTTGTATCCACATGTCTATATGGACTAAACCAATGATCAAAGAATCTCCTGGATCGTATTCTTGATATAAGAGCGATCAAATCTTATCCTATCAGAGCCCCTTCCTCAGAAGACATAGCAATGGGACTATACAGTATTTTTGGTATTCTTTCTTGGTCTATTCTTACATTAATCTATGCTTTTTAGATTGTGTCATGTGGCAATTTATGGAGAATATATTTTGGCAACAGTTTGAAGAAAGATGATACATGCTTTTTAATTACTTACTCATATTTTTTTGTCATTTAATGTCCTTCAGAGCTCATTACTGAAAATGTTTGAGATTCTAGTACCATCAATCCAGGAGACAGACCACTGAAATCATAATAATATTATTCTTTTTTATTGCATTCTAGAGCTTTGTTGAATTAATTTTAAATTGTTACAAGTCACAAGCTTTTCTTAATACACCATTAGTATTTTGGGTTTGTAGTAGGTGGGTAGGAAATGGAAGCAACAAGATCATTAATATGTGTGACCACTGCTATCTTGTAAAACCTATTGAAAATTTTTTAAAAAATGAAATTCTTAGAGTCTCAACAATTTTTCTAGTGTGAATATGTTAAATATGATCTCTTTTCTATTAAGAAAATAAAATCCATTGCTACTATCAAAGCTTTTTATGAAGCTTCATTGAATTTGTACTATACCATTTATAAGTATCCCAAATTCTAAATGTAACAAACATTAAACAAAACTAATTAATTCAATTTTTGAAATGAGAATTTAAGAGGAAACAATTCATGCAAACTTTACAGAGATGTTTTTCTTTATTTAATACTATTTGAATTATGATAGAATTTTTATTATGCCATGTGAGCATGAAACATAGAAGAATGCATATGACAGAAATTTGAATTCTGTTTGATGTAGGAAACTCTCATAAGTGGATCTGTATTATGTGATATCTATATTCATGCTTATGTCTTATTTAGCTTTATGGCATCAACAAATGTATGAGAGAGGAAGCAAGAGAGAGCAAATGGGAGACTGAGGGAGAGAGACCCTGTGGTTATAATGTGTATGGAAAGAGCTTTAGTTTTAGATCAAGACTTATTCAATATTTGAGAAACCACATTGAAAAGAAACCCTATAAATGTAACGAATGTGGGAAGACCTTCTACGAGAATTCAAGCTTTATTTATCATCAAGGAATTCATGCCACAGGAAACAAAAACATATGGAATATTACAAATGTGGGAACCGATTCTGTGGGAACTAAAACTTTGTTGACTGCACTGGAAAAAAAGGATATAAGAAATGCAGTGAATATGTGAAGAAACTAAAAGTTCAGTCCACAAAAATTACCTGCCCATTTATAGGAGTACAAGAGTGGAGACAAATAGAAAACGTATATTTTTTAAAATGTATTTGCTATTAGTTTACAACATTCATTTGCACAAGTTTCGAGTTCCAGATTTTCTCTCCCTCTTTCCCCCTCCTTGTCCCATGGCAGCATGCAATCTGATATAGGCTCTACATATACCTTCACATTAAACATTAGTCAATTTGTGAAGAATTATAACCAATGGATTGAATAATGAGAAAGAAGAAACGAAAACAAAACAAAACAAAAGAGAGAGAGTAAGTAGTTTGTGTCAATCTGCATTCAGACTCCGTAATTCTTTTTCTGGATGTGGATAACCTTTTCTGTCATGAGTGCTTTGGAGTTGTCTTATAACCTTGCATTCCTAAGGGGAGCCCAGTCTATCAAAGTCAGTCATCACAGATTTGACGTGTCTGTTAATTGTGTACAGTGTTCTCCTGGTTCTTCTCCCCTCACTCAGCATCAGTTTATATAGGTCTCTCAAGGTTATTATGAAGTCTATCTGGTCTTCATTTCTTATAGTGCCATAGTATTCCATTACCTTCATATACCACAACTTGTTTAGCCATTTCCCGATTGATGGACAACCCCTTGATTTCCAATTCTTTGCCACCACAAAAAGAGCTGCTATAAATATTTTTTTGTACATATGAGTCATTGTCCCACTTGTACAATCTCTTTGGGATATAGCCCTAGATATAGTATTGGTGGGTCAAAGGGAATGCACATTTTTTATTGCCCTTTGGGCACAGTTCCAAATTGCTCTCCAGAATGGTTGGATCAGGTTGTGACTCCATCACAATGCATTAGTGTTCCAATTTTCCCACATCTTCTCCAGCATTTCTCATTTTCCTGTTTTGTCATCTTAGCCAATCTGACTGGTGAGATATGGTACTTGAGTTATTTTGATTTGCATCTCTCTGATCTATAGTGATTTATATAATTTTTTTCATATGCTTATGGATAGCTTTAATTTCTACCTCTGAAAACTACCTGTTCATATGCTTTGACTATTTATCAATTGGGGATGTATTCTTATGAATTTGATGCAGTTCTCTGTATGTTTTAGAAATGAGTCCTTTATCAGAGACAATGGTTGCAAAAATTCTTTCCCAATTTTCTGCTTCCCTCCCAATCTTGGTTACATTGACTGTTTGTACAAAAACTTCAATTTAATGTAATAAAAATTATCCATTTTGTAATGCTCTCTGTATCTTGTTTGATCATAAATTCTTCTCTTCATAAATCCGACAGGTTAATTATTCCTTGTTCTCCTGGATTGCTTACAATATCAAGCTTCACATCTAAATCATGAACCCATTTAGATTTTATTTTTATATATGGTGTAAATTAATTTAGGTTAAATTGCCATTTTTTTATATTAGCTCACCCTAGTAATGAGCAACTGATATTCTTCCAATTATTTAGATCTGACTTTATTTGCATGAAAAGTGTTTTGCAATTGTATTCACATAGTTCCTTCATTTTGGGGGGGAGGTAGACCCCAAAATATTTTATAATTTCTACAAGTAATTTTAAATGGAATTTCTCTTTCTATTTTTTGCTGTTGGGCTTCATTAGAAATATATTGGAATCCTGAGGATTTATGTCAATTTATTTTGTGTCCTGCAATTTTGCTAAAGTTATTTATTATTTCAAGTAGTTTTTTTTTTACTTGATTCTCTAGGATTCTCTAAGTATATCAGTATATCATCTGCAGAGTGTTAGCTTAGTCTCTTCTTTACTCATTCTAATTCCTTCAATTTTTTTCTTCTCTTATTGCTGCAGCTAACATTTTTAGTACCAAATTGAATAAGGGGGTGATAGTTGACGTCCTTGTTTCACTCCCAATCTTATTGGAAATGCATCTAGCTTATCCCCATAACATATGATATTGCTATAGATAACATATTAAGAGCTCAACATGAATTTTTTAAATGTGAAGAAAGTAAGAGGTGATCCCTTTCAGCATCCTAAATTTTCCATTGTAAAACTGATCATCAGAAGGTCTGTTAGCAAGTAATTTTGTTTTTCCTTAGCAACTGTGATCTTTATGTATGTCTTTGGGATGTGGTACTCACATAGATAGAATCATAGATCTTCAAAGTACGTGGGAGGAAAATCCACTAAAAGTGTGAAGACTTTAATTTAAAACTCACATCTGACTAATGAAGATTCCATTCCAAGGAGGTGTAGTCTGAAAGGAAACTTCTATGAATATGATTAAAATCACTACCACAACTGGACACTTAAATAGCACTTTAACATTTATGAAATAAATTATCTCATTTAATATCACAGCACCCTTGTGAATAGGATACCGAAATGTGATTTATTCCCAGTATACAGATAAGAAAATTGAGATTCAGTTTCAGCAACTGATATTTCCATTTTCATATAGCTAGAGAGCGTACTAATATTATTATGTCATAAGGAGTAATGTAGGAGTGGCGGGTGACTTTTAACCCCATATATTTTTTACTTTAAGTACAGCATTAATTACATTGTATCCATCACACTACTTGTACATAATGAAAGTGGAAAGTTTGTCATCCATTTCAAGTTTAGAACTAGATTGTAATATAAGGTCTGTGTAAGAGGAGACTGTTTTGTTTTTTGTATTTGAATTCCTAATGCCTATCAGAGCTCCTGGGACATTTTAAGTGCTTAAAAAGTATTCATTGATTGACTTATTATAAATCTGCTCTGAAAAAGTGTTTTACACCTACACTTTGTTCTAAAGTATCCAAATCAGCATCCTACATGTTTAAATTTTTCACAAATGATGCTTTACTGTGAAAAGAGAAAGATCAAGTCCTAAATTAATATTTAATTACAGATTCATTTATAACATGAAGTATACCATTTCAGACATAGGCTTAAGGTTAGAGATAAGGGAAATAGAGAGTGTCTGCATGAGTGATACAGCAATGTGAGGAAGATTTGAAATAATATCCATAATTCCAGGGATAGGGAAATCAGATCTTCTGATCCCTGGAATAGTGGGCCATGTTGTAGTTTTGATATGGGGTTTCATTAGAGTAAGACAGAAACCAATATAGAACATATGCTACAAAGAGAACACTTTAGGTAGAGGCTTCTCACATTTATCAGTAACAATCATGCTGATATAATCTGGGCTTTTTATCATCCAATTTTCTTCCTTTTTTTCAATTTGCTTTAAAAATAGAATTTGAAGTTTGTCACTTTATTATTTTGGTATTCTCCTCCTGCCTATGTTTTCAATCATTATTCCTTTTTTGGATTGCTATCATGAACACATTTTGTTTTTTGGCTTCAGATTGCAGAAAGATTTTTCTTACCTTGTAATGCACTAATGATTTTTTTTTTTTGTTATCAAATGAGGGCTTTTTGTTATTAAATGTGTTCCTCCCCAGGCTACTCCTTGAAGTTTCTCATTACGTTCTAGAAATCTCTTTATCTTGGAAGTTCACTCCAGGCCTAGAATTCACAGTATGGAATAACCACTTCCATCCTGCTTCCCCTTTAGTTCAGATGACTCCTCTTAGACTCTTCTTTGAAGGAGAGAGTCCAGGCCAGTCATTGCACTACAGGCTTTCTCTATTATGACCTTTATATATCTCTCCCTTTTAATTTTCCTTTCTGTGTTTTCTTCCACCGTTAAATTGAGGATAAGTTCTGTCCTTCTTTTACCTTGTGCTTAGGTTCCCAACACTAATAATGGTGTTTGGCACTTAGTAACTACTTGATAAATCCTTATAGAATGACTGAGTTTTAACAGAACAAAAGTGATGCTTCTTTTCAAATGCCATGTGTTGTGACAATCATATTCAGATGTGATCATAACAGGCAAAATCCTAACTGAACTCTTAGTTAAGTTTTTTTCTGAAAATGATATAAAGCACTGTACTATAGATAATTAAACATGGAATTTTAAATTTGTATTGAATATTTTTCTTCCTTGGTGAATAAAAAAAAATATTTATTAAATATTTAAGCAAGAATGAGTCTGAGTAGGTACAGCAAAGCAAAACTTAGGGCTATGATTCTTTACCATAGGGAGTTTAAAATGACAACTTTCATTGGTTTGACTATCATCATAATCCTTTCATTCTCCCTACATCCTAGAAGAACATATTGGAAACCCCATTTATATGTTGAAAAATATGTTTTTGAATTTTCCGTCTCAACTAACTGTATGATTGAACTTCAAGTCAATTAAAGAAATATTTATCATGTGTCTAAGTACACAGTAACAGGATTTACACCAAAAACATCCCTTCAGTAGGATTGCATGCTACTATATATGGTTGATACTTAAAGAATACTTGTAGATTGATAACTTGATAAAATAAGGGAGAATCAAGGAAGCAAATCTATTTCTAAGCAGGTCTTAGGCAATGAAGCTTGTTCAAAAATTAAGTTGGAGTAAACCTCCCAAAAATGGAAGTACTGATATGAATATAGCCAATTCCAATATCAGATAGTTTCTGCGTATCCTACTGTCCAATGTGTATTGTATTATTTATACTTCTATTTAGCAAGGATTGATTCTTTTTTTTTGGTGTGAGTACTCCTTCATTTTGTACATAAATAATAGGATTCTAGATGGAGAGCCTTCTAATCTAAACTAGTAAATTTACAGATGAGGAAAATGAAGTCCAGATATATAAAATGAAATCCAAGATCATATAGACACCTAAACTATAATTAATAAAGTCAACAAATTATAAAACTTCAAAAATGTAATATCTTTTTAGTCAGGAAGCATTTTCTTTCTCCAGAACATCAGGTACATTTGTTCAAGTAATGTCGACATACACTGTAACATGGACTTTATTTGAAATATGGACAAAGGTTTAGTGAATATGTATGTAACGCAGTTGCAAATGCCTACATTCCTTGTGTTTTTATCAATATTCCCTTATTCTAGGTAAAAAAAAAATATCATGCTCCATGAGGTTTGTTTTGTTCACAGTTATGGTAGATTAGAAACGTCCTGAGTTTAGTTGTTACTCTCAAATTACAGCTAATTGTTTATTAAAGAAAAAAAACTATTACTTAGTCAAGGCATTATAAAGTACTTTCTTCATCACTAAAACATTTCATTACTGGAAATGACTAGTAATTATAAAATAATTACTTAAGTAAAAGCAAGATCAAGGAAAGAAATCATGAAGTAGTTCATTACTAGCCACTATAATGCTGAATTAAATTTTCTATATATTTATTTGTACTACTAAAGAATAGATAGTTTAAGCAATGGTTTCTTAATTGATCTTAAACAACTAGAATATGAAAAGAACATGAGAAATGGCAAAATTTTTATGCGTCTTTTCTAATGACATATTTGTTTACTTACCCAGACCAATGATTGTTTGGTCTAGTGAGCTCATTTGGAAACCATTCCACAATTTTTAGTCTCAAAGAACTTAAGAGACTCATGGAGGATGACACAGCTGGGCCTTGAATCAAGGTCATCTTGGTTCTCAAGCTTACTGTCATATCTACTATGCAATACCTCTTCCATTTGTTTACAATAAGCAAATAATAGGAGCAGGATGAAGTTTAGTGAACATTTCTTCACTTAAATTCACAAAATAAATATCCCTTGTGTAGATATGGAAATTGTATCTCCTACCTCCAAATCCCCTTTCTTCAAGCATTTGTATAGGTGAATAGAAACCATTCATACCTCTTAAAAATATTTGGGTACATAGGGGGTAGCCAGCTGAAATGTGCATTTAATGCATATGGTGTATATCTATGAGCACAAGCAGAAAAGAGCTGAATATATTTTTTCCTTTTAAAAAAAACTTACTTACGATTTGTTTACAACATTTAGTTCCATAAGTTTTCAAGTTCCAAATCCACCCTTACCCCCAGTGGCATGCAATCTGATATAGGTTCTATATACACCTTCACATTAAACATTAATCAAGTTGTAAAGAAGAATTATAACCAATGGAATGGATAATGAGGCAGAAGAAACAAAAAAAAACAAAAAAAGACAGAGGGCAAGTAGTTTGCTTTAATCTGCATTCAGACTCTATAATTCTTTTTCTGGACATGGACAGCCTTTTCCATCATGAGTCTTTTGTAGTTGTCTTATAACCTTGCATTGCTGAGATGAGCCAAGTCTTTCAAAGTCTGACATCCTGAATGTATTTCTTGAAAATTCCTGTATTGGGATCACCCCATTCCTATGGTATCTCTCAATCACATATCTGTATACTTCAGTCCTTTTCCACATAGGACTATGAATGAATTAAGTGGCCCTACATATGAGTACTCTGGTTATTTGTAAATGATGGACTGATGGGGAGGGGAAGGAGAAATAAAATAAATTCACATGATAATTTTGTTGTATATTTGAAAGGAATAGCAAGTTTTGCATAGTAGATTTGCACTTTCATATGAAATCAACTTTTATTTTGGTACTACATCATGGAAATACTTGTTTTATTCCACAAATTAAATGTGAAATAAACTGTCAAACATGAAGTCCTTTCCAGTATCTCCATGGAACACATCTATGAAACAATCATCAATTATGTAGGCAAGTATGATAGTTTAAAGAAGTTAATTTCACATAGAATAAAGATCAGGATAGTTGAGTAGGTTTTGAATTGAATCAAGTAGATGTTTCAATATACAGAAACTTTTGAGCACACACATTACACAAGTCAATGATATTCTTCCAAAAAGAAATAAATACATGAATGAAGTAGTTAAAATTAATTTGGCTTCCACTAAGATCTGGACTTCTGGGATTCATATAAATAAAACTTGGAACATAGAATACAATTTTTTATGCCTCTTATCTTTTATTTTGCATTTTTTGTCAACATCTCCTTTACTAACATACCAAATCAGAGAATGACTTGAATCCCAATACTTTGCTTTATAATTTTTTTTCAAATTAGAAAAAAATTCCTTTTCTTCATTCTCCATGTTCCATCACTAAAAATAAATATAATAAATTTCCATAGTCAAGCAAAATAAATCAAAATGTTGACCATATGCCCCCTCCTACCCACAATAACTTTCATTCTGCAACCCAAGTCAATCATGTTTCTGTTGGGTGAGGATGGGTAGAAATAGTATACTCTATCTCCATTCTTCTGTATCTATGGTTAGTCATTATGTTGATCAAAGTTCTTGTCTTTCAAAGTTGTTTCTATTTATAATATCATAATTATTGTATATCATACTTTCTGGTTCTGCTCACTACACTCTGCCTCTTTGTTTCCTTCATACAAGACAGTCGTTCCCATCAGGTGCCAACTGGCTTCCACCAACAGAGGAGAGAAGCTAATCTAACTGAAGTGGCAGGGAAACTTGAAGATGAGATAGGAAGTACAATGTGGTAGGCAAGTCAAACTACCACCATCACCTCTACTGCCATCTCATTGCATACCCCAAGGGAGACAGTCCAGGACTCTGAATTCAAGGGCCTTTGAAATTGGCAATAATTCCAGTCCAACGGCCTTACTCACTATCCTGAGAAGAAGCCCCATGGAGATATAGCCTTGCAAATATTTATGCTTGTGCTGTAGCCATATTTATTGGATACTAAGATCTGATAGGGATCTTAAGAGCTGATTATCTCTAATATGTGTCCTAAAACAAACAAACAAATAGAATCCTAGAAACAAAAACTGAACTTTAATCTTTCTTAAGGTAAAAGACAAGCCTTTTCCTGGAGTCCTTTGATTCTCACCATAGATTCTATTCCTTGTGTCTTCTCAACTTTGTTCCAGGTTAATTGAACATTCCAGAGGGTCAGGGAAAAATTGAAAGTCTTCATGGACTATGCTCGGGAACTTGGGCTTTCCCTAGAAATTCTCATTCTTTTAAAGACATTTCTACTACTCCATCATAAATTTTTGAAGGAAGGAACTCTAAACATTAGTTTCCTGAAATCATGTCTCAAAAAGTAGGGATTCAAAATTTATGAAATGAGTAAGATAATGCATGTAAGTTTCTATTCAGCACAGTTTAATTGACAGTATGTTGAATTTGGAGGCAGCAATTACTAGATGAATCTAGTAATCCTGCAGCATACAGGTTTTAGAAAGGTGACCTTCAACAAGTCATTTATCCTATCTCTATCTTGATTTCCTCACTTATAAAACAAAGGGGTGGTATAGGTGGCCTATCTATTGGTTTAAGAGTCAAGAACATACTTTTTTTCCATGGCCCTAATCACAGCACCAGACAACTATCAATGATGAGGCAAAAGAGAAAAAGAATGATTTTCCATGCAAAATTAAACATTAGCTTTTCTTCCAATTCAGTTCCCCATGGTAGAAATGATCTCCTTGTTAAGAGTCCCAGTTTACAGCCACTATACCAGAACATCCTAAAGATCTGGGAATGAAGATTATGGGATGACTGATGCATGGTGCTGCCATATGTAATTACATACAAATGGATCTCTAACATTTAAGGCTGCTCTATGTTCTTACCTCTGGATGTTAGTTTCCGCTCATTATCTTCTATGGTTTGATGGAAGCAGCATTACAGAATAGAAATAGTGCAGTACTGGGAGCCAAGGAACTAAGGTTATTGTCTGCCACTCATAAGTGATGTGACCTCAGGTGAACTCTTCCTTCTATCTGATTTTTCTCATCTCCCCAATTAAAATGAAATCAATAGATTACATGATCTCCAAGCTCTCTAGTTCTAAAATGCTATAAATCCATCCATGAATTGATGAAGTCAAGCACCATTTATAAAAATGCTATTTGTGAAATGCATGATAAAAAAAGAAAAATTTCAGGCCTTTTTTAGTTGGGGTTTTGTTTTGTTTTAGTCCAAGTCTCAAGTGCTTGAGGGTTCAAATGTTCTCTTTAAAACAAACCTTGGATCCTCAGAAATGTTTAAATGCCACAGTCAAGTATGCCTTTAAGAGAAAGGACATTGAGCAAATGACAATGAAGATGGGAAAAACTATAACCATATCATGAATCAGATATTTTATTAAATTCTGGTAATTGTTCAGTCGTCCTCAATATTTGTGCTAAAAGTGTAGACTCCAATTCAGGGAAAACTTTTTCTGCAAAGTATGACAGATGTGGGTGTCTATGAATATATGTATGTGCATATGTACATGTATATATATATATATATATATATATATATATATATATGATACACATGAAAGTGATATCATTTGTAATTTGAAAATCTGAATGCATTCAATGCTAGCTGTTATGTTAAAGTATACAGTCTTATACATCCTCCAGCCAAAAACCCTAATAAAATTTTACTGTTTTTAATGAATGATTAGATATATATCCAATAAAATACATATAAATAAGAAAAGAAATTGCTATAGGTAATTAATGAATAGATATTGTAAATGTTTCCTTTCAATAAAAAGTGTCTATCATAGCATTTAGAAAGCAATAAAACTAGATTCAAGGGTTTTTTTTTTTTGGAAGGATGTGGAGGAAAAGAGGAAGCACTATGCATTTGCACATAGGAGTTCTGACTAAACACATCAAATCCTAAGTGGCACTACCTCTCAGTGATTTGCCTTATTTACCCACCTACCTACTTATATAACTTTCAGAATGGCTGTTCCTTGACATTAGACCTGTGTGGGTGGTAAATAATAAAGAAAGGGAACAGGTAGAGAATGACAAAGATTCTTGTTTGGAACAAGTAGTTCCCAAACTGAAAGACTTATTAGAAACTAAAAATTATAGTTTTGTGAAAGCACTGTGCTTACTCTTTCCTAAAATATATTTCATTGTGATATGATGACTATTCTGAGTCCTTGGATTTTAAACCAACAGAGCACAAGCTTGGTAGGTCACATTAAACTGGGAAAGCTAACCTTTTAGAGAATGACTTTTCCTGCTTAGGCCATTCCAGAAATAATTCATAGGTATTAGTTAGTTGTTTAGTCGAGGCCTTCCCAGATTAGAACAAATGACCACAGTTTGTAAATGAAGATTCCAAAATCACCATTAAATCTTTTCAATAAGGGAAAATTATAAGGGAAATGAGAGGGAAAGAAATTAAATTTCTGCTTAGTGAAAAAATAAAATTTAAAAGAAAAATCAAATAAACAACAGACTTGCCAATTAAACTTTAATTTCACATCAGAATTTTCATTTGGCTTTATTTCCAAAGAATGAGTACAATTTTAAAGCTTATCGAATAGAATCTTATCCTTACTTTTCATCATTCTCATGACTTTTTTCTCTTATACAACTATTCTCTATTAAAGAACAGATTATTTAACTTGGGAGGTGTTTGCTATTTATTTGTTGGTATAGGCTTCATTAAGAAACTAGTTCTGTTAAATTTATTGTGGACAGGTAAAAATAATGATAATTCAGCAAAAATCATTGAACATTTCCAGCATAGATGTCACTGAGAATAAAATGAGAAATTGAACGTATACATCTTTCCAGCATTGAGTGGTCTACTTGAGGAAAGAAGTCATGATACCTTGAAAATGTTAAGCAATAAATTGGAAAGAAAGTATGGCAGCAATAGCCAATATAATATATAATCATTGCTATAGAAATCTCAAGCAAAAAGAAATGACTCTGCCTGTCTGGAGTGGTCAGATTAGTCATTTAGAAAAGAGGGGCTCTGAATTGAATTGTAAAGATAGGTAGGAAAAAGGATTAAGATCTTTAAGAACAGGGGGAATGTTTCACGTTTATGGGGGAAGTAGCATGAAATAAATTGACATGAAATTGAATATAGAGTGGAACAATGAAAATTTTGTTTAGCTTTGGGGAGCAAATAATGAAAATTGAGATGTTATAGTGCTTTTTTGTTGGGAATTTACCTTACAGCAGGAATATATGTGAGCTTTACATAAATTATGTTGGGAAAGCCTCATTACCATACCCATTTTACAGATAAAGACACTGAAGTTCATGGAGATTCTAACTTGTCTAGAATCACATAATGTCTGAAACAGTATTACAAACAAGATCTTACCGGTTCTAATTAAAGTTTTATATCCATTATTCCACATTCTGTCTAAAATTGTATTTTTGCCATAAAATTTATAGGATATTATATGTAGGCTGGGTAGAAATCCATTGTGAAGAACTTCAATCACTAAATTGAAGTATCCACATCTTATATGAGTAGCAGTTCTTGTAATCCCTAGGGCAAAGAACTCCAAAGAACCATCTTGCCTACAGGATAAAGTAGTTTAACAAACTGACCTTTGTGGTACTGTGGATAGACAGAATACTGAACTTGGAGTGAAGAAAATCTAAATTTAAATCATGCTTCCAACATATAGTAGTTGTGTGACTCTAGGCAAGTCACTTCACCTTCTCCAGTCTCAGGTTCCCTTTCTATAAAATGGAGATAACACTAGTACCTACAAGAATTTTTGTGATGACCAAATGAGATAATATATGCAAATATTGTGGTGCCATATAAGTATGTTCTTCATTATTATCAATAGTGTTGTTATAAAGTATTTCCTTAGTTACCATAATAGATCACAAATAGTACATATTCAATGTTGATAGAACTGAATTATATGAATTGAATAGCTCAACTGACCTTGCTTATATCTTCAAAAAGGATTCTTATTTTTTAAAACTAATAGAAGAGTTCTCAGTAACAAGAAATGATACCTTATTTATAGTCTCTCCATGTTTTAAAATGCAAAATATTAACATGTGTGTTCCCTAAAGTGAGGTTAAGTTGACTAAGTTTTCTTCCTTTCTTTCTTCTTTTTTTTTTTTTTTTGCAATTTCTCCTTGAACAGAAATCCATTAAAAGAGGGTGCTATGAATTCATTTTAAAGGTCCATAAGTTACTACTCTCATTTGGCAAAATTCAGTGAAAAAATATACTTATTAAAACATCAAGAAAGAACAATTTTCCCATCCTGAACTTTAGAGCAACTTTCATAAAAAGATATGCTCATTGCAAGATTAACTAGGCACACCTCTAGAGGGATTTATCTTTTCCTTGTTCTAATGCTACAAGTAGAAATTTTCTTCTAAAATTTTTAAACATTGGGTTTTTTTGAAGTGTAGGTAAAAGTATCTTTAGAATTCACCCTTTTAAAAAACTTTTTTTTTTCCTTTTTCCTAATCCTTGGTGGCTTGAGTCATATTCTCCAAACCAGAAAAATACTAAATGAGGAGTACCTGGGAAAAAATAACATAATATCAGCTGGAGCAGGAGGTTTCAACTCATTGGAACTCTATTTATTCTCTGCTTGAGAGACTCTTGAAGCTGTGTATTAATACATGGGCAAGCACAAGACAGACAAGGCAAGTGTTGCATTAACTCAGAACTCATTGGAATTGGAGAGCAGGTTAGATTTTTTTTCTCTATGGATATGAGTTGGTCTCTCTGATAAATTGTTCATTTAATGCCTTAAATGGGTGCAACAACATATATTTTTTAGAAAATACCAAGAAAACTTTGTTAAACACCTACATAAGGGTTATTTTGAATTTTATCCTAATAGTAAAAGGACAATCATCTTGAAAACGCATTAAATGATTCCATGATAGAAATTATATGTGTGTGTGTGTGTGTGTGTGTGTGTGTGTATTACATTTAACTAACACTTTTTTCAGTCAATCTTTAAATTCCTAAAATCTGTCCAAATGTGACTTAGTGAGTAAGGTATCATTTAACACCCATTGTATTTTTATTAACCTATCAGTATGTTGAGCCAACCAAGGACTTCATTCAATTCTAGCTCAGAATATCTTTTAAGTTCAAAATGACTACAAAACTCTAGTCAGTGTTTTCTTGCTCCCCACAATATAGTGGTTTATTGTTTATTGAGCATTAACTATGCCAAAGCCACTGGAAAAAAAAGAAGTTAGAAGAGAATTTTTTTATACCCACATACAAAGCAATAGGAATAAAAAACAAGGATAAATAAATTTCCATTAGAGAAATTTCTGATATCAAAACACCATGGTGTATTAAATAGAGATCTAACTTCCGAGGTGGGAGATGCTGCTTTCAACCTCAATTTCTGACACATATGGGCTATATTATCTTGGGCAAATAATTTACCCTTTTAGGGCCCCAGGTAACTCTGTAACACTTGCAAGTTGTGGAGGATGTGCTGATCTAAATTGGTAGATGTTTCTGCAGCGAGTTCCTTACATTAATGAAATCAAAGGTCTTTTATAATTATATGGAAATATTTTCAAAAACTGGATCATCGGTATTAGACTGGACTAGAATTATTCTATTCATTTTATAGATGAAAAACTGAAGCTCACATACGTTGTTTGACTTCTCTATGGTAAAAAAGCTAATAGATGGCAGAGAAGGAAGCAAAAACTCTTTGTTCTTCAAAGTGCTATGCTTTCCATTCTATCTTATGGCATTGTTGGACCCATTTACTACAGTGATCAAATTCATATACATAAAAATGCCTATGATACATGTTTTTTTTTTTTTTTTGCAAAGAATCACTTGATCAATTTGATTGCTGATACAGCAAGTCCTTTAGGTCACAGCTATTTCAATCATTAAATGTCTTTATCACCCACCACTCTTTTCAAACTAAAGTTTAAATTTTCATTTTAAAAAAGCACAATAAAGCACTCTGGATTTTTTAATGACAACTAAAATAATTTTTATACATACTTTTTGAGAAGGAAAGGAATATCATGATTAAAATTTCTCCATTAGATTTAAAATAAGATCAGGGAAGAACAAATTCAAAGGGACTTTAGAGCACTCAGCTCCCACAAACCCTAACAAAAACTCAAAGTGTTCTCTTATTCTGTGAGTTTCCCTATTATACATCAGGTACAGCACCTGGAACTCATCTCAAGGCACAATTCATCACTGCGGGTAATTGCTGTGCAGTGCACCTGAATCCAACAATACATTATGCTTGTGTTCACAAACCCAAAACTTCAAAGTTTTCATTCATTTCCTCCCTTGCAAGGAACAGGCTTTGCCCATTAATTTAGCAGTAGATGAATTGCCTCCTAGAAATAGATAGGGTTATGTATTCTATCCTTGTTTTATTAGCATCCCACCACCCAATTAATGTTCCAAACCTTTGTTGATCCAGAGATCAGAAGATTGGCATTAAGAAGATTGCAGCAGCAGCAACCTGTGTTTGTAAAGTGTCATTTGCGGACAGACCATATACCAGACACTGCTTCTGACAACCTTATCTTCATAGACCTCTTTCTATGAAAACCTGAAATTATTTAGCTTGGATTTATAGGAAGGAACTGTTTCAACCCAATTATCATATGTAAAAATAACTATTCTCTCACTATGCCCTTGTTTCTGATTTTGAAATTGAGATGATATTATTAGTTTTACATCACAAGATGGATAGAGATGAATGGAGAGAGATTGTTGTAGAGGGGTGAGTGCAATTTTAAAATTTTATGAGTTTGAATAGTCTGTGATTTATTATATTTAAAATTCAGGACTAAATATTCAAATAACTTAACCAGGGACCTTCCCAGTTGTTACTGTTGCTCCCCTCCATTGTTTCTATCTTGTATAGACTTCATATTTACTTCTCTAGAGGTCTGTTCTGTCCACCTAGCAGTATCTGATGTCCTTGCTCTCACGGGCTTTAATTTTTATTAATGATACACAGTAGAAGCTTATAAATTTCTTTAAATAAAATATACTTTGAGTTGTCTTAAAGAAAACCCATCACTCCTAGAGTAAGTCTCCTTCAGTCAAACATATCATAATTACCTGGGTTAACTACCCCATAATATAGATTCATAGCTATGAGACAATGTCTTTAAATGTGTTTTTTTCTCTTTTGGTGATCTCATCAGATCACCTATGTTGTCCAAATGTGGCCCTTATGGGTCTCCTTGGCTCTATTTCTGTATTGTCAGTCTCCAAGTAGATATCCTTTAAGAATCTCACACACACCTGTCCAAAACTGAACTCATTGCCTTTCCTAACAAAAGCATCGTTCTCCCCAACTTGCCTTTTTGTCCGGAAAACCACAATTCTCTACATAACCCTAATTTGAGACCTCAAATTCATCCTTATCTCTTTTTTCTCCTTTCACCCTACACTGAAACAGTGTCTTAAGTCTTGTCAATTCTCTATCCATGACCTCTCTGATGTCCATCCAATTCTCTTCACTCATACCACAACCACCCACTTTTAGGCTTTCATTATTTTACACTTAAAGAACCTATTTGGATTCTACTTTTCAGCCTTTGCATTTTGCAATGTACCCTCCACCTAACTGTTGAATTTGTTTTCTAAAGCACTGACATGACAATTTCATTTAGCCCCTAAAGAATCTTTATTCCATCTCTATTGTCTCTCAGATAAAATGCAACCTCCTCAGTTTAACATTTAAATTCCATCACTATATGGTTCCAGGCTGTCTTTTCAGTCTAGTTGAGACCACATTGCCATGTATTACATTCTATATTCCAGTCAAACTAATTTGCTTATTCCCAGAACACATATTCCTATTCCCCATTCTTGTGTCTTCCCACAGGAACTACCCCATATCTGGAATATACTGTCTTCTCACTTCTGCCTCTTAACTTTATTCAGGTCTCTACTAAGGGATAATCTTCCATCAAAAGTCCATTGTGATGTCTCTGATTCCTAGCTAGTGCTAAATCATTCTTCATAGTTTTTGGATTAATTCCTCTATTTAAATGTATTTTTTTCATAGTAAAATCTTAGTCCTTTGAGGACAGGGACTATTTTTTCCCCTCTGTATCCCCAGCACTGGTTGTAGTATCTAGTACATAAAATCAGTTTATTAAATATTTGCTAAATTGAATTACTTGTAATATCTTCATCAACCTTAATCATGTATGAAATACATACTATGTGCCAGGTGCTCTGCTAAATACTGGGGATACTAAGAAAGTCACAAATACAACATATGACATGAAGGAGATCATGTTCTAATGAAAGAAAACATAGAAGCAGATAGGTATATACAAGATGTATACTGTGTATATTGGAGGTTATCCTAGAGCAGTGGTTCTCTACCTGTGGGTCGTGATCCCTTTGGGGGTCAAATGATGCTTTCACAGGGTCACAGAGGTCGCCTAAGACCATCGGAAAACACATATTTCCGATGGTCTTAGGAACCAAGACACCGCTCCTCTATCGGTCTTCAGGAGATTCTGCCCAGATACAAGTATTAAAGGATTACAGCATTAGTAAGGTTGAGAACTACTTTCCTAGAGGAAAGGCACTGTGGGTGTTGAGGGTAGGGGAGGTGAGCTATAAAAATTTCTTGCAGCAGGTAGGATTTAAGCCAACTTGGAGGAAGCAAAGGAGGCAGATTTAAAGAGGGAGAATATTCTAGGCACAGGGGTGGTAGAGGTATCTGATGGAATTGCCTAGAGTTGAGAGCAGAGTGTTATGTTCATGGAACATCAAGAAGGCCAGTATTACTGAAGTGAAGGATTGTAGAGCAAGCAGGAAGGGGTAGATTGTAAGAAGACTGGAAAACTAGGAAGGGTTCAGGATATGAAGGGTATTAAAGGACAGATAATTATATATTTGATTGATTATAAAGATAATGGGGGGTGGTTGGAGTTTGTTGAATAAAAGGAATGAAATGGTGAAATCTGTACTTTAGGAACATGTCTTAGGAAGGCAAGTGGAGACTAACTTTATAGATCACATAGTCCAACTCTGAAATTTTACAGTTTAGGAAATAGAGACCTTGGGAGGTAATTTAGCTAATCTGTGGTCACATAGTTAATTGACAGAGGAAGGATTTGAAGACAGGTCTTCTCTTTTCCCTACAGAACAATTGCTTCATGATGTTTTCATGTTATTTCACACTACTGATGGTGAATAAAGGTTAGCTTTGTACCCAGACAAATGGAGACAGAGAGTAGGAAAGAAGAAATCAAGGTACAAATCATTTAATCTGATTCAGTGAATGAATGAATGGTTTTTAATAACCTAATAAATTCTTTCTGCTGATTGGACAAGATTGCTTCCCACTTCCTTTCCATCTCTGATATTCTGTGAATCAGTGAATAACCATTGCAAGTATCATGTCAAGCAAATGACATGTAGCACGAGGTGAGATTGGATTAGCTGCCACACATCTACAGCTGTGCACGTCAGACACTTCAGCAGGCCTAATGCTTAGGAAGCAGATGGTGCAAATAGTCTGGCATATATTTTCCGGATCAGTCTTTTTTATAACCTGACATAACACTCAGTATTTTGCCAGTGTAACTCTTGGCATTAACACTTTAGAATCCATTTTAGATTTCTCTTAAGACAGAACAAAACAAAACTCAAATTGTCTAAATCTGGCTCAGGGTGATTTTGAAGCTTTGTTTATACTAGTTTTTCTTAATATTATAGTGAAGTACCTAAGTGTGCTAAATGTGTGACTGGTAGTGCTACAACATTCTGGAAATTACATAATCACAGTTAAAAGAATATTGATAAGTGATTTGGTTTAATTTTTTTTTTGATCCACCATACATAGTACGGCAAGACAGTTATCCAATAAACATTTATTAACCACCTGTTGTATGGTAGGAATTGTGCTAAGCATTGGTAAGTAAACAGAACTTGTCTATTACATATAACCTCACAACATTTTAGACCTTGAACTTAGAACTCTATGAAAATGACCGATCTTACTGAACAGAAACTGTATGTCCATGAGTTTGCTGACTCTCTCCAAGATGTTGCCAACTTAAATATCTAGCATACTCAGATTCCTTGTGGGGAAAATTTTGTGAAAACTTTGTAAAAACAAAAAGTTTTAGGCTCACTAGTCAAAGATCTCTCTCTGTCTTTCTGTCTCTCTCTCTCTGTCTCTGCCTCTGTCTCTCCACAAATATCTATATAGACATAAATATATTTTAAAGTTTTAGACATATGAAGAAATATAAATGTATAAAAATTAGTTATAGATAAATATAAATTTATCTACACCTGAATTTTTCAGTCTTGCTCTATTATGTGTCTTTGTGTGCATGTTTGTTTGTGTACGTGTTGTGTGTGTGTGTGCGCGTGCGTGTGTGTGTGTGTATAATCTATTTATATGTGTGTATTCACACAGGAATACACACCTGTGTATCTGTATATAAACTCAAATAATTTTGCTCTTCTTTGTGAACATGCTAATTGCTATATAGTTATATGAATGTTAAGTTTATTGGCAACAATGACGGAATTGATTATTTCTATTTTGTCTTAACAAATTATCTCCACTCATTGTTTAACACAGCTTGGAATAATTTTGTTCCACAAAAACAGATCTGTTTCTCCCCAAAGCCCATGAAAAATTCAAATGATTATTTCTAATACATACTTTAATAGAACCATGATCCATTTCATGGATTTGGCTATTCAATAAATAGTACAGATGGCATATTACATCCTAGATATATGCCCTTTGCTATGAGTTCTTGTCCATGTCCCTGCATATGATTCCTCACAGAGAAAAAAAAGTATATTATCCTATATAATCTAATAGAATAAAAGTTTCTTTAGATAAGAGATTCTTTTATTTTTGTCTTTTTATCTACCAGAATCTCCAAAGGTGTTTAGCATATAATAAGCACTTAACAAATATGTGTTCATTGGGTAATTGATGGAGAATCTACCAGATATGCAGAAGGTATTCTTCTAGGCCTTTTAATAATCTGTGGAGTATTTAGACATCAATTATTTTTTAAATATCACTGAGTGACCTGCCCACCTCCAATTCCATTTAAATCCTTAAGATTCCCTTTTACAAGATCTCCTATTGTTGGTAATTTCCTGAAGCCTACTTAATCCCCGTTACAATACTTCTCATTGTTCTTTGGGTCACTTATACTTTTGATTCTTTGGAGAATGTGTTCTAGTTTTATAGTTTTTTTTTAAAAGAGTTATTGGATTTATTATGGTATAAAGGAGCATCATTTGAAGCCCTACACAATTTCACAAATAAAATACAGCTTGTTTTTCCTTCATGTTTAATTTTGGGCTCAATTTATAAGTTTATCATCCGAATGTATATGTATGTGTGTGTGTGTGTGTGTGTGTGTGTGTGTGTGTATTGATTGACTTTATGGGCTGTCCGTTCAGTAATATGTGAGTATGGGAAATTGTCTTCACTTTTCCCCAATGTTGATTAATAAGTTTATCTCTTAAGTAGTCATGGATCATTTTGATAAATATTCATAGTATTCAGTGGCTTGATGTAATCTGTACCATGTCAGTGATGCACAATATTACTGGAAATCCTCTCTCTATATAATGGTTCCTTTTTCCATTTTAACTCTATGTTGAACATGTTCCATGATATGGAGGAGCTACACTTATGAGTATGTGGCTTCTTATTTAATGACTAGGTTCACAGTTATCAACAGGGGATCATTGAATAAGCTCTCTCTGTTATACATTTAAAGGAACACTGTATTATTATTATAACATGCCTGAGAGTAATCTTATTGGAAGATAACTATGGAGGTTGCATTTTGGTAAAATAACCAAATTTAAATATATATATATATATATATATATATATATGTATATATATATATACATATATATATATGTACACACACACACGCACATATATTTGCAAATAAACACAATGTATGAATACATACACATACATGTATATATCTGAACCTTGCTTTTAGGTTTTTTTTGTTTGTGATTGTGAAATTATCTGCTATTAAAAACTTTGTCTAATCCTTCCTCATATTTTTATCAAGGATGGCCATGATATGCATAGAGATCATTTTCATGAAGGGTTTGTGAGATGAGAGATGAGGCACTTGAATAAGTCAATACTGGTATCAACTTCTAATGATTTTCTCCATATGGACTCAGATTATACATATATAACACTTTCTAAGGATTCTGTGAATTCTTGGCTCTTTTCATTTTTCTAATCACAACTAAATTTTCCAACATTTGTTTTACCTCATTTGTTATTCTCACCTTTACTTTAACTTCAGTTAACTTTAAAAGTTAAGTATCAGTGTGTAAATGATTTATAAAAACAGTTAATATATTTTTTACCTCTTTATCGTCTGTATTTCATAATTAATAAAATATCCTAATGCTATTTTACATATATAATTATTTAAAGAAGCGAATTTTAGCGTATAAATTGTTCCAAAATGAGTTATTTCTTTGATTTTTTCTCCTCAGGATATTTCATCTATTCTTTCCCACGTATTTTCTACCTCTTATATGATCTTAATTAGAAAGAATTCTAATATTCCAGTTTTATGTTTTGCTTTTGTATTATTTCTTTTTATTCCTAACACTTATTTAACATAATTACAGTATCGTACAAATTTCATGCCCAATTAATAGTAGTCTTTTTCCTTTAAGCACCACAACATCTCTTACAATCATTTCCTTCTTTTTACTCCCTTGAGCATTACAATAGTTTATGTCCTTATCACGTTTTATGTAACCTATTGAAATAACCTCATATTTTGAATTCTCTCCTTCCAGTTTTAAATTCATCCTCCACATTGCTTTTTCAAGTGCAGTTCTGCCCATATCACTTCTCTGTTAAAGAATCTTAAGGGATTTCCTATTCCTTTTAAGTTAAAATACTTACTCCTTATTTTGGGATATAAACTCCTTTGCAATCTAACTGGAAACTTGTCAGACATTTAGCATTAATCTGATCCACCTCTTAGCAGATACACAAATATACATGTACACACACATACATGCACACGCACAGATACAAATATAGGGCCTTCTCTTCCCTCACATCTCTATCTTTACATATGATGTTGCTAGTGTCTGTAATGCTTCTCCTTCCAGCCTCCAACCATCAAAATCTATAGCTTTCTTTTGACTTTAGGTCAGCTTTGTACTTCTGAAAGATTCTTTCTATCATACCCATAATTGATGATGCCCCTCTAAAAAATGCTTTTTTATGTTTTTCCCCAGTGCCTAAAACAATACTTTCCACATTGTATTCACTTAATAAATGCTTATTGAGTCATTAGTATTATCTCATTGCATTTTGGTTAATTTATTTAACCATTTGCATATTTAATCAATTGACTGCTTCCCAGTTTGTGTTCTTTTATCTTTGTATTTTCAATTAAAAAAGAATGCTGGAATAGCAATCTTTGAACAGATTTTTTTTGTAAATAAATTAAAGAGTTCATTTTCAACAATAAAATTATCAGATAAACTGATTTATAATTTTTTACTTCTAGTGGACATTTTAGCTCCCCCTATTCTTGGATATTCTCTTGGTGAGAGACTTTTAAAATATATGTCAAACCTCAATGTGATTCTTCTCAACTTTTACCTCTTGCTCCTGGTTTTACTCTCTGGTACCCAACAAAATAATCTAATTCCCTCTTTTGTGTTTCATTTTTTCAAATGCTTGACAACGACTATCCTTTTCAATCTATCATTAAGTTATTATTAATTAATTATAATCATTTATTAAGAACCTACTATGTGTTGAGTCCTGTGCTTCCAAGACAGTATATTGTCATGAAATCCCAGAAAAGAAATAGTTTTCAGTAGGAGAGAGGTTGAAAGCCTGAGAATTAAGAAAAAAGATCATCAGATTTAGCAATTAAGAGATGATTTATAACCTTAGAGAGAACAGTTTCTTTGAGTGACAAGGTCAGAAGGCAGATGGTAGAGGTGAGGTTATACTTTCAGTCTTCATCCCTTTGGAATGTGATTTCTGACCTTTTCTGACCTACTTCAAGAGGTGATGAATTAAATCTAGGGAAATATCCAAGCTACCAAAAGGGTGGCCTAACATTGAATTTGATAAACAATAAAAACAATTTTAAAAATGCCTTCAATGACTTTTGATACCATAGTTTGTTATAGTGGTTTTGCTGTAAACAGAAGGTTAGAAGTCACAAAACCTGCATTTTGTTCTAGGATTTTATTACTGGTGGCTTGGACCAGTCTGCTGGGTTCAATTTTCTCACATGCAAAGTGTGGATAATAAATGCCTGCCATGTGATGGAAGGAAGTAAAAGTGCTTTATAAATAGTAAATTACTCTTTAACTATAATTTATTAATTATGGAATAGGTTATATTATTCTTCATACTAAAATCTTTAATTATAAGGTTTAGAGCTAGAAGGTATCATCTTAAAAATGAAGAAACAGCCTCAGAGAAGTAGAATGACTCTTACAAGTTCACACATATTGTGTGTATATTTTGTATATATTAAATGAACATGGTTGTTGTCCTTCATTCTTTAAGAAGATCAAAATAACATCAATATGCTAAAGTCAAGTTTCCATGTATCTTACTGTGACTGATCAGAACAATACAAATTCAGAATGCTCTACCAGAGGTCGGGCACAAATAGTCCATTTGAATGTTTGGGGTGGATATTCTAAATTTGCACATCCTACGTTTCCTTTGAGCTGTTTCAATTCTGCTTTGCTCATAGAGCACAGCACCTTCTCTGATGCTGGCACAGCCTGCAGAGCACTCCTGTGCCACTGTTTCCCATGTCTCACAATCAATTCCAAAGTTCTTAAGAGACACCTTGAGAGTAGCCTTGTATTACTTCTTCTGACCATCACGTGAATACTTGCCTTGTGTAAGTTCTCCATAAAACAGTCTTTTTGGCAAGCATACATTTGACATTCAAACAATGTGGCCAGCCCATGAGAGTTGAGCTTTATGAAACAGAATTTAAATACTTGGTGGCTTAGTTCCAGTAAGGACCTCAGTGTCTGGTACCTTATCCTGTCAGGTGATCTTCAGAATCTTCATAAGATGATTCAAATGGAAGAGATTCAGTTTCCTGGCATGGTGCTGGTATACTGCCTAGGTTTCACAGGCATACAACAATGAGGTCATCACAATGATTCTGTAAACCTTCAGTTTGGTAGTCTAATACCTCTTCTCTCTCGTACTTTTCTTCGGAGCCTCCCAAACACTGAGCTAGCTCTGACAATGCATGCATCAACCTCATTAACAATGTGTGTATAACACCAAGGTAAGTGAACTTGTCCACAGCATTCAAAACTTCTCCATTTGCTGTAACTCATGATTCCATGTATGTATGGTATGTTGGAGACTGATGGAGGACCTATGTTTTCTTTGTGTTAATTGTTAGGCCAAAATTAGCACAAGCAGGAGAGAACTTATATGTGCTTTAGGTCTAGCTACTAATTTTCCAAGGTGAAATTTGAACTTAGGTCTAGCTGAATTACTCCAGACCAGGTGCTCTATTCACTCTGCCACCTGTCCACCTCTAATTGACCTTGTGAGTTTTTTTTTTCTTAGCTTCTCCTGTGCTTTAGGCCACTGATACAAAATCTAGATACCGTGATGATATTTTCCTTTCACTTAAAACAGAAGAACAAATTCACAGGAAGATAACTCATCCAGGCTTGTATTCTCAGTAAAATATGACTTAGAATAAAGAAACCCCAAGTTTTCACTCTTTAGACTAATATCTCTCAAATAACATAGTCCATGAAAGAAACAGAGATCTACCAACATCAAGCAGCTTAACAGAATGAATGGTTGCATCCAAATATAGCCTTCTTAAAGGCTCCCCAAATTTTCAGTTCCAGGGGTGTAGACATACAAGTCAAGTCAAATCAAGTCACCATGCATTTCTTAAGCACCTAGCAAACTGAAAGAAATTGCAGAATATATACATATTCTCTATCTAAAGTTTCCTTCCTTCTTTCCTTTCTTGCTCTGTCCTGGCCTTCCCCTCTTTCTTCTTACTTCCCTCCCTCCCTTCCTTCCTTCCCTCTTTCTTAAATAAGAAGTCTCACAACTGTATTCAAAAATCAACTTCACAAATGCAGAGTGAGAGAAATATGATCAGTACGTATATTTTTTTTATTTTTTAAAAAGTATAAGGATATTACAAGATCAGTATCAGTATGCATCAATAGCACTTAGTGGAAACAAAAGAAAAAATAAAAGGAAATCCAAAGCTCTAATACATTGGAGGATTAACAGTAAAGAGGTAAGATTCTTAGATGATTATGTTTGTTTTTTGTGTGTCATAATTTAAGAGGGATATTTATAGCCTAGACTCTAGAGAGTGGGTAGCAAAGGAAAATAGGGTAATAAATTAAGTCCATGTCATATAAGTCTGTGGAAGAAGCCAGCAATGTATAGTCTGGAGAATGACCAGCTCAGAGGCAGAGTGTAATGCAATAGCTGTTCTCAATTTATTTAAAGAACTGTTATGTGGAATAGATCATGTAGATTAAGGGATAGATTTGTTTTCTTCTGCTCTAGATGGCTGAATTTAAACTTGACATTAAATAGGAAAAAGAAGAAGAAAAAAGCCTTCCTAAAGTTCTTGACTAGAATTGGAATGGACTGCCCCAGGAAGCAGGGAGTGCCCCAACTCCAAATTAGGACATTGAACAGAGGCTTTAAAGTTTGCAAAGCATATTTCACCAACATGAATTAATCTGATCCTCACAGCAACCCTGTCAAGTAGTATTAATATTACCATTTTATAGAAGAAATAACTAAAGTTCAAAGAGAATAAGAGAAACCAGATTTGCATCATTGTAGTGTTGACTCAAAGTCTGCCTCTACAGTCATTATGTAATGCCATCAACACAGTACACATCAAACACCTCCACCAGTGAGTAAACAAGATAATTGAAAAGGAAGCTAGCTAGCATTAGTATCACACTAAAGAGAAAAATTCTGTTTTTTTAATGAATTAATTTATTTATTTTCTTGGTTACATCATTCATTTCCATGAGATTTTGAGTTACAAATTTTCTCCCCAACTTTCTCCTACCCAACACCTCAAAACATCCATCCCACTGTATAACCGCTCCCCCCAATCTGCTCTCTTCTATGTCCTCCCCCTCACCCCTCTGACTTTCCAATATGGCAGGATGGATCTCCCTACCACAGTGCCTGTATATCTTAATTCCCAGTTTCATGTAGTTAATAATAATAATTATAATTATATATGTACATATATACATATATATTTTTAACATTTGATTATAGAACTTTAAATTTTAGATTCTTTCCCTTCCTCCCTCATCATTAGCACCCACTGGAAGGACAAGCAATTAAATATAGGCTGTACATGTGTAATTACACAGAACATCTCCACAGTGGGCATACTGGGGGAGACTGATTATATGCCCCTCCTTCCTATCCCACACCCCTCTTGTTCTATTCTCTACCCTGTCCCTGTCCCTGTCTCTTTACAGAAATGTGTACTTCCAGCAACCCTCTCCCCACCCTACTCTCCCCTCCATCATCCCATCTCTTATCCCCATCCCACCTACTCTCCTGTGTGGCAAGATACCCAGTTTAGAGTTTATCTCATTCCCTCCCTAAGGCAAATTCAATGAGAGTAAGATTGACCCTTTCCCTGTTGCCTTCCTGTTCTTCCCCTCCATTGTAACAATTATTCCTTGCCTCTTCTATATGAGATGATTAACCCCATTCTGTGTTTCCCTGTTTCTTCTCATTCTAATCCTCTCCCACTTCACAATTTCACCTTTTAGAGTATCGTCCCTTCCTATTCAATTGATCCTGTGCCCTCTATGTATTCATATATACACAGACTCAGATATGTGTTTGTAAGCATATATAAACCCTCCTATATAGACATATGTGTATGTATACATATATATACATTTGTATTCCCTTCACCTTTCCTCATCCATGTAAATAGTTCAACTTTGATGAGTTCCTTGTGATTTCTTTCCCATCTTTACATTCTCATGCTTCTTGTATTTGAGTGTCAAATTTTCTTTCCAGTTCTGTTTTTTTCAGCAAGAATATTTGAAAGTCCTCCACCTCACTGAATGACCATATTTTTCCCTGGAACATTATACTCAGTTTTGCTGGGTAGGTG
>CM053584.1:68798508-68812301 GCA_028627135.1 Pseudochirops cupreus | reverse complement strand
GATCCGGATCCAGGCTGCTCAACGTGAGAGCACTGGCCTCTGAACAAAATCGTTTAGTCCCCCTGCTGTCTGCAGGCCACGGGTGGGAAGCTGCAATGGGGAGGCGTGTACAAAACCTCTGCCTTTCGCTTTTCTGCCCTGGAGGCGTTTTGGCTGGATGTTTTTCTCCCCTGATTTCACAAACCTACTGACCTAGTTCTGAACGCTGCACACAGCTGCCGCTAATCCAAGGCTCCTCTGCTCCTCGCATCCAGCTGCCCACGGTGCTCAGCCAGGGCTTCGGGCCAGGGTGGTTTCAGTTCACAGTGCTAACGTGGTTCCTCGTAGTCGAGCTGACTTTAGTGGAAGGTATATTTGTGTGCATTTTGGAGTTCTAGGATTAGCTTAGAGTCATATTTTGTGGGTATTTTGGGGTGGCTATGTGAGAGCTGTGATATGTTGCTGCTGCTACATTGCCATCTTCATTATCTTAGATTTTTAAAGAGCATTTATTCATTTCGTCTTTAATGAGTTTAGACAGACACAGGATGGTATTCATTTCAATGACTTATGGAGCCATACCCACTGTATGAGTGCTAACAACATTAGGGTTCTAGTGGTGTGAAAGAGAAAATGGATGCTAATAAGCTTTTCAAGTTAATATTTAAATGATACATAGTATATATACATATTCACTTTGGTCTACCTAGACTTTTGCTTTCTGCAGTGAGTCAGTGTTTAGGCTGATCATCTCATTTTCATAGGACATGGCACAACGTCCTCATTATTTTGTAATTTATATAGATACTTTTATTGGTCTCTTTTTCAAATAGCAATTTTATTTTTATGATACAAAGTATTTCATCAAAGTATTAATTATTTCATATTTATTGGGTTTGAATTATCTGTTCTCAACTCTTTTTATTAAGATGACCATATGATGTATCTATTGCTGTTCCTTTTGCCCTATATTGGAATTATATTTTGTCCTCCAGAAATGTGACTGTAAGTCCCATAAGCTTTAAAGAGTTTCATTTAAATACTATAGACGATAATAAGACTGACTTTTTCAAGCTTTGCAAGATTATATCTATATCGATATTGATATAGATATATAAAAGATACATCACAGGTACTTGTTTATAAAGGACTTATTGACTACTGAACACTGACAGAACTAATCTTGCAGAGAAACTGCTAAAAGAGAATTGTGGCAAAGAGAAATCTTTGATTTATTTTCTTCAAAATTTGCATGTATTTTAGTTTTCATTTTGTCTTATGAATAGGGGGATAACTTTGTGCGTGTGTGTGTGTGTGTGTGTGTGTGAGAGAAAGAGAGAGAGACAGAGAGAGACACACACAGAGAGAGAGACACACAGAGAAAGAGAACTACAACATTTATTAAATATTTTTAAGGGAAAAAGAGTTAATAAGTTAACACTAAAAATTTCATGAATACAATTTGAGGTTTCAAGAGTTGAATTCTTAAATATTCCGAATTGCAAGCCATATTTCTTTTAGGTGAGGAAATGTAAAAAACATAACATTTACTTATATATTACACAACATATAAACTCATGTCATTTTAAACAGTTATAGTAAAATAATAATTTATATGTTATAACACAATAATTCTATAGTACTGAAAAATTGATATTTTTTAATGTTCTGGATATTTTTACCAAGTATTGCCCATCATAAAAATACCTGTTCATAAGTAATTTTTTATCAGTTGAGTTACCAAACAGCTTAACCACTCTCTATGACTGATAGGTCTAAAAACCCTACAAAACACGACAGAGTAATTATGTAAAATCAGTGCAATCACTTAAGTCATACTATAACTAAAAGTCACTAAAATATGAATACCAGATCTGAAATTTGTAAACAAAACTGCGATTCTTAATACAGACCAACTGTAACACGGGGAAAAAAGCTGTTTTGATAAGCCCCACAAAATAGCACTACAGAAGTCCTTTCAATAGTTTTCCATAATTAACCATTTTCCCATGCTGATAAATGCTTATTTACTGTGATTCAGGGCAATCAATTTGGTGTATTAATTTTATCATGCAAATAAAATCATAGCTGTGGTAAAAAAAAAAGGAAACACATTCAAAAGGGATCCTACAATGTTCACCGCAAGGCTTCTGATATAGCTTTTAACATCTCTTACCACTTAGTCAATCGGTTTTATCATTCCTTTGGTTTAAGAGCAGATGGAACAATGGGTTGGAATTTTAGCTTTGATAATCATAAGGCTGCCACTTCCATCATGTTGTTCTAGTTTTGTAAAGCAATGGTGATTGGTTTTTTTGAATTTCTTTTCCATTAGTCTCTTGGAAAGACTTGTAAGCAAATGCTTCAGATGATCATTTAGAGAAGTCCCAACAACACCACTCAACTGTACTAAAGCATTCAACCCCCTTCCAAATACTTCACCATCTGAATGGGTCAGAGCTGCCTTCAAGACAGGAATCAGTCTAGGTAGCAAGGGCACAGTTTTTTCAGTACCACCTTCAACCAAAAGTAATTCTTTAAAAGCTTCTTTTGATACAAATTTATGTGGATGTTTAGTTTCTCTTAGACCCTCTGCTAAAGTAATAAGAAGAGGATCAAATGGAAGTTTTGGGAAGAGGATCAAATGGAAGTTTTGGGAAGACAGTCCACTGCAATTTGTGTTTTACTGAATCATGTACCAACCTGCAAGGAATACCTCCTTTGGAGTAAATAGCAGCAAAAGCAGAAGGGGTGCGTGGCTAATCACTAAACGGGTCAATAGTTTTAGGATTAAGTTTATCACTTGGTCAAGGATGAGATTTTTTTTACACAACGTGGAGAATTGCTGGAGGGTGAAGATTTGTTTTGGTGTACTACAGATCTATGTTCTATTTTGGAACCTGATGACATTCTTTGTTCGTAGGTTCCTGTCACTCTGCTTTTAATTGGTAGGTTTCCATGACTCTCAGATTTTTTGCATTCTTTTTTTCTTAGTGGTTGCTCCTGATCTCCAAGAGTACAGGCATCTGCCACAGTGGTCCTACCACAGAGCTCCTGGCACTGAGTCCCTCATACAGGCTGTGATCAACACAGGGCCTGTGGACCTGGTACCACTAGAGGCAGCTCAGGCTGCTGGGGATAACTTTTTTAAAATGACCCTGATTTAGGATACTATCTCTGTCACAGCCTAATTTTAATTCAATTCACTTCTCAAACATATGTTGAGCTCCTATGTACATAGCACTAAACATGGGCACCAGGGAAGATAAAAAGATAGACAAGATTTGGTTGTTTTTTTTTTCCCCTATGCTCCATTGAGGGATAAGTTCTACATGCACTTTTATTTACTTATATTAGGAAATACTGCATGGTCCTGCATAAGATTGAAAATCAAAGTGGTATGATGATTCAAAGGGGAAAGTATTCCTTTCTTGGTAGATGAATTAGGAAAGGTTACAAAGTAGAAGTTGCATTTGAAACACTCTTTGAGAAATGAGTAAGATTTCAAGAACATTTAAGAAACACAATTGCAACAGCCTGTTTTTAAAATTGTCATACAAATATTTTTAAATAAATCAAATTTTGTAGCTGTTTGACCTTTGACCTTTTCAACTTTCCTTTGGGAATCAGAGTAAAACCAACACACTACTTCCTAAAACATTATTCAGATACATATTTACAAATATTAAATTAAGTGACTCATTCTAGAAGCCTAATCCTTAAATATTTACCTAATGCCTCTTTAACACTTGGTAAACAGCTATGTTTTAGACATTTGGTCATTTCTTTGTGATGTTCCTAAGTAAAAAGTGAAACATCTTATCTATCTTATAAAAATATGTATATATCTTTTATTTTATGTGTGTATATATGTATGCATGCATATATGTACACATACATGTATACATACACATGAACGTATATTTGTATCTTTGTATAGTCGATGCATTCTATTTTCTGCACTTAAAAACTTTAAGAGGTCTATATGCTTTACCAGCCCGGCAAAGGAGTCCGTGGCACACAAATAAATTAAGAAGTCCCTCTAATGAGTAAGTCAAAGAGAGATACTAGTCAACAGAAAATTAATTAGCATTTAACTATCTTTTACATGCTGAATTCTGATTACTGTCCCACAAACTCCATGTTTATAGGATAGTTCCATCCCAATAACTCTAAGGTAGATTTTCCCTCATCTGGATTATTGACTAATACAGACATAATTGATTGGCCTCGTTCTTACATAAGGTTATAAATCAGATACCAGGTAATGCCAGATGTTACTAACTAGCTAATCTGAATTTAAATAAATGAGCTAAATGTGCAAAATTCCAAGTTTCAATATGCATGCCCTCAGTCATTCAATTTCGCAGAAAAAAAATGTGTTGTAATCACTTTCACATTATGTGTTTGGGAGCTATATGTCACTGCTAGAATCTGTGTAGATGAATGCTTTTTTTTTTATTAAAATTTAAGCAATTGCTTTGCCATCTGTCTGCTATTCTTGTCAATAGACACTGTAAAATTCTTTAAAAGAAACATCTGAACAGCTCCCCCCCTCATCTGCCAGTTGCAAAATCCTGAACTGTGCTAAAACTTCATAAAAGAAAGATGATTGGTATAATATTAAAAGGAAATATTAAACATAAGAAAATTTGCAAATGTTCCTATTGTCTCATTGAAATATTCAGAAGTCTCAAGAGGAACATTCTGAAAATAACAAACTGACTTTCTTTTTTTTTTTCCATTTACCAGAAAGCATCATGAGGCCCAAAGGGAAAAGCAATCTGAAGTCATTTCACAGCCTACTCGTGATTAGCTGAGTAAAGCTAATGGGAGCAAAATATCAACGAAGACCAAGACTAATGTGAAGAATTTATCAAGTATTCAAAAGAGGTGCAGGTATAATTTTAAGTTGTCACTTCATATTGTAGAAATCTCTTCACTTGAAAATTTCATTAGAGTCTCATGTCAGAAAATAAGATGATAACATTATGAAAAATAGAATTTTTGTGAAAGGAGTTTACTAGAAAGATTAATTCAACTGACTAAAAAATATAAGAAATGGGTAAAAGAGAGTGTTATAACCTCCCCAAATCCAATGTCCATACATAAAAGGGATAGTTTAAATGCCTTGAAATCAATTCAACTTTGAATTAAACAACAAATTTTCGTTCATCGCCAAACACAGCAAAGCATGTACTTGATTGCAGGATAGAAAAAGGAAGTAAAACGAAAAGATATCCTCTGCTCTCTATGAAGTTCCAGTTTGGAAAGGTATTCATTGGGAAGAGAATAAGCATTTATATGCTACCTGCTATGTTTCAGTTACTGTGGCAAGTGTTTCTTACAAATGTTATCTCATTTGATACAATAACTTACAAGGTAGATTTTTTTTTATTCATTTTGTAATAAAGTAAACTGAGGCAAACAATGGTTAAATCACTTGCCCAGAATCACATAAAGAGAAAGTGTCTGAAGCCTTATGGGAACTCAGGAATTCCTGTGTAAAGGTCTGATTCTTTATCACTTGCACCCTAACCATCTCATTTTAAAATACTGGCATTTTTGGTAAATTTAAAATTTCATGTTTTAAAATTTCATATTATAACTCTTCCATACCTTTCCATATTGTGTTCTTTGGTTATGTTTCTTTCACAGACTCTATATTCTCCTAAAAACATATAGCTTCCAGTTTTTGTGCTGATTTAACAAGGTCCCAATAGATCAATCAGTTAATCACTTATAATATGCTAGATATTGCGTTAAACCATGGGAATACAAATAAAAAAAAATAGCCCCTGCCTTCTAGGAGCTATCATTCTAATGTACTAGTTAAGATGTGCTTCTACTGTCTCTAGTTCTTGCTTCATTCTGAAATGAAATTTCCTGGAAAAACATGCACACATATGTCTGTGTGCATGGATATATGTGTATAGGTATGTATGTATATGTATATACAAATATACATGCGTATGTGGATGTATACACATGAAATAAACACAAGGACATATATGTATATATGTATAGGTAATTTCATAATTTCTTCTACCAGCTTCTCCTAGCATTTTAAAAATGTTCCTGAATTGTTCTGATGAGTTAGTTAAATCCTTAGCTTTTGCTCGTTTTGAATATATATCAAATCTATCCATCAAATCTTTTGAATGGAATCTGATGTCATTGTAAAATTGGAAAGAACATAATTTAGTAAGAACCGATGGAGAAATGATTTTTAACATGACAAAAGAATTGTAAAGACATGAGAACAATTCTTGTAATATTCAAATTCTTATTTCCAAAAAATAAAATTGTTATATGGCCCTTTGGATAGAGCACTGCATCTGGAGTCAGGTAGTCTAAGTTAAAATTGATTCATATTCACTTACTTTGTAATTGAGCAAATCATTTAAGTTCTGACTATTTCAGCTTTTCATCTATTAAATGGAGATAGTGATGGCATCTATCTCTCAAATTTGTTGTGAGAATAAAGTGAAATAATATTTGTGAGTTCCTTTGTAAACATTAAAGTGCTTTATAGATTATACTTTTTATTATGACAGATAAATATCCATCCATTTCAATTTTTTGTTAAATATTTCCAATTTCTGCATAAAAATTATATGTATTTTTGAAAAAAATTAGTTCTGAACTTGCTTCTTCTCTCTGCTCTACTTTATTCATTGAGAAAGCAAGAAATCAGATTTTGATTATATGTATGAAGTCATGCAAAGCATTTCTATATTGGCCGTGTTGCAAAGGATAACATTCAAAAAGCAAACAGGACAAATAAAGAAAGAATGAAAGTAGATTTGAATCTGCATTCAGAAATCATCAGTTCTGTTACTGGAGGTGGATGGTATTTTTCATCATGGGTTCTTTGGTATTGTCTTCCATCATTTTCTTGATCAGAATATCTGAGTCTTTTACAGTTGATTGTCCTTAAAATCCCATTATTACTGTGCACAATATTCTCTTGATTAGGCTCACTTTACTTTATAAGAATTCATATAAGTCTTCTCAGGTTGTTCTGAAACTATCTTGCCTATCATTTCTCATAGCAAAATAGTATTCTTTCAAAACCATATAACCACTATGTGATCAGTCACTCAACAATTAATGAGCATCCCCTCAATTTCCAAATCTTTTCACCACAAAAAGGATGCTACAAATTTTTTTGTACAGGTATGTGATTTTTCCTTTTCTTTGATCCTTTTGGGTTACAAAATTAGCAATGATATTTCTGGGTCAAATAGTATGTAAAGTTTTGTAGCAATTTGGTAATATTTTCAAATTGTTCTGTGAAAAGTTGCAAGCAGTTCACAATTCTACCAACAGTGCATTAGTATCTCATTTTCCTCCACATCTCCAACATTTTTCATTTTCCTTTTCATTGTTATTAGCCCATCTATTAGGTGTAATGTAGCATCTCAGAGTTACTTTAATTTGCATTTCTAAATTCAATAGTGATTTAAGGTATTTTAAAAATGTAAGTATAAAAAACTTTATTTCTTCTCAAAATAACTGCCCATTAACATCCTTTGACAATATGTCAATTACGCTTTGTCTCTTATTTTTATAAATTTACTTAACTATATATTTGAGAAATGATACCATAGAGAAATATGTTTTAATCCCCTCACCCTTTCCTGTTTTACTTCTAGTTTTGACTGTATCATTTTGTTCATGCAAAAACTTTTTTTAATGTCATGTGATCAAAATTTTCTTATTTTACTTCCTGTGATACACTCTATCATGTTTGAACATGAAATCATCCCTAAACTATTGATCTGACAAGTAAATATCTCAATGCTACCCTAATTTACTTATTATATCACTCTTCATGTGCAAATCATTTATCCATTTAGACATTATTTTGGTGTATGGTTTGAGACATTGCTCTATGCATAGTATCTTTCAAATTGTTTTCAAAGTTTTCCTAGGAATTTTCATCAAATGGTTATTTCTTGCCCCCAAACTCTGCTTTTTGGATTTATGTAATGCTAGATTGGTATGATCATTTATCATTATGTACCTAATTTATTGCACTGACCCAACACTGTATTTCTTACCCAGTAAAACATTGTTTTCATGGATATCCTTTTGAATATAAATTGATGGTCTTAACTTTTCATGGATTTTGTCCTTAATTATTTAGCTCTATGGATTTTTTTTTTTGTAATTTGCTTGGTAGGGCACTGAATAAGCAAATTAATTAAGGTAGAAGTGTCATTTTAAAAATTATATTTGCTGGGCCAACCTATGAGCAATTATTGCACCAAATGTTTACATATGATTTTAATCACATGGAAAGTAGTTTGTTTGTTTTTTTTTCCACAGTCCTTAAGTTTGTCTTAGCAGGAAGAAAATAAGCTACCTTATAGTGTCTGCAGTTATTTTAAATGGAATTTCTCATTCCATCTTTTCCTGCTGTGTTTTGTCAGTAATATATAGAAATTATGATGATTTATGTGGGTTTCTTTTATATTGTACGTCTTTACTTTCCCTCTTCTGTTAATCTGGACAGTTTACAATTTTGTAAACATTTTCTGTTGGGTACAATAGATTCCTATATCTAAATGAAGAGAGACAGAGACAGAGACAGAAAGAGAGAGACAGAGAGAGACAGAGACAGGGACAGAGACAGAGACAGAGACAGAGAGACACACAGAGAGAGACAGAGCAAGAGATAGAGACAGAGAGGCAGAGAGAGAGACAGAAAGAGAGAGAGAGAGACAGAAACAGAGAAACATGGAGAGAGACAGAGAGAGAGACACACACACACACACACAGAGAGAGAGAGAGAGAGAGAGAGAGAGAGAGAGAGAGAGAGAGAGAGAGAGAGAAATTTCCCCCTTTGAATGAATTTAGATGACAGGAAGGTTCAAGAATTTCCTCCCCCACTCTCATCTCCTTCATAAAAACTCTTCTTTATATGCCTTTTATGTAGGATAATTTCCCCTTTTCTTCTTCTCCCTTCCATTTTTTTCCCAAGGCATCCCTTTTTCTTGTCTTTATGGGTTTTTTTCCACATGATCCAAACAAAATTGATGCATTTCAGTGCCCTCTGTTTCTATAGAATCTTTCTAACTTCCCTAATAATTTTAGATTATTTAGAATGTACACGTATCATTTTCCCACTTAAAAATATAGTAAGCTTAACCTTATTGTGTCCATTGTGTTTTTTCATGATAAACATTTTATCCTTCTTATGAGTTTTATATTTAATTTTTTATTACTGAAATACACAAGAAAAGAAAAAGAAACATAAATTTAAATGTTGAAAGGTAAATACATAATAAGAAAAGAAAAAAACATATCATGCGCACAACAAAATGTAAGACAGGATTCAAAATATATAGAAATAAATTTCCATTTCAAGAAAGCCTATATAAGAAGCACTATGAATTGTGTTGAGAGCAGTCCATCTTTTCTTTGTTTGCTCATTAGTTTTATTTTGTTCTCTGCTATGAACCTATGTATTTATGTACACATATATACATATATAGACCATACATTCCCTAACAAATTCTCCAGATCTTTGTTTTCTTAAGCATATCTCTTATTTTCTATCCCATCTATGTCCTCTACTTTACTTCTACCCTCTACTTTGATCTCCTATTCCTTAATCTATCACCCGTCCAATGATCCCTCCCTTATCCTCCCCTTCCCTTAAATATAAACACCCTTCTATACCCTCCTTTGACCTATTTCCTCACTCTCCTCTTTAAAGATAAATTCCTTATCCTCTCCCCCCTCCCTATCCTCTCATCATTTTATTTCTTTCTGAATTTAGGACACTTTTATACATAATATATATTAAGTATTTGTCCCTCTTGAACCCATTCCCAATGAAAGTAGGTTTCTAGAACTAACAGACCTCCTCCCCTATCTAATTCCTCTGTGTTGGTTCTTCCTCTTGTATCTCATTTATATAAAATAATTGCTCTTTTTAGCAGTTTCTAAACGGTTTTACTTTTTAAAATCATGTCATACTCAGGTCTACACCAATCTTTCTTACAAACTACCTAATTTCTAATAACAATTTTAGACATTCATTTTGCATACATAACAGTTAAACAGTCTGTCTTTGTTGAGTCCCTTGTAATTAGTCTTTGCTATGCACCTTATATTTCTGTTGGCTCTTGTATGTCAAAATTTATATTAAGTTCAGGTTGTTTTTTTGTTTTGTTTTTACAATATACATCAGGTATAAGACAATTATTTATTTCCTCTCCACAAAAGAAATGTTTGTCACAAGTGTGTATTAACAGAGACAAGCAGTGGTAATAACATAACCTCTATTATCTTCTCCTGAAAATCTAATATTTAAAATATCAAAACATGAAGCATTTTGTGGGACTCCTGAATTTACATTTTACCTTTACTGTCTTCTTTCCAACAAATCTTGCTGGATTCAAGTTTCCTGGAAATCCTAGCTAGTGTTAAGGTTCACTCTCTAAGAAGTACTAAAGTAGTTGCTGGAAAGAAGGGTGAGAAGGACCCTTTTATAATGCAACTCACATTGACTGAGGGCTAAGAGATGCCAATCTCTTATACACACAAGACTGTGTCCCAGACTGGAAAAGAGTATATGTCAGGATTGCCACTTTGTCATTTATACTAAGGAAAGAAACATAATTCAAAGAGAAGATACAACTTAAGTTTTTATATGGAGTTTCAGGTTTGTCTAAGCCAAGAAATTCATTTTAGCTGTCATGTGTTTGCAGCTTCCAGGATTAGGGAAGTGAGCTGCTCCCCCGAAGAAAGAGGCATAAAAAGTTCTGATATGAATGATAAGGTTAGAAAGACAGAGAGAAGAAGAGACAGAAACAAACAGAGACAGAGAGAGAGACACAGAGAGAGAGAGATGTTCCCTTTAAAATTCCCCGAGGGAACCAGTCCTCGTAGTTTTGTGTCAAATCCTCTCTAGTGCATTTTTACTACACTCTCCCTGACCCTTTTCCTTCTTTTTTTCTATTTATTTATTTACTTTTAGTTGATAGCATTCAGTTCCACGATTCTTTGAGTTCCAAATTTTCTTCCCCTCAATCTCTTTCCCCTGTTTTTTTAAACAAAGTCCAGAAAGTTCAATTGTGTGTGTGTATATGTATATATATATATATATATACATATATATGTATATATATATACTTATATTGTGTGTGTATATGTGTGTGTGTATATATATATATGTATATACATATATATATATATATATATATATATATACACATACTCATTCAAGATTATGCTTTGCTTTGCTGAGTATGGTATTTCTGGCTGGAACACCAGTTCTTTTGCTCTTCAATATATAGTGTTCTAAGACTTGTGGTTTTTTAATGTCACCACTGCTAGGTCTTATGTGATTCTAATGGTGGCACCACCATATTTAAATTCTATTTTTCTCTTATTGTTCAACCTATGCTATCCTTGAGCTGGGAGTTTTGGAATTTGATTATAATATTCCTATGTGTTTTCTTCATAGAATCTCTTTCATGTGGTGATCAGTGGATTTCTTTTTCAATTTCCAGTTTGCCTTTTTGTTCTAATGCTTCAGCACAATTTTCTTTGATCATTTCTTATAGTATTGTTTCAATAGTCTTTTTTAATCATACCTTTCAGGTATTCTGATTATTCTTATCTGTTATCTTCTTGATCCATTGTCCAGATCAGTTGTTTTTCTTATGAGATGTTTCACATTTTCTTCTATTTCTTATTCTTTATATTTTGTTTTATTATTTCTTTTTTGTTGTTTTATTATTTCTTGATGTCTCATAGCTTCACTGTGCTCACCTTACCCACTTCTGATTTTGAAGGCGTTGTTTTCTTTCTTAAGATTCTGTATCTCCTTTTCTAATTGGTTGACTTTCTTTTTATAATTTTTTTTGTTATTTCTTGACTTGTTATATTTTATTTTTTCTTCTATTTCTCTCATCTGCACTTCAAAGTCTTTTTAAAGTTCTTCCATGGATTATTTTTGAAGATGTGACCATTTTGTATTACTGTTTGGGGGTAGAAGAGGGTTTCTTTACTCCAGTATCCTCCTCTGTGGACAAATCCCCATTCTTCTCTAAATCCCATAGTAACTCTGTGTGGTTGTTTTTTTTTTTCTCCTTTGCCTATTTTTATATGTAGCAACGCAGTTTTTATAATCACTTCCAATCCTGAGGTATGGGGAATATTATCTCTGACTTTAGATCCTTCTTTAGTTCCTCGCTCTGCCTTGGAACTGGAGGCAAGACCTAGAGCCTCCTGTAAGTGCCCACAGTCAGTGGGGTGGGTCTCTGACATTTTTCTAGGCATTCAGCTGATTTTCCTTGTAGGTAGAACATGAGAACAGATGTTCCTGTTTTCAAAATCAGCTTCCTATCCAGTAGGTCATGCTGTTTCTCAAGCAGAACAATAAAAATACTCTTTACAAATTTTATTTTAATGAGGTTATCTTTAAAAAAAATCCAGACCTCCTGTTTTCCTTTTATTTTATCACTGTTATAATTTCCAAAATGGAAATTTCCTCCAATTTATTGAAAGAGATCAGTAAAAGCACTTTAGAGAATTGCATTGTGGGGAGGGATACTCAGGGCTTAAGCAATTTGTCCATAGTCACTCAACTGTTGCAGAGTCAGAATCCTGGTCTTCCTAAAGACATTTCCTAAAGAGTCCTTCCTGGGCCAGATGTCTCTCCACTTTGATTGCTATATAAGATCATAATGAGTGGACACTACAACAAATATATCCTACACAAATGAAAACTTTAAATTTTGATTTAAAAAAATTGGGAATGTTTTATTGCATCCTTGACTAAGTGAAAAATAAAGTTTAGTTTCATTTTCAGAAGCATCTTTGTAGTCTTTCCTATTTCTTGACAACTTTTTGGTGCTTATAACCATTTGTGAATTTTATAAAGACAACTCAGTAATTAAAGAATAACAGGAAAAATAACAGTGTACCCATTTCTGTGGTAAAATAGGAGCAAAACTGACAAATGTATACTACCAATCAACTAAATTATTTGAAAACTATTTAAATTTGTAACAATAATTTACTACACAGAGGAAATAATCCTGTTACAGAAATGATAACAAGAGGGGGAATTATTCTGAGCCAGTAGGAGGCTCAGCTGGAGGAGATAATTAAGTAATGACTGGTTAATTGGTAGAGTGAGAAGTTTGTGATACAGGTATATTAAAGCATATTAAAGAGTCCCAAGAGGCTGAGCAAGGAAGTAGGCAATCAAATGTATTAGCCAACACAGCCTCATCCTTTCTTAAAGAAACCTAATAGTGTAATCTTTTTTTTCTCTCTAAAAAATAACTAATTTATTTCATATATTCTAAAAATATCTAGTGGAAACAATTAGAAGTTGTTTAGAAGCAGGAAAATCATAACAATTAAGGTATCATTGAGAAGTAAAATATATGTTAATGTTTCATTTTCATTCATTATGAGCCCATGAATATATAATGACAATAATTTCTGAAGTGAAATAGACTGATGTTATAAACTCAAGTTTCTAAACTTTTTAACAGTGGAATTGGACTACTTTAAAAAACTGATTAAAGAGTTCCCTAGGATAGAAGGCCATTAGGTGGAATTTTCAGAAGCAAAATAATAAATAAGTATTGAACCATGAAAAAAAAGAACTCTACAGATAGAGAACAATTCAGAAATTGCAAGTTGAATGGGTATTCATTCAATGGATCACCAAACAAATGGTCAAATAGTCATTAAAGATAATTTTATCCAATGCCCATGCTACTGAAAGTGTATTTTGGAAGCAAAACCTGCTTTTTGGTGTGCTATTAACTAAATTTGGT
>CM053584.1:68748961-68790170 GCA_028627135.1 Pseudochirops cupreus | reverse complement strand
GAAGATGTTGTTTCCATAAATATGTTTGTGTCTTATTTACCAAGCTATTAATTGCCTTTTCACAAATTTATTATTTTGGCTTTTGTTTGTTTTACCTAACTTTTTCTTTATCATTTTTATTTTGAAAATAATTTTAGCTCTTCCATGAAATCTTGTTGGGTTTGTGTTAAATTAATTTTGTTCTTGAAACTTTCTTTGATTCATGGTCTTCTATGTTCATATCTTCATCCCTTCTGTCACAATAGTAGCTTCTTATGGTGAGGTTGGTTTTTTTTTTTGTTTGCTTAGTTGTCTACCTTATTTTTTGATTGAACTTTAACTTAAAATTCAGCTCTGTTTCCATCGTGTGGGTGAGAGGCACTCTTCCAAACTTCATGCTTTTTTTTCCCCCACATTGCTCTTTTAAAGCTAGTTTTAGAGATTAGAAAGGTTTTGTTCTTTTCAGTGTAGGATTTTCTAGGAAGAGGTATGGTCTGCATTCTGATCTTTCCCAGCATGGCTCTCTGACCCATTGAGCATGTTGTTCCTCAGGGCCACTTCTCCCTCTGTCCTAGATGTGATACTGTTTTCAGGGCCCTTGTTTCCTTGGTACTGGAAGTGATATTGCTCCTCAAAGCTCGTATCTTTTTTCCCAATACAGTACTTCTAAGTGTCCCTGTTTCCTTGGGGACAGAAGCTACACTGTCCTCAGGGTCTCTGCTCTCTCTATGAAAAAAATGTCCCTCTTTACCCTTAAACATTGACTCACAATTGGGAGTAACCAATGGAGTTGCCAAATAGCATCCAATCCTGTGTACGGGACTAGCAGAGGGTCCTCTATAATCTCTTTCTGCCAAATTGCTGGATCTCCTTATCATCTTTGGCCTGTGAGCTCTGAATGATACTTTTGTTGTTTCCATATAACCTTACTACTGTTTTTTCATCCAAGTGGACTGTTGCTCAACCTACATGTTCATGTTACAGGTATCTCTTTAACCTCTTATGTTATCTTGTGCTAGAAGAATGTCTTATCCTGACTTTTTTTTGTTTATTAAGCTAAATTCTGCCTCTCTAGATTTTGTCTTGGAAAGTTATCTTAAAGTTGTATGGAGAAGAATTTTTAGGATACTTGATTGAGGATTTTCTGTACTCTGTGAATTTAACTCCACCCCACGAAGTTCATCCCTTACTTTATTAACAGGAGGTTGGTGGCATGTTTCATCTTCATCCTTTATCTTCTTGGTTTATTATTACATTGAATTAGAGACTGAATAATCCTATTCTTTGTACAATTAACATAGAATGTTTATATTTAAGGTTGATGTTAACTGCATACTGTCTCCTAGAAATCCAAATCCAAGGTTAGATAGGTTTTCTGTAATTTTCAAAGAGAATTATGACCACATCCTTCTTACATATATATATATATATATATATATATGTATGTATGTATGTATGTATGTATATAAACTACATTATACTGTTCCTAAACTGGACCAATCTAGTTTAGTAAAGCAATGATAATTTCTTATTTTCAGCAAGGATTTTATACCATTGCTGACTCTACTAACTAATACAAGTAATCTTCAGATCACTACCGGCATTCTCTCTAGAAGAAATATATTCCTTCTCTTTTCACATAGTAATCTCTCTTTTTTTTAATGTCTTCAAAATTTTTCAGTTTATAAGGTTTTTCCTTCAAAAACTTCTGTGCAATTAGTTAATGTCTTGAAGTTGGTCTCTAGGTCTTCATTGACATCCAATTGTTTATGTCTAATAGCCGATTAGTTGTGTTGAACTGCATGTCTTGTAAACATCTTAAACTGAAAATGTTAAAAAAAAAAAATAAACTCATTTTCCTACCCTACCCCAGAACAAGTCTTCTGTCTTCCTACCAACCCTCTCATCATCTAGAGCACTACTGTCTTTCCTGGCATGAAGGCTCACAAACTAAACATCACTCTCATTCACCCCCATATCCAATCTATTGCCATGACCTGTCAATTCTACTTTTGCTTCATATTTCATGTGCATCTCCTTCTGTCCTCTGAAACTGCCACCTTCCTAATACACAATTTTATCACCAGATGCCTGAAGCATTGCATAACTTTCTGGTTGGCCTCCCTTTCTCAAATCTCTCCCTGTTGTAATCTACCTTCCACTTAGTCACCAAAGTGATTTTCCTAAAACTCTGGACTCACAATGTCACACTCCCCTGTTTGGTAAACTCCCCATTGTCTCCACATTCAAATAGAAAATACCCTATTTGACTTTTAATCTCCCTTATAATCTTGCCCCTTCCTTCCTTTTCAATCTTCTTAAACTTTGTCTCTTTCATACACACTATGATGCAGTGACATGCTCACATTCTATAGGTCATATCCTCTTCACTTTAGTTTATTACCTTTGCTAGGAGATATGAGTTAAAACTCTGTCATTACAACTTATCCTATGTGTAACTATGGGAAAATAATAATCCTTTTTATTCTATGTCCTTATATGTAACGTGGCAATGACCTTGCATCATCTCAGAAGGTTTTTTAGGAATGTGTGTTTTTGACTATGAAAATGTAATAAAATATAAAAAATAAAAACATTAAATTGATTATTGCTTTGAAAATGATGTCTATAATGTTTGTAGAATTTCAGGATATGGAGCTAAAATTTCCAATTAGGTGCATCAGTAAGTAATTAACAAAGAAGTAAGATCTTTGCTAGAGTTTAAAGAACATATAATAATAGGAAATGGCAAAGCAAAAGTAAAGAACTAGATGAGTGAATCTTGTTTGGAAGAAGGATAAGCAAAATAATTTACAGCAAATTGGATATGTGATTGTGTCTACAGAAACACCAAATTGCTTTTAGTTTCTGGAGTCTTCAGTTCTAGACTAAATAATCTTTATGAAGAATGAGATGTTATTGAAACATGTTTAAAGTAAATGTCTTATGTTACAAATGATATTTTAAGAAGATTAATCTCTAAATAGTTATAGGCAGTCTCATTGAAGTATAAGAAATGACAAGTAAGGGTATTATTCTGGTACCTTTGAGATGAAAAAGGTTAGAGATAAAGTTTTATAAAATGTTTGATAGTTCTGTGACATGAACAGGGAAAATAATTCTAAAAAATGAGTTAGCATAGATAGGTTAGAAGGATACCCAAACTGAGATCACAGACCAATTAAAATAATGAGGCAAAGGGACAAAGAACTATTTCAATAAAGATCAAAATGGGGATGATTATATTGAGAATGAAGAAGAAGCAACTGAAATTAATGTTTGGATATATGTCAGTATATGGGAATAACACAGGGAGAGACGAGTCAAAGATGTTTGCATGATAATAATGCACTCATCCTTTATGCTTAATATCATTATCTTCTTTATTGATTTTCTCTGATATGAATGTCAAGTTACAGGAGCAATTTTCCCTATTTCTCACTGTAAAGTTAATGAATAAATTTTCCTAATACATTCATTCCATATATCTGATAATAATGTAATCAATACTTTAAAGCTGAAAAAAAAAGAATTTATGTTCAACTTCTGCAGGGCACTTTGATCACAAAGGATACAAAATGTTGTCATCTCTAAGATGCTCCCGGTAACAGAAAGTAAATTGTTAAGGACCATCTGCCACACTTTGCATATCTCCAAGATTGACTTGGATGGTAATATTCAGATGACTGACAGAGGTTTAATTACACTCTCAGCAGTAGTTTTCAGTTTTTGCTCTTTGTTCTAGACACCTTTCACATGAAAGAACACAAGCCACAATTACATTCCTTTGGATATTTGCATAAATTCTCTTACTTTCAAACCATTTTGCAAATAGTAGATGACTTGATTCATTACCAACAGGTGGACTAAAATCAACTTTGTTTCTTTCGGCTGTCATCTCATTTTTAACCTTCCCTGTAGTAATCAATTCTACAAAGTAAAACAAAGATTGGAAAATACATTTCTTACATAGTGTAACAGACTAATATGTCAGTTGGAAGAAACAGAAGGTTTCTCATTTTTATTGACAACATACAATTTATTTCCTACCTCTGTTCACCCTTTTATTGTTCTAATTTTCTTTTCTTGATTATTAAAAAATATGCCCTGTTTTTGGAGATTGGGATTTGATCCTTTTCTAGTGTAATTTTCATTATTTTTAAGTATATATCCATGTTCATTTATTATCTCCACATAAATTTCCCATTGAAATAATGATAATAATAAACAAGATAAGATGAAATAAAAGAAGCAATTAGTCATCTAACAAGTTTTCTATGAAATATTAGAATGATTTAGAAATATTCATATTCAAGTGATTTTTATCAACCTAAAATGCTATTAAAAATAATTTTATATGATAAAGTTAGCCATGACCTTATGAACTAATGTTTTCAACTAGTAATGGAGCAATTCCTTCTCTTCCTTTGATGTTTTTTTAATTTTCTTTTCTAAATTTCAGTCATGTTAGTGCAAAATGGATTCCAAGTAATCAATTTTAAGTATTCTGGCATTTCTTCATTTCTTTTCTTAGCCATTACTAATAGATAGAATAGATAGAGAGGAAACAGAGATGTTGGAACATTTAAAATCAATTCATAGAATATTCAGTATATTTGTATTAATTCCAATTCCAATTGTATTGACCATTTGTCTTAAAGTCTCCATTTAGGATAGTGTGGCATGATAGTTAATAAGAAAGGCAACGTAGATTTAGCTTCACCTCTATTACTACCAGCTGCCTCTAGCAATGAATAAACATAATACACACTAATCGTTTTTTTTACATGCCAGAAATAATAGTATTTCAGGTCCTGAAGAGAAATATCCTAACCCAGCTATGTAAGGAATGAGTACATAGAGTGCTAGGCTCTTGCTGCTATTATGACAACTCTCATTGTCACAATTCCTTCCTTTCTTCTTCCCTCCTTTCTTCATTCTTTCCTTCCTTTTCCCCCTTGTTCATTCTTCTCTCTCCTTTTCATACCTCTTTCCTTTTCTCTTTTCTTCCTCTTTCTCTCTTTATTTTATTACTCCCCTTTCCTTCCTTTCTTCCTTGCTTCCTTCTTCCTTTCTTCCTCCCCTCCTCCTTTCCCATCCCCCCTCATTTCTTCATTCCCTCTTTTCCTGTTTTCTTCCTACATCTTTCCTTCCTTCCTTCATTGCATCCTTCCTTCTTTCCTTTATGCCCCTTTCTTTCTTTCCTGCTTTCTCTCCCTCAAAAAATTTTGTAAGAGCTATCAAGTGATTTTGAAATATTCTACTCATGTAGCTTATATGCTAATTGAATAGTGCCACAGACATCAAATTATAATAGTATATAACAAATTCAGACATTTGAAATAACTTCAGAAATGATTAGGGCCTGAAAGGGTAAAAAATGCCAGGTGATGTTTGATTGAAACACACCTGAGAAAGAAGTAGCAACATTTGCTTTTTGACAAGAATGTGTTAGAATGAAAATGAGAGACATTTTAAGATTTTGGATATGATAAGCACCTTGCTATTATTGTTCAGTCATGTCCTTACCTGGAATTTTCTCAGCAAAGATATAGGAATGGTCTGCCATTTCCTTCTTCAGCTACTTTTACAGATGAGAAAACTGAGATAGGCAGGGTTAAGTGACATGACCAGGGACACACATTAGTAAGTGTCTGAGGCCAGATTTTAACTCATATCTATTTGACCTCAGGCCCTGCACTCTGTCCACTATGTCACCTGGATGCCCTGATAAACATGTACCAAAACTCATAGAAAATTAGTGTTTTCTATAATAAAACAATATTATCTGCACTATAAAGATTGGCAGCTTAAAAGTAATAAAAAAAATTAAAGCCTTTATAGAATCAACATTTTATCCTTTGTAATGAAGATATTTTGTGTCATTTAAAATTTGAAAACGTGTTCTTTTCCTTTGGCCAGTAAAACTGAAATATAAATCAGAGGCTACCCAGAAACAGAAACAGAAACATTAGTCTAAATCTTTTTTTCCCCTATACTTTCAATACATCATTTTAAAGAATGAAATATATTACACTGGCTGATGAAGCAACTGAATGGGTGTATTTTTCCCCTAAAAATCATTTCTGGAATAATAATAACAAAGAAAAGGTATTTATAACATATAACATATTTACTTATGGCATCACTCTTTTTGTCAAACCATTTATCCATTTTGACATTATTTTGGCATAAAGGTGAGATATTAGTCTATGATTAGTTTCTACTCAAATGTTTTACAGCTTTCTTAGCAATTTTTGTCAGATGACAAGTTCTTGTCCCCCAAACTTGAATCTTTGTGTGTATCAAATATCTAGATCATGATGGTCATTTAGCACTTTTTATTGTATAAATAATCTACTTCATTGATCTACCATTATATTTCTTAGACAGTTCCAAATTCTTTTTTTTGAATTAAATAATTTAGTCAAAGAGAGATTAAAATCAATTTAAAGTGTTTCTGGCTATGGTTGATCAAACTAATACAAGCTTAGAATACCCCACCACAGATTGGGCACAAATAATGCATGTGAACATTTGGAGTGGATTATCTAAAGTTGTGTATCTCACATTTCTTTTGAACTACTTCAATTCTGCTTTGCTCATAGACCACAGCACCTTCTCTAAGGAGGCCACCCCATGTTGGGCAATCAGTCCTGTACCAGTGTCTCCCATGTCACACTATCAATTCTAAACTTCTTCAGAGAGATCTTGAATATCCTCATATAGTTTCTTCAGATCACCATATAAATGCTTGCTCTGTATGAATCATCCATAACAGTCTTTTAGTCAAATGTATGTTTGACACTTGAACAATGTGATAAGTCTATCAGAATTACATTCTCTGCAGTAGGGTTTAGTTTGAGAAAAGACCTCAGTTTCTGATACCTTATCCTTCCCAGTGATCTTCACAATCTTCCTAAGACAATTCAAACAGAAGCAAATAGTTTTCCAGGCATGGCAATGGTATTCTGTCCAGGTTTCACAGGCATACAACAAACTCAGCACAACAGCTCTATAGATCTCCAGTTTTGTAGTTAGTTTAATACATCTTCTCACACATTTTCCTTTGCAGCCTCCAAAACACTGAGCTAGCTCTGGCAATCTGTGTGTCAACCTCATTATCAATGAGTACATCAATGGAAAGTATACTACTTCCATGTATGACTGGTGTTGTGTAGACTGATGGAGCACCTGTAAATTGGTAGGTCAAAATTAGTACAAGCTGAAGAGAATCAATTCATACTTTGTTGCATCTCAGCTTCAGAGACTGCATTAAGTGCACAATAATCTTCAAACATAAAAATCACACAACAACACTCCCTCCACTACAGTCTTGGCTTATTACCATTTAAAGTTGAAGAATTTACTATCAGTCATGAGATGTATCTAAATGTTCCTGAGTATTCTTCAAGATACAATGTTCTTCACACCTTGATACCATGTTCATCCTCATTGAAGGCACCTGACAACACTGTCAAAAGTATAATGCTAAAAAGCATAGAATCAACCCACAGCCTTGTTTCATTCCATTGTTGACTGCAAAAGCACAGGCACATTGTATATTATTCCAAAACTAGACAAGCATGCTGTCATGAAATTATGGTGAAATAGGTCAATGCTTCATGGTATAACCTTAATTCCATTTACACTGTCCCTGATAGGTTGCCATCAACTTTTTATCACTATTCCCTTAAAATGGAAACATGGGACATTTAATACAGGAAAGGGGACAGGATCACCTTAAGTGATCCCTATTTTGACCTGTCTTATACTCCTTTCTGGGCTCTTGGCTCAAACACCCTAATTCAATTCATTCTTCTACACAATGAGTTTTCAAAGATTTAAAGATGGAAATAATTTCTCTCAAATATACTTTTCTCCAATTTAATATTTCAAGTTCCTTCTGTTTTTTCATGGCATGTTCAAGACTTATCAGTATCTTCATCATCTTCCCTGCTAGAAGCTTTGCCTCAACAATGTCTTTTCTGAAACAGTGTGCCCAAAAGCAAATAAAATACTCCACATATAGTTTCAACAGTGAAGAGTAAAGTGCCACTGTTACTACCATTATTATGGGTATTATATTAGTCAATTCAACAAGGATAGATGAAAAATCTCCTATGAGGACAGAAGCACTTGTTGCGTCTCTGGTTATCAGTGGGAAAAGTGTTAATATTTGAAGAAGCTATGGGGTGACTTCTGAATTTTTTATAATCTGATGATCGCATCCCCTTTGCAGAAAAATATCTTATGTAAGCGAATAAGGAAGTGTGTAGCACATAATATTTCAAGTGTCTTAGTGAAGTTTGGCTTTCATTTATTGGTAATTTTCCTAGTATGTGCCACTATAAATCTGGGAAAGGCTGTCATAGGATGTATTTGAACGTTCCTGAGTTTTCTTCATAATACAAATTCAAATGTTTTTTACTGCCAAGGGTATAGAACACGATATAGTTACTAAGTCATATAAGTAGGAATGATATGCCTAGTAGCTTCAGGAAGCAAAATTATTTTTTTGGACTTTAATGAATGAGAGATGATTGGAGATGACTATTTAGCAAATAGCTTTTCCTTAAGAGATCATGATACAGAATGCTTTTCTAAATATAATTCTGAGATCAGATTATTCACTTTTCTCCTTTTCATTTCTCCTTGTTTACTTACATTGAACTGAAGTTCACCAAAATCATTTGAGGTTTTAATTGTCAACTATCTAAAACTCATTTTAAAGAGTTTATTTGCCAGATTTTTGTCATTGTTACTTTAAAGATTTTATTTTGTGTCCTCCTATTTCAAGCACCATATGGACCCTAACTCCTGAATATGCCTCTTTTATATCTATAAGTGTGAAACCAATCAATTAATTTTGATTTTATATATCAGTTTATTTTTAATTAAAAATTTTTACCATAGTATGTCAATAATTATAATCAACTGTGAATCTTTTGTCTTATACTGCCATGTCTTCAGATCACTAATGTTATTAGAGTATTATGGAAATTCAAACATACCTTTGCCAATTGCCCATCTTATTATCAAGTTTTCAAGTCTATGAAATAACTGCTGCTGGCCGTCCTAGTCAATGTACATTGTACTACACTTTGAAAATATCAAAAACTTCAAAGAGAGATAAAGAAGATACTGCTAGTAGTACGTACTCCATATCATGTGCACATAAAGTGTGGACTGAGAGCAGTGCAGGAGGAGGAAAAGGAGGTAGATAAGGGAATGAGAATTAAAGCAATTCAGGTTGTCAGGTAACTTGTTCTGAAAAAAAAAGCAACTATATTGTGTTGCCATAATATATGTTTTTTTTTAATAAAAGTAGCATTTCAATAAAGAAAACTTCCCTCTGCACCCCCCAAAACAAACATATAAACAATGAATCTTTTTAAATTAAAGATTCTCTATGATGAATCCTTCATATTAAGTATCATCGTGTGGTTTTGTTGGTTATTTAGCATGAATTTCTGAGTAACTGAGATAGAGAATAAAAGGAGTCATCAGGGACAAGGCTGCTGATGAGGAAAAGTCTAGAGTGAGAATTAAAGATGGAAGTGAAATGATCATAAAGTGATAGCATTGTGAAATATTGTTCTGGGTCAGCAACCGACCAATTAAGTAAGGAGTTCTTTGCGAGATGAAATATCTCCAGAGTGAGAAGGCTAAATTTGAACTTAGCATATGTATTCTTGAAGTTTATCTTTTGAATAAAAAAATGTTGTCCTTCTACATGTAAAAAAAATTCTTCTTTCTTGTACATAATTCCTATACCTATGTCCTGGAAAAGCTGAAAAACGATTTTCAAAATCAGAGTGAGAGAGGAAAAAATAGGTAAGAAGTGAAAGCAAAGGAAGAAACTTATGAAAAGAAAGACAGTGTGCTAAAAGAGACACAAAACATACTAAAGAAAATAACATCTCAAAAAACAGAATTGAGAGGATTCTGGGAAGATGCTGGAGTATGACAGAAAATTCTAAGCTCTCCAGATTTCTCTTACAAACAAGACAACATAGTACCTCAGGGCAAATGTACAGGAATAAAAACAAACAAGAGTTGGGGCAGAACCTTGGTCTTCTTAGGACAATTGGAAGAAAAATCCCAGGAATGAGTTTCGGTTTCTGTGAAGAGTAAACACTACCAGGCTAATTCCAAAAGCAACAAGTCATAGGATCTTTCACTTTCCAGACCAAATAAGGAGTCTGCCTGAGCCAGGGTAGATTAAGGGAACCTCTGCTGATAAGGAATGCCAGACCCATCTGTGGAGCTAAGATATGGCCCTGGGTGAGAAGGAACCAGCATGAGACTTTCTGGTGAGTGCAGAAGCAGTGGGACAGAGACCCCACTGGCTGTGGGCACTTATACGAGGTTTGGAGTTCTTGGATTCAGTTCCAGACTAGAGAGGAGAACTGAAGGAGGACCTGAGGCCAGAGGCACCATCCCTCAGACTCTAGGATTAGAGGTGATTATAATATCAAATTCCTACAAATAAATTTTAAAAAGCGAGCAGACAAAGAAGAAATAACTCAACTATAGAGAGATACTATGGGAATAGAGAAGACTGAGGTTCATCTTCAGAGGAAGAAATTGAAACAAAAAAAAAGCCTCTCCTACCATAAAGAATAATGTCAAATGGTCACCTGACCCCCAGCCCACCCCCTCAGCCCCCACAAAGGATGCATAGAATAACATAAAAAAGATTTCCAAATCAAATGAAAGATAATGAGGAAAAATTTAAATAGGAAATAAAGAGCTATCCAAGAAAAACAAGAAGATTATGAAAAGAAAGTCACCCAACTGGATGAGATCCAGAATCTTAAGGAAGAAAATGACTCCTTGAAAATTAGAATTGAAAAAAGAGAAACTAGTGAAGTTATAAGAGACCAAGAGATAACAAAACAAATTTAAAGAAGAAAAAAAGGAGAAAATGTGAAACATCTCATAAGAAAAAAAGCTGAAAATAGGTCAAGAAGAAAAAACATAAGAATGATCACACTCTCTGAAAGCTATGATAAAAAAAAAAGAATCTTGCTAAAACAATACAAGAAACAATTAAAGAAAATTGTCTTGAATTGTCCTTAGAATAAGAGGGGACTCTAGAAATAGAGAAATATATATCCATTGACCACCACCTGAAAGAGATCCTCCAAAGGAAACACATAGAAATATGATAGGTAGATTTAAAAAATCTGAGCTCAAGGAAAAAAGTCAAATATGATGGGCACAATTAGAATGACACAAGACCTAGCAGTAGTGACACCAAAATACAGCAGGTCTTGGAACGCTATATATGGAAGCACAAAAGAACTGGGGTTGCTGATACATACATACATATATACATATATATACACACATACATATGTACATATAAATATATACACATGAGTATGATTATGGATATCTAAGTATATATTTATGTGTAACTGTATATATGGTGTGTATATGTGTGTATATATGTGTGTATGTAAATGTGTATATGTATAATGTATGTGTGTGCATATATGTATGCATATATGTATGTATTTATCTGTCTATACACAAATATATCAATGCTTAATTGTACCTTCTTTGGCAAGAGTGGGAAAGGGGGAGGAAGTGGGGAAAAGAACAAAGTAAAAAGTTGACAACAGAGACCAAAAAGAAAAAAACTTATAAGGAAGTAAAGAAAAGATGAACAACTTGAGCCACAATGTGTAGTATTTATTATACAGGTTTTCTTGAAATGAAAATTTATTATTATGTAATTTGAATGTTTTCTTATGTTCTGCTGTGCACATGACAATATTTTTTTCTTTTCTTATTTTCTATTTAAGTTTATAACGTTTCTTTTTCTTTTCTTATTGTGTATTTAATTTTAAAATAAATTAATTTAAAAAAAAAACAAATTGACCAAGTAGTACAAAAAGAAGCACAGAAATACACTAATGAAAATGATTCTTTACGAAGCAAAATTGGTCAAATGGAGAAAAGAACTGCAAAAGAGTATAATGAAGAGTATAATTGTGAAAATAAAAAATAATGACTCTTTAAGACATCAAGAAACAATAAAACAAAAAGATCTGAAATATCTCACTGAAAACACAACTGACTTGGTAAATAGCTCAAGGAGAGATCGTTTAAGAATTATTGGATCACCTGAAAGCCATCAGCAAACAGAAATCCTAAACATCGTATTTCAAGAAATTATCACGGAGACTTGCCCTGAAATCCTAGAATGGGATGGTAAAATAGAAATTGAAATAATCAACTGATTACCGCCTGAAAGATATCCCAAAAATAAAACTCAGAGGAATATTATAGCCAAATACCTGTCCTCACAGGTCAAAGAAAAACTCCTTCAAGCAGTCAAAAAGAATCCATTCTAATAACATAGAGTAACAGTGTCACACAAAATTTAGCAGCTGCCTCAATAGTGTGCCAGTCTCAGAATATGATATTCAAGAAGGCAGAAGAGTAGGGATTGCAATCAAGAGTAACCCACACAGCATAACTGAGTAAAATCCTTCAAGGTAAAAAAAAAATGCACATTTAGTGAGATAAATGATTTTCAAACATTCCTTATGAAAAAGCAGAGTAGAACAAAAAAAGTGACATTCAAGGAAAGGATTAGAGAGATAAAAAGGTAAAAATAAATGAAGTCATAAGGGACTCAATAAAGTTAAAATTTGAACCTTTCTTAATAGGAAGATAATATACATCTCTTCTAAGATCTTTACCATTATTAGGACAGTTAAAAGAAATCTACAAAGAAAGAGGTTGTGGGAGAAATTTGATTATGTTGGGATGATATTTTAAAAATAGAGAGATGAGAAAGAAGGATGCCATGGGAGAAGGGGGAATTGAGAAGAAAAAAGAGAAAATAATCTCACACAAAAGGGGTGCCAAAGGAAGAGCTTTTATAGTGGAGTAAAATTGGTGGGGATAGGGCAGTCAGTGCTTGAAACTAACATGTGAATTGGTTCAAAGTGAGAATATATGTGTGTATGTATATCTAGTTATATAGTGTGTGTATGTGTGTGAATGTGTGTGTGTGTGTGTGTGTGTGTGTGTGTTATCTTCAACCAAGAAATGTAGGATAATAAAAGGGAGGACAGCTAAAAGGAGGTAGTGGACAGAAACAAAATAAACTTTAGGTGTAGGGCAGGATAAAAAGAGAGAGAAAAGGATAAATAGAAGAAAACAAGTTTGAGGGAAATGCACAGCTAATAATTTAACTGAGTGAGAATTGGAAATTCACCCATAAAACGGAAGTGGAAAGCAGAATGGATTAGACTCCAGAATCTAACATTATGTTGTTTATAAGAAAACACAGAGAGTTAAAAAGTGTGCAAGAGCAGAATCTATTATACTGAAAGTGGTTTAAGAAATACAGGAATGAAAATCGCAATTTCAGACAAAGATAAAGAAAAGTAGATCTAAGTAAGAAGGATAAGCAGGGAACCTGCAATTTGCTAAATGGTTTCATATAAATTTAACAAATAAATCATATTAAAAGGTACCAAAATAGATGTTTGACTACTCAACTGAATATAAAATAATGGAAATTTCATAACCATCTGTAATATATAGAATACTGTGTTAATTAGAGATATAATATTTAAAAATAGCTTCTCTGTCATTACTAAACTTACTCTTCAATGGATTTGGGGTAAAAGTAGGGGAATATGGGGAATAGAGACATGAATACAAATAATTAAAATTTAAATTAAGATAATTTCATAGATGTACATTTAGTAAAGCACATAACTTCCCATTTCAAGCCTCAAACTCAATAATTCCCATTGGTTTCCTTTAACATCCATGATTAAACAAAAATATTGTATTTAACATTCAAAGCCATTCATAATCCATCCTCTCCCTAAATTTTATAATCTTATTACATATATTACATTACATACTTCTGCCACTCCCTCCCCCATCCTTTACCATAAACTCTTCAATTGAATGACCCTGGTCTCTTTCTATTACATGCACAAAACATTCCATTCCCCAACTGAGCAAGTTCCCTGGTTGTCCGTCATAATCAGAATGATTTCCCTCTTCATCTCTGTTTACTGGCTACCCTGATTTTCATTGTGTCTCTGCTTAAATTCTATCTTATACAGGAAGCTTTTCTCAAGCTTTCTTATTTCGAGTTTCTTCCTACTTTTGGTCATTTCCTATGTATCATGTATATGGCTATTTGTACATAGTTTGCAAGTTTAGACATTAAACAGTGAGTTCTTTGAGAACAGAGACTATTTTTTTTAGCTTTCTTTGTATCCCTAGAGCTTAGCACAGGGCCAGAAATGTAGCAGGCATTTAATAAATGTTTATGGTTTACAGACTGACTCATATAGGTAAAAAGATTTAGAGAATGAATTAAGACCAAAGCAATTGTAATGGAAAGGGAGATTACAAAAAGAAGACTTTTTGAGTGGTCACTCATTCAATGAATATATTCAGTTCAGCACCTAATACCTATCTAGAGTAAGGTACTAGCCTAGGAAGGGTATAGAAACAGAAAAATGCAAAATAAGAATCTACTCTTGTGCTACAGGAAACCAAATTCTGATTAATGAGACGAAATTTATCTAGAGGTAACAACTAGAGGATTGCTTCCAATTTAAAATCACTGTATGAAGAAGAATATCACAGAATTGTGAAAACTGCTTATATAAATCCTAAAAAAAGGAAGGATAGAAAATCATTGTGACTGGGTTTCATCTGGGAAATATGTGAGCAGGAGCTCAGCATTAATGAAATGTAGGAGTGTAATGACAACAAGGCATGTGGAAGATGTTCAAATGTGAGGGAGAAAAAAGATGAGCAAAGGTGTAAAATAATACAGGAATGGAAAAACTTGTGTAACCAATTTGACCTGAAGGATGATCTATTTTAGAAATTAATAAAAAAAAAATAAAGTAGAATGAATAAGCAGGAGATAATTAAATAAGACCATGAATTTGTAACCTTGGAATCTTTGCTAGATAATTTAAAACAAAATAAGACACTCTGGTGAATAGATAACTAATCCATACAGTTATTTCTTATAAAGGCATTAGAACTAGTTACTGGTTAGCAAAAATAATAAATCCCCTGAAGTGGATTCATGTACTTGAATTCATGCTATTCAAATTTAGGATTATGCAAAACATGATCATAGATTCTGTCCAATGGAAATATGCAATGAAGATTTCAATAATATGTGTATTTCAGTGAATTCCTTATATGCACTAATCAAGACTTAGCTGTACATGATGTATTTGGAGGTCAAATCCTGTCTCAGATACTTACTAGCTGTGTGACCTTGAGGAAGTAATTTAACTCTGCCTCAGTTCTTCCTCTGTTAAATGAACTGAAAAGGAAATGGTCAACTATTCCGGTATATTTGCCAACAAAACCTCAAATGGGGTCACAGAGAGTTCAAGATGACTGCAATCACTCAACAACAATAACTGGTGACTGACCAAAACAAAAAATGTCAAGGACTATTACTTTCACTGATTGAACAATTTTCATTATAAAATTCCTGATAATTTCTATTTATTTTTCTTTTTACTGTCTTCATTTTGTTTTCATTCATAAGAATTTTTTTTAAATAATCTTACTTTTTTGTAACTTTTTTTTTCTTTTTGGTGGGAAAAGGCAGGGCAATTGAGGTTAAGTCACTTGTACAAGGACAGACAGCTAGTAAGTGTTAAGCATCTGAGGTCAAATTTGAACTCAGGTCTTCCTGACTCTAGAGCCGGTGTTCTCTTCACTGTGTCACATAACCACCCCAGCTTTGTGTAACTCTTGAATAACTTTCTTTAATTTTTCACCAACCTATTACTTCTAATTGTTTTATGAGGTGATAAATACTGGCCCTCAGAATTCAGTACTAGGACAATACTCAACATCTTTTCAGAACTTGCCCTAATTTAAACTGCTCTAGCCTAGCTTCAAAAACAAACGCCATCTTCAATAAATCACAGAATCTCAGAGGCAAAAGTTATATGGAGGCCATTGAACCAAACTATTTCTGAACAAGATAGGTATAATAAGGACTTAAGCAGCACTTTCATTGGCATCAGGTGAGAGTGAATTTCTAGATGTGTAAAATTGTCCTACAAATGTAGATCTGGACTTTTTCAGGCCTTGGTGTAAGGGTAGAAGACAGCTAGTTTATCATCTGAATGTATTATTGTTAACTGTGCTACACTTGCAATTCATTATGTTGATGGTGATTACAAATGGCTTAGTTCAATTCTCCCTCTTTTCTCAAGAGAGCTATGTAAGCAAAAGATAAATAGAAAGATTAAAACATCCATGGTGTCCCCCCTTGAGAAGAGTGCATTCTCTTCTGAACATTGTATTTAATGATATTTTGTTTTATGTGTTAATGTGTTGATATTTCATTATAAATTCATCATAAGCATGTATAGATGTACACAGGCATACATATGTATTTTACACAGATGCATATATGTATAACATATTTTATATATTAAGGTCCAAATAATTCCTTTCTCTTTCCAAATCCAGCAAAAGTCAATGTTGTGATGGCAACCTTTCATCTTTCTGTTAATAAGTTTATCAATACATCAGTAAACATTAATTAATTGAAAACTATATGCCAGGATCTGCACTAAGTACTGGTGATTCAAAGAAAGACAAAAACATAGTGGCTGTTCTCAGGGAAATCACAGTCTAATTTGGAGACAACATGAGAACAATTTATAAACAGTAAAATAGCATAAAATGGAGATAACAAAAGGAAGGAAAACACTAGGATTAAGGGGAATAATAAAGGCTTCTCAAGATGATGGTGGTTCAACTGAGAATTAAAGGAAACCAGGGAAGTAAAATAGTAAAGATAAGGATGGAATGAATTGCAGGTATGTGAGACAGCTTGTGAAAATGCCTGGAGCTGATAGATTTTTTGAGGAAAAATGAGGCCAGTGGTTTTGCCTGGCAGAATATGAGGGAGCATTCTTCTTTTTTTTTTTTTGAAGGTGGACATGAAGTCTTTATTTTCTTTTCTTTCTTTTTTTAAAAAAAAATTTAACTTTTATTTATTTTAGTTTACATCATTCATTTCCACAAGATTTTAACTTACAAATTTTCTCCTGATCTTTCCCCTACCCACCACCCCAAAACAGCCATCCCATTGTGTAACCCCTCCCCCAATCTATTCTCTCCTGTGTCCTCCCCCATCACACCTCTGACTTTTCAGTAGGGCAGGATGGATCTCCCAACCACAGTGCCTGTGTATCTTAACTCTCAGCTGGATATAGTTAATAATAATAACAATAATAATAATTGTATATATTTTTATACATATATATATTTTTAACATTTGATTATAGAACTTTAAATTATAGATTCTTTCTCTTCCTCCCTCATCACCCACCCCCACTAGAAGGACACGCAATTAAATACAGGCTGTACATGTGAAATGATGCAGAACCTCTCCACAGTGGACATATTGTGAGAGACTGATTATATGTCCCTCCTTCCTATCTACCCCCCTTGTTCTATTCTCTACCTTGTCCATGTCCTTATCCCTTCACAGAAGTGTGTACTTCCATCAATCCTCCCCCCTCACCCTGCACTCCCCTCCATCATCCCACCTCTCATCCCCTTTCCTCCTACTCTACTGTGTGGCATGATACCCAGTTTAGAGTTTATGTCATTCCTTCCCTAAGCCAAGTTCAATGATAGTAATGTTGACTCTTTCCCTTTTGCCTTCCTGTTCTCCCCCTCCATTGTAACAATTATCCTTTGCCTCTTCTATGAGATGATTAACCCCATTATGTCTCTCCCTGTCTCCTCTCATTCTAATCCTCTCCCACCTCAGGATTTCACCTTTTAGAGTATTGTCTCTTCCTATTCAATTGATCTTGTGCACTCTATGTATTCATATATACTCATACTCAGATATGTGCTTGTATGCATATATAAACCCTCCTATATAGATATATGTATATGTAAATGTATATGTATATGTGTATGTATATGTATGTGTATATATATTTGTATTCCTTTCCCTATCCTCATACTGAGAAAAGTTTCATCAGTTACAATTGTCACTTTTCCATGTTGGCATGTAAATAGTTCAACTTTGATAAGTCCCTTATGATTTCTTTTCCATGTTTATCTTCTCATGCTTCTTGTGTTGGAGTGTCAAACTTTCTTTTCAGTTCTGGTTTTTTCAGCAAGAGTGTTTGAAAGTCTTCCACCTCACTGAATGACCATATTGTCCTCTGGAACACTATACTCAATTTTTCTGGGTAGGTGATTTCTTGGTTTTAATCCTAGCTTCCAGGATCTCTGGAATATCATATTCCAGGCCCTTCCATCCCTTACTGTAGAAGCTGTTAGATCCTGGATTATCCTAATTGTGTTTCCACAATATTCAAATTGTTTCTTCTTGGCAGCTTGTAATATTTTCTACTTGATCTAGGGACTCCAGAACCTGGCTATAATATTTCCAGGACTTTTCTTTTGGGGATCTTTTTTTAGAGGTGATCAGTGAATTCTTTCAAGTTCTATTTTGCCGTCTGGTTCTAAAACATCAGGGCAATTTCCCTTGAGAATTTCTTGAAGGATGCTTTCTAAGTTCTTTTTTTGGTCATGGCTTTCTGGTAGTCTAATAATTTTAAAATTGTCTCTCCTGGATCTATTTTCCAGGTCAGTGGTTTTTTTTCAAGAAGGTATTTCACATTGCCTTCCGTTTTTTCATTTGTTTGGATCTGTTTGATAGTATCTTGATTTCTCATAAAGTCATTTGCTTCCATTTGCTCCACTCTAATTCTGACGGAATTATTCACTTCAGAAAGCTTTTGAGATTCTTTTTCCATCTGGCAAAGTCTACTTTTTAAGGCATTCTTCTCCTCATTGGCTTTTTGGGCCTCTTTTGCCATTTGAGTTAATCTATTTTTTAAGCTGTTAATTTCTTCAGTCAGGTTGTTGACTCTCTTTTCATGATTTTCTTGCATCATTCTTATTTCTCTTCCCAATTTTTTCTTCCACTTCTCTCATTTGGTTTTCAAAATCATTCTTAAGGTGATCTCTAGCTTTTAAGCCATCTTTATGTTTCTTGGAAGCTTTTGGTGCAAGAGTTCTGACTGTATTGTCTTCCTCCCATTACCTGCTTTGATCTTTCTTGTCCCCAAAGAAGGAATCTAGAGTTTTGTTGCTATTCTTACTTTGCTTCTTTTGCCTGCTCATGATGGCCAGTCAATGATTTTTTAACTCTGTGGAACTCTGCTTCCAGAGGGGAAAGCTCTGTCCCAAATTGCTGGGATTTTCTCAGCTGCCAGAGCTGTTGTAGCCCCCACCAGCTTTGGCTCACTTAAAATGCACCCCAGGACCACCACCCAAGACCATGATCTGGATCCAGGCCAGTCAACGCAAGAGCACTTGGCCTCTGAATGATCACTTGCCCCCCTGCAGTCTGCAGGCTGGGAGCTCTGAAGCAGCAATTTGGAGGCAGCTGCAGGGCCTCCACTTCTGCTGCTTCCTTGCCCTAGAGGCAGTTTGCCTGCACTTGCTTCCCGCCCCCCCCCCCCTCCAATTTTAGTCAAGTTCCATTGACCTTTCACTTAGTCCTTATTTCTTATGGCTTAGTAATTCTGGAAACTGCCACAGCTGCCACAGATCTGTTCTCCCAAAGCTCCAGCTGCAGCTTGGCTTGGCTTGTCCAGCTGCCCCCGGGGCCAAGCCACGGTTTCAGGCTGGGCTTCTTTTGGCTCCCAGCACTGAGATAGTCCATTTGTGGGACTTCAGTGGGAACTATATCTGAGTGCATTTTAGAGCTCTAAAATTTATTTAGAGTCATATTTTTTGGGTATTTGATGTGGCCGTGTGGGAGTTGCCGTACCTTGCTGCTCCTACACTGCCATCTTGGCTCTGCCCCCCTGAGGGAGTATTCTTAAGGAGACTAGAAATGTGGTGGGAGGGGAGGAGAGATTAAGAAGGGCTTTGAATAACAAACAAGTGGTTATATATTTGAACCCAAAAGAAATAGTGAGCCTCTGGAGTTTATTGCATAAGGGGATAATGTTTCTGGACTTGCAATTTAGGAAGGCCACTTTAACAGGTGAGTGGTACATAGATTGTAGAGGGAAGAGATCTGTGGTGGTGATGAGGTCTGTGATGCCTTTGTCTTTAATCTCAGTCTGTAAATCTTACTTGTGTTCGGGTACCTATGTATGTAACATCACTTTGTAACAAGCTTGTGCAATTAAGCTGTAAAAGTCAGACTTTCCTCCAGCCATAAAGGCATTCACTCTGCCTCTCCTTTGCCCCCAGCCTCAAAGTCTTTTCCCAAGCTAGCAGTCAGTCTGCTTAGATAGTTTCCCATGAATCCATCACCCATGTATTTTTAGAGAAATACATAGCTCCTTTGTTCTTAGTGGCCAGCTGCACCTAGAAACCTTGAACAACATCATCAAGGCGATAACTCCCTTTCAAGATGGGAGCTCCTGAATCCCTAATCAGCCTAACTTCCATTCTTGGCACCACCTGAAACAATCAAACCTATCCTCCCAACACCTATGTCATTCATCCTTGACCAAAAAGTTACCTAGTGACGTGTCAAGGCAAAAATCACACCTCTCTCTCCCCTCCCCTCAGGTTTCTCCCACTGAATTATGGGCAATTCGCCTGCACAGTTGATATAAAAAATGCATGTCCCTTTAAGCACTGCCCACTCCCAAACCCCTCCCTAACTCTACCTTTTCCCACCTAGTTAGCATAATGAACCTATGACTGACAATTTTATGTCTTTAAAAACTGCATCTCTAGCCCCTGAACTTTGCAGGCAAACTTTAACCTTTTCCTGCCCACTGCAAAGCATAACATAGAACTTTATAACTCTGCCCTAGATCCCTGTCAGCTTGCAGGTCTCCTTACCCCCCACCTTGCCTCAGTGTAACAATAAACTTTTATAACTCTGCCAAAAGACAGCTGAGTCCAGTAATTCTTTTCAGATGATGCACCCTCAAAGGATTTCAATAGAAGTCCCCCTCTTATACCTCTTCAGTAGCAAGACCAACCAGCATACTTTTGCAATAGTCTCAAAGTAGGAAGGTGGGCATATGTTGCAAAAGATAGACAGATAGAAAGATAGATAAATAGACAGACAGACAGACAGACAGACATATATAAGTTGCAGTATGTTTGACGGGCTGACCAAACCAAAATGAGTTGAGAATGCTCTCTCTACCATAAGTGAAGCACAAATAGTCCATATGACCATTTGGGGTAGATTCTCTAAATTTGCTCATGCCCCATATCTTTTGAGTTGCTTCAATTCTGCTTTGCTTATACAGCACAGAACCTTCTCTGATGATGGCATGTCATGCTGAGTGGTACTGTGTCAGTGTCTCCCATGTCACACAATAACCTGCAAAGTTCTTCAGAGAGAACTTGAGAGTATCCTTGTATCACTTTTTCTGACTACCATACGAATACTTGCCCTATATGGGTTCTCAATAAAATTGTCTTCTAGGCAAGTGTATACATTTGACATTTGAACAATGTGGCCATTCATCAGAGTTGCACTCTCTACAGCAGCATTTGAGCGCTTGGAAGTTTAACTCAAGGAAGGACATCAGTGCCCAGTACCTTATCCTGCCAGAATCTTCAGAATCTTCCTACGACAATTAAAATGGAAGCAATTGAGTCTCCTGGCATGGCACAGGTATATTGCCCAGGCTTCATAGGCATACAACGAGATCAGCACAATGGTTCCATAGACCTTCAGTTTGGAAGCCAATCAAATAACTTTTCTCTTCCACACTTTCCTTTGGAGCCTCCCAACCACTGAGGTGGCTCTAGCAATATGTGTGTCAACCTCATTCTCAATGTGCATAACCCTGGAAGGTGTATTGCCAAATTAAGTTGACTTAACCATTGCATTCATAACTTCACCATTTGTTGTAACTGATGATTCTGGCCAATGGATCACCTGTGTTTTCTTGATGTTAATGGTTAGGCCAAAATTATCACAGACAGCAGAGAATCTGTCCATACTTTTCTGCGTCTGAGCTTCAGAGGCTGCATTGAGTGCACAATTCTCTGAAAATGAAAAATCATGCACCAATACTCCACTTTGGTCTTAGCTCTTAGTGTTTGCAAGTTGACAAATTCATAATCAGTGTGATAGGTGACTGTGATGAGGTGTTCGTTCTCGTTGAAGGTATTTGACAATATGGTTGAAAACATAATGCTAAAAACCATGGGAGTTCTGACTTTGGGGGGCCAAGAGGACAGAGTAAACAGGAAATTGCTATAGCTCTCCCATGTTCACCTGCAACAACCATAAAATAGCAACCCAGAACAAATCCTGGAGCAACAGTGCCAGCAGAAAGATGGGATAAAGTGGTGTTTTAGCCCAGAAGACTTGAAGAATTGGCAAAAAAAGGTCCATATCACTCAGGTAAAATGGGAGTACAGTCCAGTACAGGCAGTGTCCCAACAAGACCCATCTCAGGAAACCAGCAGGAGACCCTGAGCCTTAGTTTTATGGAGCAGGAAAATGCCAATACCAGAACCTCTCTGTGCCTTAGCATAACTGAGGAAGCCAGCAGACTCAAGCTCAGAGAAACCCTACATTCTTGAGCATAGCCCCTTGTGGCAATGTGCTACCATGGCTGGACCTCCCAGTGATACAACATTGCCCTGGATAGGCATCCTTCCACAGCAGGATCTCCTCTTACTTTAGCATAGCCCCTGGCAAATGCAGAAAAACTTCACCAGGCCTCTGAACTCCTCAGATACCATCACTAGAACCCCAACTCAGCACCAGGAATGCGGCCAGACCCCCTAAGGCTTCTAGCAGCACCAGCCAGCCTCCACCCCACCCAAATAGTGCAGTACTAGAAAAGAGGATCCCCCCTGGGGCTCAAGGAAACATCAATACATCACCTGGTAAACAACCAGACCTTGTAGCCACTAGTAGAAGAAGCTGAGCTCACATTTAAAAGAAAGGAAAAAGGCCAAAAAAGGAGAGGGCAGGAGAGGTGAGCAGAAAACAACAAAAAAGTCTGACTGTAGAAATCTATTATTGTGGCAGGGAAAACCAAGACACAAACCCAGAAGAGAACAACAATGTCATCTTGGTCAACCCCCCACCCGTCCCCCGCACAAAAAAGTGGGAAGTTGCTTGAAACCTGGAAAAAATTCATGGAAGAACTCAAAAAGGAGCTTTAATATCATATAAGAGATTTAGAAGAAAAAAAATGGGAAAAAGAAATCAGAATGATGCAAGAGGATTATGGGGAAAAAGACTCAACAGCTTAGAAAACTGCTTAAAAATAGAGTTTGCCAAATGGAAAAAAAGGTACAAAAGTTAATTGAGGAAAACAACACCTTAAAAGTAAGAATTGGGCAAATGGAAGCTAATGAATCTATGAGACATCATGAATCAAACAAATTCAAAAACATTTAAAAAATGCAAGAAAATGTAAAATATTTCATGGGGAAAACAACTGAAAGAAAGAAAATAGATCCAGAAGAGACAATATCAGAATTGCTGTATTGAGGTGGGAACTCTGCCCACCCTAAAACTTTTGAGGTTTCATGATGTTTTCTAGTGGAAGTGTCTCAACGAATTCAGAGTCAAACCATGTCTAATCCAATAACAGACATTTATTGAGATTGATGCCTTGCATGAAGCGGGCTAAGTTCCAAGAGGAACCAGCATTTTCACAGAACGCAAGATGGGTTTTTATAGGGAAACCATGAAAATTAAAAAGGCAGGAGGATTTTGTTAAGTGATTAGTTAATGAAGGAGCAGTCCCATCTATGGTTTGGTGGTTAAGCATTCTGGTCATGCTGCCCTCTAATTGACTAACTATTTTGGTCCTGTCTTGGGTGTGACTGAGTACAAGAACACACCTGTTTCTGTGGGAATGGGTCTGAGGACATGACTAAGTAGAGGCAGTAGCTGGGTTCCCATCACATGGACACACCTGCTGTTTCTGTGGGAACTAAGAGGACAGGGACACACCTGTTGTTCTAATGAGCAGTGAGGCACATATGAAGAAGTTAGGGCACTGGGGCTAGGTAGGTACAGTGGGCCTCCTGTTCAGTGGGGTGAGGCCTATAATGAAGTTAGAATATTGGGGCCAAGAGCAGCTTTATTAGGATTCGATCAACTGGACTACTTGAAAGATGCAATCAAAAGATGTAATGGGCAGCATCTTTCAAGAAATTATCAAGATAAGCAGCCCTGCTGTCCTGGAACCAGAGGACAAAATAGGCTCTGAAAGAATACACCAATCACTTCAGGAAAGAGATCCTAAAATAAAAACTCCAAGGAACTTTATAGACAAATTTCAAAACTAACAGGTCAGGGGAAAATATTGCAAATGTCCAAAAGGAAATAATTTAAATATTGGAGAGTCACAATTAAGATCACATAGAACTTGTCAGTTGCAATATTAAAACATTGGAAGTCATAGAACATGATATTCCAGTGAATAAAGGAGCTAGGATTATAAGCAAGAATCACCTACCAAGAACAATTAAGCATAATACATCAAGGGAAAGAATGGTCATTCAATGAACTAGAAGGATTTCAAGCCTTTATAAGGAGAAGATGAGAACAAAACCAAAAATCTGATCTCTGATATCAAGACCCAAGGGAAGCGTAAACAGGAGAAAAAAGAAAAGGAGAGGGAAGAGAAAACACAGAAATTATTCAATGGAGCTAAACTGTTTACACTGGATGATGATACTTTTAACTCTTAAGTGGAGCATTAACAGTACACATAAAAGGAACAAATGCAGACAGAGGGTATAGGTATAAAGTATATTTAAGGGAATGACACTAAAAATATAAGGGATGAAAAAGAGTAGTAAAATGGGTGTAAAAGGAAGGGAGAGGTAAAATGGTACAAATTTTCTCACATAAGGAGGAGAGAAAGACCTATTACCATGGAGGGGAAGATGGTGGAGTGATAGGCATTGTTTGAATCTTACTCTCATTAGTACTGGCTCAAAGAGGGAACAATTTCCACAATCAGTTGAATATAGAAATCTATCTTACCATACAGGGAAGCAGGAGGGAAGGAAATTAAATAAAAGGAGAGAGGTATGGACAGAAGTGAGGTCAGATCAGGGGAGGTGACAGAGAAGCAAAGTTTTGGTAATATGGGAAAGGATGAAAGGAGAGAAAGGACAAACAGGAGAAAGAATAGGATTGAAGGAAATCCACAGTTAGAAATCACAATGGTGAATGTGAATGGGATGAACTTTCCCATAGAATAGAAGTGGATAGCAGAGTGGATCAAAAACCAGTATCCTTCCTTATTTTGCTTATCAGAAACATACTTGAAGCAGAGATACACACAGAGTAAAAGAAAATCTTGACAGACTTGTACAAACTGATACAACTGAGCAGAACCAGAAAAAAACACTACATAATATCAGCAACATCATGTGATAATCAACTATGAATGACTCAGCTTTTCTCAGAACACAGGGATCCGAGAAAAATACAAAGGACTCACAAAGAAAAATGCTATTCTTATCCAGATAAAGAACTGATGGACTCTGAATGCAAATCAAAACATATTTCTTTCACTTTCACTTTCTTTAACTTCACTATTTTTTTCTTTTTATATATTTCTTCTTTCACAACCATGATGAATATGGAAAAATGTTTTACATGATAGCATATGTATAAACTATGTCAAACTGTCTACCACTTTCAGAAGAAGGAAGGGAACAGAAAGAGCAATTTGGAACTCAAAATCTTATAATAATGAACACTTAAAAATTTTCTTGATTTGTAATAGTGGGGACAATAATATTTAAAACACATTTTAAAAAATTATATGTTTAAAAATAAATAAAAAGCATGGGAGTTAACACACTGTTTTGCTTCACTCCATTGGTGACTAGGAAAGCACAAGAACATCATCTATTATCCATGACCCACGAAAGCATAATATTGATGAACTTCTCTGGGCAACCAAATCTTGACATAATTTTCCATAAACCCTTTTAGATTGGATATGGGGAGAGAAGAGAGAGGAGTTGAATATGACACCTAGTTTGTGAGATTAGAGGACTGGAAGAATTGTAGTATCTTCAAGAGTAATGGAGAAGTTAGGGAGAAGAGAAGATGAAGGAATAAATATGAATTTAATTTTAGACATATTGCATTTAAGATGTTTACAGGATGTCCAGTTTGAGATTCATAATATGCAGTTGGTGATGAGAGAGTGAAGATCAGCAGTAAGATTAGGAATGGTAATTTGATTTGAGAATCATGAATAAAGAGATGATAAAAAAGTAAAATTGAGGGAGAACAGAAGAGGGCCAAGGACAAAGTCATTTGAAACTTCCACAGTTAATGGATGTAATCTGGATGAAGACCTAGCAAAGGAGATTGAAAATGAATAGTCAGATAGGGAGAGAACACAAAGAAAGTAGTGCCACAAAAAAGGGAGGAGGAGCGTGTCTAAGAGACAAGTTATAATCAATGATGAAGGCTGCAGAGAGGTGAAGAAGGATAAGGATTGAAAAAAAAATACCATTAGATTGGGAAATTGAGAGATAATTAGTAATTTTTAAAAGAATGTTTCTTTTTCTGTCATTATATCCCTTCACCTCTCGGTAGCTGTTAACACAATTGCTCACTCCATTCTCATAAATACATTTTATTTATTTGGATTCCTTAATATTCCTCTCCTCATTCTACACCCCTCCAAAACCTATCAATATTAATCTGCTTTGCAATATCATTGTATTTTTCACAACTTCTATATTATGAGTCAAAATCTGGGTTCAAATCCTGATGTTATCACTCTCTAACTACTTGTCTACCTTTGGGAAAGTCATTTTATTTCTTCGAGTTTGTTTCTTTTTCTGTAAAAAGGGAGAGTTGGAATAGCTTGGTTCTTAAGTTTCTACATTCTCTAAATCAAGTAACCTTTGATTTATGTTAACTATAATTCAAAAGTGTAGGTTTCCCTTAAGGTGCCTGTTCTTTATTTTCCTATATATTCTGTTTAGTTGTTTAGATTTCTTATCTACCCATGTGTTCAATAATATTTATGCAGATAACTCCAAAATCTATTTTAGCAACTTCAGTTTTTCCCTAGAACTCTAGTCACAGATTGCCAACTGCCTGCTGGAAAACACATTTGGATGGTTCTGTTAGCATCTCAAATTCAGTGTATCTAAAACAGAAATCATTATCAGTCACTCTAAGCCTTCCCCTCTTATAATTTTCCGTATATTATTATTTTGAGGTTATCGCCACTTTCGTAATCCAGACTCACGAGTACAATGTAATCTTCAGGTTCACTTCTCACTTATAGTCTATATGCAACCAGTTGGTTCTACAGAAATATAACTTCCATGTCTATCATTATGTGGCTGTGTGACCATGAGAAATTCCTCAGTCACAAATCTACAGTCACTCTCTATTGTTTCTAGGATGAAATGCAAATGTCTCTGTCTGGAACTTGATATATACTATGATGAAACTCTAACCTAACTTGTCAAATTTATTTCACACCAATTCCTATTACTTAGTCTACTTTTCAACCAAACAAGAATGTTCCCTGTCTTAGAATTCAATTTCACAACTCCATGCAGTTTTCTCAATCACTATCCCAATCATTATTCTGGAATGCACTCCTTCCTCACCTCTGACTGTTCTTATCTTTAATCTTACTTCAAGGAACCAGTGAAATTTTCCACAAAGTTTTCATTTCTTTTTTTCCTTATAACTAGAATTTTGCCCTCTCTCAAGTACCTTGTATTTTTCTATGTACAGTGCATACATTCTGAAGTAGAGTATAAGCTTTTTGAGGGGAAAGATTGTTAGTTTTTTGCACACTCAGGACATGCAGTACCTTTTACATAGTAGGAATTATCAAATGAAGTGTTTTAAAAATATATTTAACTGATACAGTCTGATTATTTTAGCCATTTGGAAAAATTGAATATGATATTATATCAGCAATGCAGCATTCACAATGCCAACAGTAACTGTAAGTATGCTGATATGCTTATTAATCACAAAATGTAACAGGCTCTCTACATAAGAAATATACCTAGAACATTTATTTAAATACCAGAAAACTGCGTCCCAAAACCAGAAAGTCAAAGCCAACATAGTAGTTATGAAGTTGGCACATGTAGTTAAAGTAGTAAACACCAACATTCTCAAGCCTTCAAAGCAGGACAGGCTACCTCAGGCAAAGATCTCCCTTTCCTCACTCACAACAACTGCTCAGCATCCAGGCAGCTTGCTCCCAGCAGCTCTGGCCCCCACAGTTCCCATCCCTGGCAGTCCTCAGCAGGAGTCATTAGCAGAGATTCTGGCTGGCTCAAAGAAAAAGGAGTTCGCTCTGCAACTGCAGCCGCTGCCTCTGCTGCTGCTTCCAGTCACCACCACGTGGATGCTTGCTTGGTTCCAGCATTCTCTTGCCCCACCCCTTCCTGCTATGTCAGCAAGTTCAAGGGACATGGAAGATCTTAAAATCCCAGTATCATTACAGCTATGTGTAATGGTAAATAATTTAAATTTGAAGACCCATTTTTTGTTATGTCAGGTAAGCAGGTACTTAGCCCTTAGTAAATAAGGGCTAAATACCTCTGTGAAAGAAACAGAAGGTATGCACTCTATCTTCTGTTGCTGACATAACAGGAAGGGGTTGGCTGCGACAGGAAGCCAATGTGTGTGTGTGTGTATAAGAAAACTCCCAGAGAGAGACAGTCAGAATAAGAATTTTCCTCCTGGTGTGCTCCTGTTGGAGGAAGTAGATTTTTCCCAGCATCTAGAAGCTGGGGTGCTACTTGCTGGATTGAGAACTGAGTTGGAGTTTTCTTGAGACCAGAATCTGGTGAAAGCTGAAGTTGCTGCCAAGAAGGCCGCCTGGAAGGCTGAGATTTCTTCTGGGTCCTAGGGCCAGCCGAACTGCTGGAGGACTGAAGAAGCATGACCAGGATAAGACTTTGTTTGTTTGTGGCTTGGTTGATCTTTGAGTTTCCAGCAATAGAAGTTGTGAAGGTTTTGAGATATGCTGGACCCTGTGAATTTCAGTGTGTAGCAAGAACTGCCTGGTGGCCTGGACAAGAACCTGGGAGCTGTCTGCCTCTGAATCCAGGTGATTATTTGATGGATTCAGATAGGAGCTGGGACCATGGAAGGGGATCCAGGGAATCTGAGAGACCACCCTGAGTCAAGATGAAGAAAAGGCCTCTCCTTGAATACTAAATGCAGTGATGAAATTGAAGTTTATTAGAGACCACTGAGTAGAAGGTTTGTGTAATTTTCTAATGATCATATTTAGTGATTAACATATTTAGTGACTGATTGCTACATAAGTGACTGATTAAGTTAATCTATAATTGCTCCATGAGTGGAACACTGACTTGTATTGTGAAATAATTGAATGATTAAGTAAGGAGGCCAGCCCCCTTAGGGATACCAGATGATTGTTCTTTTGTTCTTTGTTCTAAATACTGTTACCACTTTGGTGAAAACTATATGGCCATTTTAATGTTAAGCTGTTGGGAACAATGTATTATGATTTTCTGTGATAAGATGTGATGTCATGAATATTATATTGTAATTTGTTGTGAATGTTTTCCTTCATTTGTTATAGAATAAATTGGGTGTTCACTATACTGTATAATCAGAACCTTAAAAGCTGTTCACAGTAGTATTCTTTTGGGAAGCTGCTTGTACATGGCATTACCATATTATAAAAAGAGTTTATATCAGTTCAGAAAATAACAGAACCAACAGAATTTGTTCTTATTTTCATTTTTTTTTAATGTATGTTCTAGTTAATACCTATCTGTAGCCATATCCATAAGGCATGTCTAGAGGCCTAATAATGCCTATATGGGGATAGTAATTCTTGTTTTTGCTTCTCTGTGGGTTTTTAAAAGATACCTCTAAGAAGGATATTGTGCTATGTGTGTATGCAAGCAGGCAAGGAAAGAAAATATTCATGCTATCTGAAGGAGTTTTATGGTCAAGCACAGCATACTTTCTAGAGAAAAGTGTCCATTCCAAATAGGGTATAAAAACCACCTGCCAACATTCTCTCCACAGGCGCTTGGGTTCTTTAGAATAGTATGGAGCTAACTTAACAAATCATTCTTGGAACACAGATGTTAAATCTCGTATTAATGAAATCAGAAAATTGTGCTTAGAACCTGGCAAAGAGGCTTAAAACCCTAAAGCAAAACTGGAGAAGGACTTGCATAGCAAGACAAATGGCTATGTAGCTTTCATGTTTATATTTAGAAGGAAGAGGGTATGGATGTTGGGGTGTATTACTATTAAGTGAATTTTTCCTTATATATTTTACTAGATCCATGTTATGACGCTCAAAATTTTGAATTCATTTTTTAAACACAGATAAAGTGATTAAATGGGAAGCAGGAATGGAATAAGTATTAATATAATGCGTACTACTTGTCAGGGATATGCTAAGCTGTTTAGAAATATTATTTTGTTAGAATGTTACTTGTATATTTCTTTAATATAATTAAATTCATCAAATATTTATGAAACAATTTTAAAATCAGGATATGAAGAGCCATGGATTCATACCATATTATAATCTGCTGAAGCAATTGAGGGTGTAGGTATGCAGCTCGGTAGATAGAGTACTGAGCCTGGAGTCAGGAAAACCCCTCTTCATGAATTCATATCTGATCTCAGGCACTGATTTAGTGTGTAATCATGGGCAAGTAACTTAACCTCATTTGCCTCAGTTCCTCATCTATCAAATGAACTATATAAGGAAATGGCAAAACACTCTAGTATCCTTGCCAAGAAAACATAAAGAGTTGGGCAGAATGAAAAATGACAACTCAAAGCAACTGATGATAATATCCCAGAGTAGACATCTGTATTGCCACCTTCTTCATGGAATATTTCTTGACTATGTCAGCAGAAAATGAAATAATCTTTGTATAATTCTTTGTAAACCTCAATGTGTTACATAAATTATAGCTACATGATAATAATTGTGAATAATAATTATAATAATTGTTTAGAGCATCAAGTGACATTTTGTCCATAAAGCATCTCTTTTCCTTTCCCAAAATAGCTAATGCTTTGCTCTCTAAATTACCTTGTGTGTATTTTATTTGTATAGGAGGTGTTTTGTTTTGTTTCCCTCAGAGTTGAAGTAATTATAGTAGTAGTAGTGGTAGTGGTAGTGATTGTGGTAGCAACAGTTGGAGGAGGAGGAGGAATGATAATACTTTATCTTTTTTACTTTTTTTTTCCTCTCCAATTAGATTGTAAACTACCTTGAGGGCAGTGACAGCGGAATCCCTTGTACAAATATGTGGTATAAAACAGAGCTGTGAAATTCATGGCTGCAGGCTATAATGCTCCTAAGTTTGCCAAACCAGAGAAAAATCCAACTGGGAAATATGTAACAAAATAAATAAAATTACAATAAAAGAGAACACCATATTTTAACACTAAGTCAACATTCAGCCTGCAGACAACCTTATTTATGCATTATTAAGCCCATTTCTTTTTGACATTGACACTGTTGACATGCAAGCTCAAAAGGAAAGAATTCTTGTTGCTATATGCTATATGACTTAGAAAACCACAAATTAACATTATTCATGGGCTTTTTTGCTTATTTTGTTAAATATATCCAAATTAACTTTTATCTATTTTCAGATAGCTTCTGGTAAAGATAATGTGTTCCATGAAGACAGTGCTAGATCTTATTTGGCAACATTGGGACATACATAGGTCAATGATTTAAAATCTTATTTTTTTTTTGAGATTTGTTAGTAGGATATCTGTGCCACTAAGTGAGAAGAGCTATTGAACCAGAGACCTTTTATAAATTAGTGATCCTGTTTCAATTAAGTATAGCATGAGTCTTATAGTCACTCTCTCTAGGGATAGGAGTGGATCTGTTAACCCCTCTCCAACCCCATTTTAGATTGGAGACTGTGATCACTTGTGTCTTGCCCAAGTGAAATTGAGCCTCATTTTAAGGATACTGATTACATCTATCCCTTTATTGAGTATAATGACTGAGCAGGAATACTGAGAAGAATATGAAAAGCCCTTTAGGAAACCTCATGAGTTTCAGGAAATGTGTAGTTTCAGAGATATTCAGAGATATTCTCCAAGAAAATTGTAGGGGCAAAATTTTCTTTCAACTGGTAATAGCAAGAAAATTTTGCCCCTACAATTTTCTTGGAGAATTGACCTCAAAAGAGGATAAGCACAAGGCTCTGACCTGCCAAGAGTTATGGAACTGTTAATTTTTTTTAATACTCCAGAATCAAGGTAAAATTGCAATACCAATAAAAAAAATATCACAAATGAATTTTTGTTTTGATAATTTTCAGTGTTGACTTTCTGGGAAAATATAACAGTCATTATACCTTGCTATTTGACAATGTTTGGTTGGGAATCTATTTTTCCCTCATTTTAAGAATATTTTATTTTTTCCTAATTACATGTCAAGACAATTTTTAGAATTTATTTTTTACAAGATTTTGAATTCTAAATTTTTCTCTCATCCTCTCCCACCTTCTGAAAGTTGTGGACTATTTGATATATGTTATGCATGTGCTATTGATGGGGTGCTTAGGTACCTGTGCTTGAACCACAGTTTGTAACATCAGTTTGCAAAATCACATTTCTCCCTAGCCTTAAATCTCCCTATCCCCCAAATACTCTCTCAGGCATTTTCTCCCTAGTTCAAGAACAGCATGCCCTAACAAAATACTTATCTCTCTTCCTGTTACAGTGGTCAGCTGCACCTATAGAATTTAGTAGTTTGACCCAATTGTGTACTGGCTGAAGCAGCTGTGTACGGCTATCTATCTATCACATATATCATAGACTCAGTCATGTGTATATGCCTTAGCTCATTATACACATCCTGGATCCCTTGTTAGCTTGGGACATATGTATGCTCCCTACATCCATCTTGTCAAACAGGACATTGATGGGTAATAGACTGGGCACTTCTCAGTCAGCCCTGAAGGCTAGTTGACTTAGTGATGTTTCAAGCCTAAAAGCACACCTCCATGCACCCCTCTCTGCCTTGGGCTATTTCTCAGTGAATTATGGGCAATACTCCTGTACAGTAGATGTTAAAAGTGAATGGCCCTTTAAGCACTGACCACTACTTAATTCCTTCCTAATCCCACCCTTACTCACCTAGTTAGTATAATTGGCACAGTTTATACTATGGATTATTCTATAAAAATACACCTAGACTCCTTTAAGGTTGCAAGTTCCCTAAGACCTTCTGCCGCTGTATAGTGTAACAATAAACTTTTACCAACTTGACTCAGAATGCTTCAGCCAGTGAATTCATTTCAGACTGCCCACTCAGGGATTCTGGTCATTGGGGTCTCTAAACACCTATCTCTACCTCTTCACTATCATATAAAACTTATTTCTGTTTTATTCACAGTTGTGAAAGAAGAAAGAGATCAAAAGGGTTAAAAAAGAAAAAGAATAAAAAAAGTGAAAAAAATCTGCTTCAATTTACAATTTGATTCAGATTCCATCAATTCTTTATTTCTAGGTGGAAAGCATTTTCCTTCATAAGTCCTTTGTACTTGTCTTACATCACTGAGTTACTGAGAAGAGCTGGGTCATCCATACTTGATCCTCATAAAATGTTGCCAATACTGTGTACAATGTTCCCCAGGCTGTACTCATTTCACTTTGTAACAGCTCATGCAAGTCTTTCCAGGTTTTTGTTGTTGTTGATTTTGTTTTGTTTTGTTTTGTTTTTCTGAAATCTGACTGTTCACCATTTCTGATTGCACAATAGTATTCCATTACATTCTTATACCACAGCTTATTCAGCCATTCCCCCAACTGATGGGGAGCTCCTTAATTCCTAATATTTTGTGACCATCCAAAGGGCTACTGTAAATATTTTTACACATGTAGGTACTTTCCCTTTTTTTAAAATCTCTTTGGGATACAGGTCTAGTAGTGGCATTCCTGGATCAAAGGTCATGTACAGTTTTGGAATAGTTCCAAATTGCTCTACCAAATGGTTGGATTGGTTCAAAACTCCACCAAAGTTGCATTGGTGGCCCAATTTTCCCACATCCTCTCCAACATTTATCATTTTCCTTTTTCTGTCATATTAGCCAATCTGAGAGGTGTAAGGTGGTTCATCAGTTGTTATTAATTTGCATTTTCCTAATCAAAAGTGATTTAGAGCACATTTTCATATGCCTATAGATAACTTTGATATTTTCATCTGAAAACTGCCTGTTCAAATCCTTTGATCATTTATCATTTGGGGTACAGCTTGATTCTTATAAATTTCATTTGGTTTTCTATATATTTTAGAAATGAGGCCTTTACCAGAGATACTTGCTATAAAGAATGTTTCCCAGCTTTCTTCTTTCATTCTAGCCTTGGTTGCATTGGTTTTATTTGTATGGAAGTTTTTTTTTTTATTTTAATACAATTAAAATGATCTATTTTATACTTCATAATGCCTGTAGCTCACTTAATTTCTCTTTTAAGAATTTGTATTATATACCACTTGCTGCATATATGTTTGGTACTTACATTACTTCATTTTCTACATTAACCTTTAACAAGATGTTGTTTCCTTCCTTATTTCTTTTTATAGAGTCTATTTTTGCTTTCACTTTGTACGAGATCTGAATTGCTATACCTGCTTTGTTTTTAAACTTCCACTGAAGCATGAAAGATTCTACTCCAGCCTCTTGGGTTTACTCTGTGTGTCTGTTTCCTGTATACAACATATTGCAAAATTCTGGTTTTGATCTTTTCTGCAACCTAATTCTGTTTCGTGGGAGAGTTCATCCCATTCACATTCACCATTGTGATATCTAACTGTGTATTTCCCTGCATCCTATTTTTCCTTCTGTTTACCCTCTCTCCCTTCACCCTTTCCTTCTTCTGTGTATTGCTTCTATCTACCACCTTCCCCACTCTGCTTTCCCTTCTGTCAGTCCCTCCCCCTGGCTAACTTTATTTAATCTCCTAGCCTCCTACTTCTCTGTCTAAGTGATGGTGTATATTATTCCCTCTTTGAGCCAATATAGATGAGAGTAAGATTGAAGCAATGCTCATCACCAACCTTCCCATCTTCCCTTACATTGTAATAGTTCTTTCACTCCTCATCATGTGAAATAATTTACCCCATTCTACTTCTCCCTTCCTTCTGCACCCATTTTACACCTATTTCTCATCCCTTACTTATTTTTATGTCATTCCCTCAAATTCAGTTTATATCTGTACCATCTGTCTATGTATATTCCTTTTAAAGATACTTTTAAAGATTTAATTTTGTTAGGAATTACAAGTATCATCTTCCCATGTAGATGTATAAACAGTTTAGCTCTATTGAATCCCTTATATTTTTTCCCCTTTTTTCCCCCCCTTTTTACTTCTTGGGTTTTGATATTGGAAATCACATTTTTATTTAATTCTGTTATATTTATGAAAGCTTGAAATTCTTCTATTTTATTGAATGACCATTTTCCCCCTTGATGTATAATGTTTAATTTTGCTTTGTAAATGATTCTTCATTGCAGTTATAGTTCCGTTGGCTTCCAAATTAGCATGTTCCATAACCTCTGATCTTTTAATGTTGTGGCTGTCAAGTCCTGGGTAATACTGATTGTGCCTTCCTCATATTTGAATTGTTTCTTTCTGGCCACTTGTAGTATTATTTCCTTGACCTGATTGTTCTGAAATTTGGCTATAAGGTTCCTTGAGGTTTTTATTTTGGGATCTCTTTCCTGAGGTTATTGGTGGATTTTTCTTTCTTTCTTTCTTTCTTTTTTTTCTTTTTGGAGGGCAATTGGGATTAATTGCCCAAAGTCACACCGCTAGTTAGTGTGTCAAGTGTCTGAGGCCAAATTTGAATTCAGGTCCTCCTGACTCCAGGTCTGGTGCTCTACTCACGGCGCCACCTAGCCACCCTGATTGGTGGATTTTTCAATGCCCATTTTGCCCTCTAATTACAGGATATCAGGGCTGTTTTCCTTGATAATTTACTGAAAGATACTGTCCAGGTCCTCTTATTGATTTTGACTTTCAGGTATTCCCATCATTCTGATATTGTCTTTCCTGAATCTATTTTCCGGGTAAATTTTTTCCCATGAGATGTTTTATATTTTCTTCTATTTTTAAAATTCTTTTGAATTTGTTTGATTGAGTTTTGATGTCTCATACTGTTATTAGCTTCCATTTACCCAATTCTAACTTTTAAGGAGCTGTTTTTATCATTTAGCTTTTGTTATTTCTATTCTATTTGGCCATTTGTTCTTTAAAGCAGTTTTTTTTTTCAAACTATTGACTCTTTTTCATAATTATCTTCCATCACTCTCATTTCTTTTCCCAACTTTTCATCTATCACTCTTATACGACTTTTAAGCTCCTTTTTGAACTGTCCCATGACTTCTTTCTGGCCTTGAGACCGCTTTCCATTTTACTTTATGGTTTTTACCATAGGTGTTTTAACACTGTTGTCCTCTTCTGAATTTGTGTCTTGATCTTCACTGTCACCCTAATAACTCTCTTTAGTCAGATTCTTTTTCCCTATCGTATTTGTCTTTTTCCCTTTCTTTTAAATTTAATTTCTGCTGCTGTGGTAGAAGGAACTCTGCTTCATGGTTTTTGTGTCATGGGCTGTAGGCCCTGCGCTGTTCATTTGATGTTGCCCTGAGACCCCCAGCAGACCCTCATATCTGCTGTGCACTGAGTGGGTGTAGAGGAAGATAGCTGACACTGCTGGAGGTCTTTAGGGTCTGGTAGCTTACCTGTTGCTAAGCTGGTGTCCCATAGCTGCTATCTGGCATGTGCTGATGCTGGTGTGGTATTTCTACATTTCCCTGATTTACGCTGAAGCATATAGTGATCAGGTCACTGGTGTCTGTCTTATTTATACAGAGCTAAGTTGAAGCAAGTGGAGAGCCAGTTGTTTGCTTAAGCACCAGGTAGGTTGACATCTGCCTGGGACTACCTTAACACATGGAGGTTGCCTGTTTAGCAAGGGTTATGCTGAAGCATGTGCAATTCTCAGAGCTGAAGTCTTCCTGGTGCCCTGGCTACACTAAGGCACATGGGAGGTCCTAATATTGGAGTTTGCCTGCTCCACCACACTGGGGGTCATTATCTACCACTGGTTTAGTGAGATGGTATTTGCTACTGGCTTACTGGGATACATTCTGTTCTTGATTGTACTCCCCTTTTGCCTGAGTGAAACAGATCCTCTGATTTCCTGTTGATCCTCTCAGTTTCTTGGACTCAAAGATTGTTTCACTGCATCTTTTTACTGGTTCTGCTTTTCCAGTATTTGTTTGGGAACACTATTTCATGTTTTTTTAGAGATGAACATGACAGAGTTATGGCAATTTAATGCCTTGCCTGCCATCTTGGTTCCCAGAAGTGGTTGAGAGTCCCTTATGTTAATCATTTCATTTTCATGGAATAATTTAATAAATGTCTTACACCTGATTAACATTTTGCCCTTAGACCCTAAGAATGAGCCAAGACTAAAGTTTCAAGAAAAGTTTTATTTGGTTTTCTGGGATGAGAGACATAAAGATCCTAACCCTCCAGTTTTTGGGTTTTTTTTTTAACAAGCTATTCTAGGACTGAACCTCATCTGTGAATGTATGAATACTTGTTAATTGATGGAATATAGTTAAACATATGAGAGACAAGGAGGTCACTAAGTATAAAAAGTATAGAGAGAAAAGAGAAGGGGGTCAACTGAGGTAAGAGCTCTGCTGCAGATTTAGACTTATGTGAGCATGAGAGCAAAGAAGAAAAAGAAAGAATGCTTAGAAAGACAGGAAAGACGACAGAACATAGTCACAAAAGCCCAGAGTATCAAATAAACAGATATAGAGGGTGTTCAACATTGTACTTCAAGAAGGATGACTATAGAAAAAAAAAAGACCATTATGGGGTAGGTTAGGTGTTTATAGTGCATAGATTTCAAGGCCTAGAGTCAGTAGGATCTGAGTTCAAATTCAGACTCATATAGTTACTAGCTCTGTGACCTTGGCAAGTCCCTTAAACCCTCCCCTCCCACTGCCTTTAAAAAGAAAACAAAAGAAAGCCCTTGCTTTGAAAACAGAGAGATCATTAGTAACTCTGGAGAGAGTTCTTTTAGTTGAGCCAGAGTTACAAACCAAATAGAAAATGATTGGCTAGTGACTGAGATGATGAAGTATGGAGACAAAGAGGGTAGACAGCTTTTTCAAGGAGCTGAGGAACACAAAGTGAGATATAAGATAATAGTTTGAAGGGATGATATGATATAGTAAGGATTAATGATGTTTTTAAAGATACACATCTAGTATTTTTTTTTAAAATCTACTTAATAATTAGTAGAGTTAGGATAAAAAAAGTCTCTCATTATTCATCATCAAATAATCAAACCTTCATTGTTTCCATCTGACATAAGTACAACATTTACTCTGAATTTGGGGGGGAGTTGATGGCTTGAAGAATGAATAGCTGTATCTTCTTCCCTTGCCCTGAGACCTCAGGTATACTGAAAATTGTTTGCATTAAAGCCATTATCATATTTAATCCAATCTTTGATCCCTTTGGGGCATAAGGTCTTGTTCAACTACTTATAACTTATCAGAGAAAGTTTTCAGTTGAATCATTAACACTCACATTTTACTTTTGAAACATACCTTCTAACTCTCTCTTCTTGCTTTCTAATTTTTCATAAGGAAAACCTGTCTTTCTGATCCATACGGCTTTTAGATGCATGCAACTTGGCTTAAGCAAGTAGAGAGGGAAATGAGGATGGTAGATTGAAGCTGCACTGTGCATTATAATGGAAGTCTATGGTTGGATTTTTCCAATAAGGAGAAAATTACCCCAGGAAACAGAATTACTAGCTTGTTCAACTCCTTCTTCCATCTGGATCAATGTTTAATCTCCATAAAATTGGTTTTATATTCACAAACATGTCAATATATATATTGGGGCTTCTCACTGAATCTTTTCTTCTTTAAGGATCCTAGTCGCTTTTCTTTCAGAAATGTTTTAAAAACATTTATGTTTTTATTCATCTATGTCTCTGAATAAAAATTATCTCACAACTGTATTCTTTTAAATATTTCTACTATGAATTATCATGAGACATATTAATATCTTGCCACAATGTGGTTTACAAGGCTTATATGTATGTCTTTTATATAGTCACTGTTTATCTTTTCATTTTCCAATTTCAGATGATGAAAGAAATATATCTTTCCCTGCCTGTGTCCTATAAATTCTCCTTGCCCAATATCTAGTTTGTCCCTTTTTTCATTTTTAAAAAATTAATTTACTTATTTTTAGTTTTCAACATTCATTTCCACAAAATTTTGAGTTACAATTTTTTCTGTCTCCATCTTTCCCCTACCCCCACCCAAAATAGCAAACCTGCTGAATACCCCTTCTACCAATCTTTTCTCTCATATATCCTCCCCCATTATCCCCCCCCAACTTTCTAGTAGGGCAAGATAGTTTTCTATACCCCAATGCCTGTATATCTTTTTTCTCATGCATGTAAAAAACAATTTTTAAAAAACATATGCTTTTTAAACTTTGAGTTCAAGAATTTTTCATTTCTTACTTCCTCACCCACTCCCACTGGGAAGATAAGCAATTCAATGTAGGTTGTACATGTGTAGTTACTGAAAACATTTCCGTAATTGTTATATTGTGAAAGACCAACTATACTTTCCTCTGCCCTATCCCTCGCCTTGCTTAGTCTGTTTTCTCCTTTGACCCAATGCCTTTTCAAAAATATTTACTTCTTACTATCCTCTCCTCCAAACTGCCCTCCCTTCTATCATCCTCCCTCTTAACCCCTGCCCCACTATTTTCCTGTAGGGTGAGATACCCAATTGAGTGTGTATGTTATTTACTCCTTAAGCCAAATTCAATGAGAGGAAGGTTGTCCCATTCCCTTTCACTTTCCTGCTCTTCCCCTCCATTATAACAGTTTTCTCTTGCCTCTTTTATATGAGATAATTTACCCTATTCTATCACTCCCTTTCTTGTTCTCCAAATAAATTCCTCTCTTACCTCTTACATTTTATTTTTTAGATATCATCCCTTCATATTCAACTCATACCGTGCCCTACGTCTGTGTATACATGAACATACATATGCCTACACTCACGTATATATTTATATACACATATACCCTCCTATACATATATATGTATATGTATATGTATATACATATATATATATTCCCCTGAACTATCTTCATATTGACAAAAGTCTTATGAGTTACAATTATTGTTTTTCCATGTAGAAATGTAAATAGTTCAACTTTAATAAGTTCCTTGTAGTTTTCTTTTTCCTGTTTACCTTCTCATGCTTCACTTGCTTCTTGAATTTGAAAGTCAGATTTGCTGTGTAGCTTTTGTTTTTTCATCAAGAATGCTTGAAAAATCTTCTATTTCATTGAATGACCAGATTTTCCCCTGAAGCATCTTGCTCAGTTTTGCTGGGTAGGTGATTCTTGATTTTAGTTCTAGCTCTTTTGACCTTTGGAATATCATGTTTGAAGCCTTTCTATCCCTTAATGTAGATGCTGCTAGGCCTTGTGTTATCCTGATTGTGTTTCCATAGTACTCAAATTGTTTCTTCCTGTCTGCTTGCACTATTTTCTCACAGTTTCTCACCTGGGAACTCTGGAAATTGGCTATAATATTCCTAGGAGTTTTCTTTTTGGGATCTTTTTCAAGAGGTGATCAATGAATTCTTTCAATTTCTATTTTCCCCCTGGTTCTAGAATATGAGGACAATTTTGCTTGATAATCTCTTTTTTTTTTTTAAATTTTATTGTAGTTTGCATCATTCATTTCCACAAGATTTTGAATTACATATTTTCTCCCCTTCTTTCCCCTACCCACCACCCCAAAACAGCCATCGCAGTGTGTCCCCCCTCCCCCAGTCTATTCTCTCCTATGTCACTTTTCGGTAGGGCAGGATGGATCTCCCAACCACAGTGCCTGTGTATCTCAAGTTCCAGTTGGATGTAGTCAATAATAATAATAATAATAATAACTGCATAGATAGATAGATAGATAGATAGATAGATAGATAGATAGATATTTATAACATTTGATTATAGAACTTTAGATTCTAGATTCTTTCTCTTCCTCCCTCGTCACCCACCCCCACTGGAAGGATAAACAATCAAATACAGGCTGAACATGTGAAATTACACAGAACCTCTCCATAGTGAGCACA
>CM053584.1:68728074-68748461 GCA_028627135.1 Pseudochirops cupreus | reverse complement strand
TTTTCATGATTTTCCTGCAACATTCTTATTTCTCTTCCCAATTTTTCTTCCACTTCCCTTATTTGGTTTTGAAAATCCTTCTTCAGCTCATCTCTAGCTTTAAGGCATTCTTCATGTTTACTGCAGGCCCCTGGTGGGGGCATTCTGGCTGTGCTCTCCTCCTCTCTCTCTCTCCCATGATCTTTCTTTTCCCCAAAGAAGATATCTAGGGTTTGGTTGCAGTTCTTTGCTTCTTATGCTTCTTCTTACTCATAGTTGGTCAGTCCGTGATTTTTTTTTTAATCTCTGTGGGCTCTGCTTCCAGAAGGGAAAGCTCTGTCCCAAATCGCTGGGGTCCTCCCGGCTGCCGTAGCTCTCAAGAAGGTGCTGGGACCCTTCCTACTTACTTCCAGCTCACTAGATAATGAAGACTCCAAGATTGAGGCCTAAGAATGTGATCTGGATCCAGGCCTCTCAACACGAGAGCGTTAACCTCAGAACAGTCGCTTAGTCCCCCTGCTGTCTGTAGGCCGTGGGTGGGAAGCTTCAACACGGAGGCAGGTGCAAAACCTCTGCCTTTCGCTTTTCCGCTCTGGAGGCCTTTTGGCCAGACTGCTCCCCTCCCATCTTCCCAAGTCCCACTGACCTAGTACTGAACGTTGCTAGCAGCTGCCGCTAATCCACTCACTGCTCCTCCCATTCAGCTGCCCCCCTGGGGCACAGCCACAGCTTCAGGCCAGGCTGGTTTCAGTTCACAGTGCTGATATGGTTCCTCATAGCTGAGCTGACTTTAGTGGGAAGTATCTTTGTGTGCGTTTTGGAGTTCTAGGATTGGTTTAGAGTCCTATTTTATGGGTATTTTGGGGTGGCTATGTGAGAGCTGCGATATGTTGCTGCTGCTATGCTGCCATCTTGGCTCCGCTCCCCCTTGATAGTCTCTTGAAAGATGGTGTCTGGGTTCTTTTTTGATCATGGCTTTCAGGTAGTCCAATAATTTTTAAATTATCTCTCTTGGATCTATTTTCCAGGTCAGTGGTTTTTCCAATCAGGTATTTCACACTGCCTTTTATTTTTTTTTTTTCATTTGTTTGTGTCTGTTTTATAGTATCTTGATTTCTCATAAAGTCATTAACATCCAGTTGCTCCAATCTAATTTTGAAGAAGTTATTCTCTTCAGTGAATTTTTGAAATATCTTTTTCCATCTGGCAAGTTTGGCTTTTTAAGACATTCTTCTCCTTATTGGCTTTTAGGGCTTCTTTTGTCATTAGAGTTGGTCTGTTTTTTAAGGTGTTATTTTCTTCAGTGTATTTTTGGGTCTCTTTTAGCAGGCTATTGACTTGCTTTTCATGATTTTTTTTTTTGCATCATTCTCATTTTTCTTCCCAATTTTTCCTCTACTTGTCTTACTTGATTTTCAAAATCCTTCTTGAGCTCCTCCATGGTCTATACCCAGTTCATATTTTTCTTTGATGCTTTTGAAGCAGGAGTTCTGACCTCATTTACTTCCTCCAACTCCATCCCTTGATCCTTTTTGTCCCACAAAGAAATTCTGTGGTCTGTTTGTGCTTCCTGTTCTTGCTGATATGGCTAGAAAATTAATTGATATTTGAGCTCTTTGCTGTGGTAGAACTCTGCTTGCACAATGGAGAGAGCTTTGTTCTAAATTGATACAGTTTTTGCAGCTGATGGACCTGAAATATAAAGAGATAGAATTATGAGGTATAAAATGGAAAATTATGTCACAAACCCTTTCCTTGTTTTGTCAGTTCCATATTTTGTGTTACTTTAATCTTTTTTAATCTCTCCTTTGATTTTTTAGGATTTTAAGTTTGGTGCTTAATTGGGGATTTTTAATTTATTCTCTTCCTGGTTTTTTTTTGTAAGTTACATGTTTAATGTTTTGATCTGCTCCTTATTTTACTGATGTATATGTTTAGAGATAAAATCTTCCCCTAAGTACTTTGGTTATATTCCAGATATTTTTGCATTTTGTCTCATTTTTGTAATTCTCTTTAATGAAATTACTTATTGTTTCTTTGATTTGTCCTTTGGCACATTCATTCTGTAGGGTTACATTATTAATTTCAAATTAATTTTTAATCTGTGTTTCACCAAAATATGTTCATTGCATTCCCATCTGAAAATGACACATTTATTATTTCTCCTGTTCTACAATTGGTTGTGAGGTTTTGTGCCCTAATACATGGTCAACTTCTATGAAGGTGAAATTTATAGTGTAGGAAAATGTATGCTCCATTCTGTGTCCATTAAATTTTTTCCAGAGGGCAATCATGTCCACCTTTTCTAAAATTTTCTTCAACTCCTTAACTTCTTTCTTGTTTATTTTATGGTATATGTGTATATGTATATGTATATATATATATTTTTTTTCTAGTTCTGAGAGGGAAAAATCAAGGTCCCCTACTAATATAGTTTTACCATCTATTTATTCCTGTAATCCATTTAACATTTTCTTGAAAAATGTGTATGTTATGCCATTTGCAGCATGCGTGTTAAGTATTGATATTACTTCATCATATATGATGACTTTTACCAAGGTAATTTCCCTGTTTACATCCTTTAATTAGGATTATTTTTGCCTTTGCTTATTCTCAAATCAGGATTGTCACTTCTGCTTTTTTTTTTAATCCCACAGTTGAAGCATCATAAATTTTGATCTAGGACCTTAACTTTTAAGCTGTGTGTGTCTCTCTCTCAAGTGCGTTTCTTGTAAAAGATGCATTTTTGGATTCTTATTTCTAATACATTCTGCAATAAATTTCTGTTTTATGAATGTTTTCTCATTCACAGCTATGATTACTAACTGTGTATTCCTCTCCATCCTATTTTCTTCTGTTTGTCCTTCTCTCTCTCTTTTTACTCTCCCTACTCAAAAGCCTTATTTTGGTTTTTGTTTTCTTTGTTTGTTTTGTTTTGCTTTGCTTCTCACCATTAGCTCCTTTAATCTGCCTGAGCACAGGTCTACAATATTTGAATGCTTTCTTTTGGGCTACATGTAGTATTTTCTTTTTGGCATGGCATCTTTGTAATTTGTCTATAATATTCCTAGAAGCTTTAATTTGCAGAACTCCTTTAAAATGTGATTGGTGGATCTTGAAAATTATATTTTACCCTTCTGATTCTAAAACATGAAGGCAGTTGTACTTGATAATTTCTTAGAAAATGGTGTCTGGACTGTTTCTTTGATTATGGCTTTCAGATAGTGCAATAATCATTAAATTATCTCTTTTCAATCTATTTTCCAGGTCAGTTGTATTTTGTTTTGTTTTTTAATTACATATTTCATGTTTTCTTCTATTTTTCATTCTTTTGATTTTTTTTTTCTATTTTTCCTTGGTGTCTTGTAGAGTTATTAGTGTCCACTAATCCAATTATTCCATTTTTTTACAGAACTATTTTCTTCAGTGGACTTTTCCATATTTTTTTCATTTGACCAATTCTGCTTTTTACGTGTTTTTCTGTTCAGTGGATTTTTGGGCCTCTTTTACCATTTGGCCAATTTTTTGAAAAACTATTATTTTTAATGTATCTTTTAGTCAGCTAATGTCTGTCTTTTCACCTTTTTTTTTACATTGCTCTCATTTATTTTCACAACTTTTCCTCAACTTCTCTTATTTAATTTGTAAAATTCTTTTTGAACTCTTCTATGAATTCCTGTTGTGATCATTTTTCTAATTAATATCATTTTATTTTAAGCTTTGTAGCATTTTGATCTTCTTCTGGGTTTGTATCTTGATCTTCCCTTTTATCATAATAAATGTTTATGGTTGGGTTCTTTTATTGTTATTTGCTCATTTTTCCAGCCTTTTTTTTTTCTTTTGACTTTCACTTTATTGTTAAAGCTGGAACTTTGCTCTGGTGGTATAGTTGTCCCTATTGCAAGATTCAGATCTTTCTTACTATTATTACCAGAGCTAACATTGGATGTTTCCAGGTTTTCAAGGATTCTAAGGTTGTCAACGATCTGTTTGGCTGTTCCCTGGTCTTTACCCGAAAAGGGAAACTTTTCCCCTGTAGCAACCAGCACTAATATTACTCCTGGCCCTAGGTCTGTGACTATGCCCTCAGTTCTCCTATAGCTAAAATTTATAATGGTCCTTTTTCTCTTGGAATTGAAACAAGGTTTTCTTCTTCCTACTAGGTGATAAGAGTCATTCCTCTCTACCCTGGAACTGCAACCAGGTCCCCTGTTCCCGTGAGACCATAAATTCTATGGCTCCTTTTGACCCCTGAACTGTCATCTACAAAAATGTGTGGGAAACAAGGCCTTGAACTCAACACCAGCAAAGAGTTCTTTTTCCAACCCCATGCCTCTCAGTTGAGAGCTCCTAAAGTTGCTACTGCCTCCAATGAAGCCATCTTCCAGGTCTGTAGCTGGTGCTAAGACTGTGTTTATCTTATATGGTCCTGACCATGACCTTGTGGGACAGGCCTTTCCTGCTTACCTTCCAAGTTGGCTTGGGCTGGAAAAATTCTTCAACCTAACTTTTTATTAGCTCTGTTACTCCAAAATTCAAAATTAGACATTTTAGTGTTGTTTGAATGAAAATTTGGGAAAGCTTGACTGAGAGTTTCTGTATTTCAACATCTTGACTGATCCCACACAAGCCTGTATTTTAAGAAAACCATGTTAATAACTAATGGAGAATGTATTGGAGCAGGAAGAGAATTGAGGAAGGTTTACCCACCAGCAGGTTCTAACAATAATAATCATAGTGTCAGATGATGAAGTCCAGAACTAAAACGGTGGCAGTGTTTGAGAGATTTTAAAAGGTGAACTCAGTGGACCTTGGCAACAGCATGGATAAGGGTGATTAGAAATAGTGAGGCTGACTGATTGGTTTGGAGTCTAAGAGACCAGGAAATTTTTCTTGCCCTCTGAAGTAATAGGGAAAATGTGGAGGGGGAGAGTTTAGGGGAAATTAATTCTGTTTTGTACATATTTAGTTTAAATCTTTAGTTTCGCATTCAGTTTGAGATGTCTGAAAAAGGCAGTTGGAGAAATTAGAGGTCAGATTTAAAGTAAGGGAACAGTCAGAAAAGACCTAGCTACCTTAGAAGGCTTCAAAAATACTGACCATATAAAGCTACATCTTTGACATGAAAGAACTGTGAAATATGATTTCTATGTCAATATAAGTCTTATCTAAAACACTGGGAAGAATAAAACAATGAAAGGAGAGAGAATAAATGTTTTCCAAATTTTCAAAAAAAGAGAGAATTGAATAAATTCTCATACAAATCATTGAAATTATGCTTAATAAACATCTAAAAAGTCAGGTGTTGATTCTTAGAGTCAATTTCATCTAGAACAGGTGAAGCTAGAATAAATGTCGCCTTTTTTGACAAGTTTACTATACATATAGTTTGGGAGGAGTGTGCTGATAAAGTTCATTTGGAATTTCAAGTATTAATTTTATATCCTTTAAGTTTTACATAATTTTCATTTTGATATTTATCACAACTTCCCCATTCAGATGAAGATACTTTAAAATAGATTATAAAAAAGGAGAAAATGAAAATGCATATTAAGAAAACCAAGAAACATATCAACTGATCTGAAAATGTATGAACTACTTTTCACCTGTTATCTCCCATTTATTTGAAGAAGGGAGGAAACTATTTTTTCAATTCTTCTTTATTTTGTTCATTAAAATTATATGCAATCATTTCCTTCCTTCCTTCCTTCCTTCCTCCCTTCCTTCCTCTCTCCCTTCCTTCCTTCCTTCCTTCCTTTCTTCCTTCTTTTCTCTCTTTCTACTTAGAATGATAGAGTTGTATATATTGCTTATCTGATTGGAGTTATTTTGATATGTGGTATAAGAGGTTGGCCCAAGCTTAATTTTTACCAAATTGGCTTATGTATTTCCATTTTTCCTGAATAATTTTCAAAAACAAATTCTTGGTTTAAACAAATAATCGGTTAATATGGTCCATTTTCCTAATTTTTCATTTTCTTGTCTATTTCATTTATCTACTTAAAAATGAATATATTGATGCTATAGCTACATTTACCATGTAATCTTTTTCTTAGAGAGTCATGGTAGGTAAGAAAAATTCCTTAAAACAAAAATGAGAGTGGAAAAATAAGCATGACTTATTAATGTGCCAAATATCAACAAATATATACAATATTCTATACTAATGAATGTCTTATTTCTGAAAAGGAGATGTAGGAAAGTGGTTTCTTACATATATTATTTGAGACCATACTTACAGTTTGCAATTTGGCAACTTTAATTTTCAATTACTTAGTTATGGTTCTTTCCATTTACACTGTTGTAATCATTGTGTGTACAGTTTTCTTGGCTCAACTTCATACTGCAACAGTTTTTGTATATATTTCCATGCTTCCTAGGATATATCATGTTTGTCATAGTAATAATAAATTATATCCATGCACCACAATGTATGATTGTGGCAATCAATGGACATCTACTGTTTTCCAATTATTTTCTATTATCCAAAATTTGTTATATGTAGGGACTTTCACTTTTAAAAAAGGGCTCTTTGGAGTATGTGCCAAAGAGGGAAATCTCTGGTGCAAAGGATATAGACATATTGGTCTTTTTTTTTTTTTTTGCTTAATTCCAAGTGCTTTCTTCCAAAGTTTTCTTGTTTCACAGTTCTACCTACCAAAGATTGGTGTGCCTTTCTTTCCATAATCCCTCCAATATTGACTATTATCCTCTTTTGTGATTTTTTTCAAGGAATGAGTTGAAAGTTCAGTTTTATCTGATTTAATTTCTATAATTGCCAGTGATTTAGAATGTTATTTTGTATGTTTATTAGTAGTTTGCTATGAAAGTTTCTTTTGGGAAAAAAAAAACTTGCATTCTTTGACCATAACCTAATGGGAGATGGTCTTTGCTCTTACACAATTCTTTTAATTATTTATATATCTTAAATGCTAAATTCTTATCTGAGAAATTTGATGCAAATAATTTTCCCCATTCCATCCATCATTATTATCTCAGATGCATTAATTTGTTTGTGGGGAAGCTTTACAATTTTATGTATGCAAAATTATTTATTTTATATTTTGTAATTGTCTTTATCTTTAATTTTGTCATTGATCTACTATTAAAATATCTAAACAAGTATTAAGTGATTTTAATCATTGATACTTTATAATATAATTTCTGATTTAGGAGTTCTACTCCATGTAATTTCTACCTTGTTTCTTCAATTTGTTTTCAGTTTGTGTATGTTTTCCCCTTCTAGATGCATATTCCATTTACCTCGTCTTTTGTAGTTTGATTAGCATGTTACTAAAATTTACAAATAAAGGTATCCTTTTATATATTATTTTAACAGGACACTTTTCTTAGGGTAGGTGACCTCCTGAAACTAAATACACCTCACATTAAATATGTAAGTTATGATTCAGATGTGAACACATATGTATATGCAAGCGTACATACATATGTGTGCATGCATTCACATATACACAGATGCCTGTATACATGCACACACACGCACGTGAATGGGGTGTTATGCGTGTTTAGATTCTATAATGTTGTCCTTACCTTTATGCTTCTGCTGATGTTCACTGGTATCTGTGTTCATCTAAATACATGGCTTTGTTTGTTCCAATTCTCCCTTCCCTCAGTCCCCAAGGTGTGCCAGTTGGAGATTGTGAATAATGACAATGCTATGAAGTCAGAGCCAAGGTAGCTCTGCCCATTTGAATTACTGCAGCTGAACCCATTCCTAATGTCCTGCCCCCAAATAAGAAAAGCTTGAGTGCAGTTGGCATTCTAATATTGAAGATGGTTCATATTATTGCCCAATTTTACAAATACAGAAAATGAGTTTCAAAAATATTGTTACTTTCCTATCACTCTTTGACTTTTAACTGTTATGCCTTTTGCCATACATTATTCTGTTTTTTGATATATATTTTTTATTTTTTTCTTTTGGTCTGCACCAATGTTTTTTTTGGGGGTATAGAAAATTACTAGTGTGGAAATTGCCTCCAGTGATGTAAGTCAGCTGTTTGTCAAAGAAATTATGATATAAAAATTTTGCCTATAGCAATGAGAGATAAAATAATTTACCTATAGTCACATAACCTAGTATACTTCTGAGGAAAGATTTGAACCTGTCTTCCTAATTCCAAGGTCAACATTTAACTACTATACCATACTTCTTCCCTAAAGAAAAAATGAAGAGTTCAAGTAATTGGAAAAATATGTATTCGCTTAAGAAAAGTAAAATGCTACCTTAAGAATATTTTCTCTTTGGTAGAAACAACATATACATCAGTAATCTCACTTAGGATTCTTACTTATTTATTAAGGCATCATTTGTTAGTGCCTTGCTGAGACAGCAAGTAATGTTCTGTTAACTGTTTTCCTTTCTATCTCCTGTGAGGCTCTTTGCTAGTATTTATTTTTCCTGATGTTACATGCTATTTATTTCCCCCTCCCCTTTTCTTAATGCTTGTTAGATCTTGATTCCAAAGACTACAACAATGCTCTGCTATCTCTTTTGTGACTCTTTCTGTAGACACTTCTAGATTATGGTCATTCACCTGGAATACTTCCTGAATGGCTGAAATGAATTCCAGTTTCCATGACTCTAGTTGTGCCCTTAAGAACTGCCACATAAACTAGATGGATGAAAATTGGATCTCAAGAATATCCATTACATGTATTATGCAGAAATGAACATCTCCTTCATCTCTGCTGAGAACAAAATACTTTTAAGCTGCAAGATGACAAATTCAGGTTTAACCAAAGGAAGGTTTTTGTTTTGTTTTGTTTTTCTGACAGAAAGTGTACCCTGGAAAGCATTAGTGAATGAGGTTAGGCAACTATCTCTGAAAATCTAAATCTTTATGGAACAGATAATGCTCTTCTACGTGGTACAGTGTAGGTTTTAACTTTACTCAAGGTAGACACAAAAGGTATTCTAAGCTAAACTTGTTACTTCCTTTTCTGACATAATTATTAGCCTGGTTGATCAGAGAAATGCTATAGATTCAATGTATCTAGATTTCAGCAAGACATTTGACAGAATTCTCTACTGATATATTTTCCAAGAAGATACAGAAAAGTAGCATTATATTCGCAGTATGTCCAAACCCCCAAATGTGCTAATTAATGTATCTGTGTTTACTCTTCAATAATGCCTCATTACTGAAGTGGGATCACCCATTACTATGTTGCCTGAATACACTTAAGCCAACTTATTAGGGCAATAATTAAAAAAAGAACAAAGCCAGAAGAATTAAAAAAAAATTGAGACAGGGCTGTAACATGCAATTAAACCCACTCCACCCTAACCTATTTAAAATATATATTTGATGGTGGTTTAAGAATGGAGGCATTGAACTGGACTACATCAACATTATACAGAATTTCAACTAATGCTAATCCACTATAATAAGTAAGACACCAAAAATTACAAAAACCTCAGTCAGCAATTATTTGACTTACTTGCCAAGCAGAGAGCCAATTTAGAATATATACTATTTTATTTAAAAAAAAAAAAAGCCTTACAGGAATGGATTATAGGAGTCCATGAACAGTTTTCTCTTTTAAAATAAATAGAAACAAAGGATTATAAAAAAAGTAATTTTTCACAATAGCTAAACTAAGCATATACTTCCTGAGATCCAATAGAGAGTTCAAGTTGCAAAAAATATTCCTTAAAGATAATAAAGTGTTCCACATGTTCCTGTCCACAGATGACATGATGCTCGTTGAATTAAGCCCTATACTATCACAGAATCTTCTGAATAAAATCTACAATCACTCAAAAGAGTTTGGTTTTAAATTAAAACATACAATCAAAAGTGTGTAAAGAATGTATGTTACTTAGATTATGATATTCAGTTATATGGACAATTTATAGAATTAACACATAATTACAAATGAGTATTTTTCAGAGTTCAATGGAAATATATGTAGACTGCAATCATATAAAAATAACAGCTAAACAAAGAAAAACAAAACAATGTTTATAAAAGTGAAGGTAAAGAAGATAATTAAACAAACCTACATTTCAAAAAGATGGTTTGTTTAGTTGACAAGAGTGTGGAATGATGGATAATTACTGGAGAGCTCTTGTGCTCTGAAATACTTATAATTTCCAGAGAAAGTGAGGAAGGCCATCAGCATATTATCCTGATATACCCCAGTGGGAAATTAATTGTATACATTGAGAAGAACTTCATAGGGTGAGAAGGTGTGATTGAATTGTGCCATGTACTATTGACATATCATCTAGTTCCAGGAGATCAGGGATTTAACTAATGAATCAGCTTGCAGAGAGGTTTCAGTGTTTTGCCTAGGGCTTCTGTATTTAATCCTGTCTTGAAGACACATTTATTGATGACTTGAATGAAGTCCTACTTAATCATTACGACATGATTAAAAAAAAAACAATAGTAAACTCAGATTTCAGATAACAGGATAGATTTAGAACAAATAATGATTGACACTTGTATAGCACTGTGAATCTTTAGAAACATCTCATTTTAATCTTATAACAACTCAAGGAGAATAGGTATGACTGGTACCATTATTATTATTATTTCAGCAAAGTGAGGTCTAGAAAGAAGTTAAATGACTAACCCAGGAACACATAGATAAAAAATATCACAGGTGAGATTTGATCCCAGGTTTTTCTCATTCAGTGTCCAGAATTCATGTCACATTGCTTGTAATTACATAATGTTCTCTTGAAAGTTTTAAAAGATAAGGTTAAAAAAAATCAGTCAAATGGAATTTACCACTGGTTAAGTTCTGAATTTTTATTTAAAAATTGTAAAACCACTGAATGGTGAGAGTTTTCTTGAAATTTTAATGGAAGGTCCTTAAGGTCAGACACTGTTTCAATTATATCTTTGTACACAGTTCGGGTTGTGGCACATAGCAAACAATTAACAAATGTTTGTTTACTTGTAACAATTCATGAAAAAAATATGAAGTTTTAAAAAAATTGTCCACAATATCAATAAAATCCGATAAATCACAAGGCCAGTAAAAGTAAACCGAAACTTTATGCAATCTTAAGCTATAGTAAAGGAGCATAGTGTCCATATTCCTGTTCTAGTTCTTTACCATGACATGAAAGTGGTCCCTTTGATATTAAAATTGTCTCATGACTCTCATGTTCTTTGTATAGTTGATCAGTTGCTAAGTTTTGGTATCTTTATCTCTTTCTCTTGAATCTTTCACAGTCTCTCCACTGAGACACACGTCATAACACATTCCCTAATCAGTTGTCACTTAGATAACAGAAACATCCTGCTAATTGTTTTCTTTGCATTAATTTTATCTCCACTTCAGTCCAGAATCCCCACTGGATCAAAGTGATTTCTCTTAAGAGAATCTGTGAGAATATGACTTCCCAACTCACTAAATTCAAGGCTCCCTCTTGCCTCTAGGATCAAATATGAATTTCTGTTTTACTTTTAAAGTCTTTCACAATCTTGCCCAAACCTATCTTTCCAGACTCGTTGGACATCATTCCACCTCCCATACTCTGAGATGCAACCAAACTGTCCATTCTATTCCTTTTCTATGACACTTCATCTCACCTCTCTTCACATTCATGTAGATCTTCTTTGACTGGAATTTACCTATTCCCCCAAAGAAGAAAATGAACAAATAAAAGGTCTACATCATTAAGTCCATTTCTTCCTTCAAGATGTAGTTCCCATATCACCTTATAAATGAAGTCTTTCATGGTATATGAATCCCTTGTATTCATTTGTATCTGTTATCTTTTATTTTTCTTATATGTACCTATTTTCTCCTTCTTTAGAATGTAAGCTCTTTGTGAGTAGAAATTTTTTCATTCATTGTGTTCATATATTCAAAACTTTGCACACCATTTGACACATAATAGATGTTTAATAAATACTTGCTTAGGATCTCAGTAACTGATGGAGCATAGACTATAGTAAATCTTTCTAAACTAGAATGGCTATTCATGAGCCCATTAATAGATTGTGCAAGTGTACAAGCCAAGCCTAATGAAATATAGAGAGGATAATTGGTAGAAACACGGCTACAAGGTTACAAAAAACAAATGTTTCTGACCACAACAATCCATAAAGACTAGTTATTAAGGCAGGGGCAGGGTTACAATTTTGTATAGAATACAGATTCACATACAATTAAAATGACAATCTTTTGAAATATTGAAAAAGTATCCAGAGCAATGAAAGCTATAGTTTCACTTTTTTCCTTGCCCTGATTAGATTACATACAATCCTTCCAGGTTCTATGCAGTTGACAAGCCTATTTTCCTCTAGAAGTTGCTCAACCTGTTCCCTTAAGAGCATTCTTTTTTTCCTGGTACTCTTACGTGACTACTCCTTTGTCTTCTTTCAGGGTCTATCATCTATCTCCTGATCCCTGAGTGAAGATGAATATATCTCCTTTGTAATCTCTGAACCTAGTCTTCTCTTTGTCTTGCTACATTCTCTGCCTTGATGATTTCAACACATTGCATGCATTCAGTTATCTTCTCTATAATATCTATAGATCTGCCTGTATTGTATTTACATATATCCATGTATATATGTAACTATGTGCTTATAAATATGAGGTGTTGTATAAATGCATGTATGTACATATCTGCATGTACAAACACATCACATTGTGTGTGTTTGTATGACATACACATGTTAATTCTAGGGATGATTGCTTCCCTCTTAATTGCACCCATTAAGATGTTATATGTCATGGTAGCCAAAAATGTCCGTTTGATCTTCAAGCTATTTACTCAATTCTATATGTATGTAAATGCAGTCACCCTTATTTGGAAAGAGCACTTAACCTGTTAGTCGGGAGATCAGTGTCTTTGTCCTATCTCTGCCAATAATTGCATATATGGAGGGGCTAGACTAGGTTTTCTTTGAAGTCCTTCCCATTTCTCAAAGAATTATATTTCATACTAATCCTGAGGTAGACAATAATTGCTTTTATTCTTTAATATATTAAGGAGTTTTTTTGGAAAGACAAACAAAATTTTCTCTTATGGAAATGAAAATTTCAGATGAATTATGAACATGAAAAATATACTAGAACTAACAGACCTCTCCAGATTCCATCAATAAATAATGAATTGGAGACACTAATTCACTGTTGGTAGAACTGTGAACTGATCCAACAATTTTGGAAAGCACTATGGAATTATGGCCAAAGTTATTAAACTGTCTTTGATCCAGCAATAGGACTAGGAGCTCTGTTTCCCAAAACAATTAGGGAAAAAAGAAAAGCAGCCAAAAGAACATATGAAGGAAGATGCTATCTCTATTCAGAGAAAGAACTGATAAGTAGAAATGTGTATAGAATAGTTTTATGTATATATTTATATATTTATATATTTATGCATATATACCAATACATAAGTCTGTGATCATTCTGTACATTTTTCTATTCATCAGTTCTTTCTCTGGATGTTCCTTCATATGTTCTTCATAGTTAATTTGGGTATTTATAATAGTCAAAATGACTTATTTGCTCAAAATTTTTCTTAAAACATGATTGGAGTGTGTGTGTATGTGTGTGTGTGCGCGCGCACAATGGTAGCCATACCTGTGGCAGAGAAGGAAGAAAAAAGAAAGTTATATAATAACAAGTTGTACATAATAGATTTACAGTTTCATATATAATCTTTTTCATATCCTACTATGTTGTGGAAATTATCATTTTATTTCTTAAGTTCAGAATAAAATAAATATTTTTAAAAGAATACCAAAAAATGTACTTCTGTTAAGATGTGAATTCATCGCTTTTTGAAGGTCTTAGTTTAAAGACAAAAAAAAAAAATCTCTAAACATCACTCATTAAGTAATTTCTTATTTTGAGTTGATAGTGCTCAAATACAGTGATGTTACTCAGAACTTCAGATATATGGAAATTAAAATGTAATATTTTCAGAGCAATTCCACATCTATGGAGGGCACTAAGGTTATGATTCCAAGATGGGAACTTGAATTGAATATGTCAGGTCTATATAAATCCTTTGTTCTAAGACTGGATTTTTATTATTTCATTTTCACCTTTTCATCCAACTCTTTGTAATGAGAATGGAAACATTTGCATTTTAATTTTTCTCTAAATGAATGTGTTGTTATACATGCTCCTGAATATAGTTGATAATTTTTGAAAGTTCTTTTTCTCGTTGTAATTCAATATTGCAAATTTAGGCAGAGGCCTAAGGTCACAGGATAACAGGCTTTTATTTATAAACTTTTAGAGGTAATATATGACTTAAATATTATCTATTCCAAACTATTTATTTTGTACATGAAAAATTGAGACCTGGAAAAGTCAAGTGTCTTGCCAAGATTCTGAACCCAGGAATTTTTCTACTGCTGTATCATCCTTTCTTACCTTACAGAATTATCTTATTTGTATTCTAAATGATGAAGGAATACAAAGAAGAATAGTACTTGATCATTGTCTTGAAGAATCTCAAAATCTTATGGATGAAACACAGAAATAATTTATTAAACCTAATTATCAGACTGTGTTAAGTGCTAGGGATACCAATGGAAGCCAGCAAGGCAAGCCTCAAGGAAAAATACTATAATGGGTGAAGACCACACTTACAGGGGACATATCAGAGAAGATGAGGATAGCATGAAAAAATTTCTTGTAAACAAGATAAGTCAAAACCTCATCTATCAGATAGAAACAGGTTCCAAAGGCAGATTGAGCAACATAGTGCAGAGAATGTGAAGATTATCATATATATATATGAAAATATAGAGTTTCAGAATATATTTATATAAATATGTATATATATATATATAGAGAGAGAGAGATATAGATATATAGATATATAGATATAGATACATATATATATTCTGGTATATGTGGATATATGATAATGCCAATATTTTAAAATCTTAAGCACAATACTTTAATTAAGATTTTTAAAAACTACATTAATCTTTCCCACATATATCAGTTATTAGAAGGGAGTGAGATCAGCTAGGGGACCCAGTTAATAGGGTGCCTGGCTTAGAGTCAGGATGACTCATCTCCCTGAGTTCAAATATGACCTCATTTACTAGCTGTATGACCTTTGGCATGTAATTGGGACCTGTTTGCCTCAGTTTCCTCATCTATAAAGTGGATTTGAGAAGGAAATGGAAAACCATTCCAGTATCTTTGCCAAGGAAACCCCAAATGGAGTCATCAAGAGTTGGACATGACTGAAAAATTACTCAACAAGAAGAGAGTGGAAAGATCAAAATTGCATTTCCCTGAAGTCTTCTGTTATATAGCTTTAAGATTGATATGTACCTTTCAGAAATATTGGGGTAACTTCTTTTAGAGCTTAACAGAATTAAATGAATGAAACTTTGCAGAAGAAAGATTCAGATTTAAATTGATCTACTCCCAGCAATTCTAACCTTTTACTCAAGGTTTCCATTAATCTAAATCAGCAAGCACAGTGCTAATTACTCATTTATTGCTGCGAAAATGGCCCTAGGAGGCAGATTAGAAAAGTGAAGACCTTAACTAGGAAACACCTCCTATAAGGACTACTTGTTTTCAGTTATTCCTGTTTGGGCTACCAAGAGGATATATTGTGAGGAAAGAGGAGATTTTACCTTGAAAATTAAGTTTTATTACTACCATAATATGAAAAATGGCCATGATTTTTGTTTCAAATTATAGGTTCAATAATCATACAAGAAGGGTAGATGTAGCATTTTAGTATTGTGTAGTTTGAAGGGAACTTGGAGATCAAATAAATCAAAGCACTCATTTAGAGATGAAAACTAAAGAACAGGGATCTTAGACAGAAAGCTAACGGTTGAATTATGTCTAGATACCTCTCAGAGTCTTTAAATTATGTACAGCATGTTGTTATTTTTCATCTTTAGGCTAGGGTGACACATGTACATGGCTTTTATCTTTAATATAGCATGATTTCATCATTCTCTGTCACCATTATTAACTTAGTTTTATCTACTCCTCCATCATTTCTGCCTTGTGCTGGACTAAAAAGTTGGAAAGGAATTAGTCTAATCCCCTTACCTTGTATCATGTCTTGACCTAACCCTGTTATCCCAATTCTCATTTTCAATGATCTCTGCATTTTTCTCTTCAATTTATCCAATAAACATTTATTAAACAGTGATGTTCCAGGTCCTGTTAAGTGGCAAGATTCACAGGCAAAAATTGAAATTTTATCTGCCTTCAAAAACCTTTTACTTAATGGGAGAGGAGGTACAACATGTACCATATTAAGAAACACAAAATTCATAGAAAGTTAATACAAATCAATTTGATTGAGGAGAAGTAATTGTCAGCTACTAGGAGCATTCAATTTGACCCTGTGTCCATATTCAGAAGCGCAAGGGTTTCATCGCCCTATTTATGCCATTCAGATCACGCATTTTCTCTTAAGTCCCTTGTCTGCATTGATAGTGAGATTCCCAGCCGTCTTTATCACCTAGTAAAAGAAAGTAAGTGAGCAGTGTGTACCCAGGGTGTCTTTATAATAGTTCAATTTTTAAAATATTTGCGTGTTGTGCTGAAACTATGTAAGGAGTAGCCTAAAACATGTAGTATATGCACAAAGTAGTAAGATGTGATGTTTTCTTGTCAAATATGATGCAAGTGTCATTCTTGACCTAGTGAGAATATTTATGAGTTTTTGCTCCTAATCACAGCCATGATCCCACAAGAGGCTCCTGTAAGTAAATATCCTAAAAAAGTTTGGATTGATCAGTGCGTATCTTTCCTCAGAATTACTGTGTCATAAACGGCTGAGCTGCTGTAGCTGATAAAATGTATTTCTAATGATTTTGAAGCATACAAATTTTAATAGATTTGTTTTATTGAATGGACACTATGAGGATAAAGTTGATTTAGCTCATTATCCATTCCTCCTTTGCATGAAATTCAAAATGATCAAAAGTCTACCTTTCAATGGAGATTGCAAGATTTATGGCCAGCTCATGTTGACCTCACAAAGAACTGAAATGAAAACTAGTGCTGATAACAAACTTAAAAAGAATGATACTATTTGCATGAAAACAAGAACTTGCACAAACTTCGTGCATCACCAATTTTCTATTTAGAAACACAGTTGCCCTCTTGCATTTGTCTTAGTAGGAACAAACATTTCAGAAAAATTGTTTTCATGATATAATTGCACAAGAGACAAAGCAGAATTGTTAATGATCTCACATGTGCTGGAGAAGAGGCCTATTTGAACAAGACATCCAGAAAGAAATGTTGAAATGAGATCCAAGGAGAATATTAAAAAAGAAAGAAAGAAAAGATTCAAAATGCTAAATATTCAGACAGTGATTCCACAAGGTAAGGATTCTTTTACCCAAATTAAGAACTTTAGTTAAAAGAATATACTTCATTGATGATATCAAGAAACAATTTACAATTCAATTTAAGCCTTTTTTCAAATCATAATTTTTGCATATCTTTCCTTTCAAGTGGATAAATGTAGATTATAATATTAAATTCTGAGTTTGGGGATAGAAGTACAAACAATTTTTTTTTTATCATGAAAGGGGTTGATGGTTTAGTTTGTAAGTTTTTTCAGGCCCATTGTTAATCCTATTCCTGACCCTTTCCACATTCTGCTGTTTGCTAGTGTCAGGAGTTAAGGACAAGCAGGTGAAAATTGAGGATGTGGAACTTAAGTCTGTCCCTTTTGTTGCTTATTAACAGCTCACACAGAAGCTTCAGGAAAAGATTAAAACTAATGGCTAAAATTAATTTTTAGATTAGCTGAGAGCTTCAATTATTGCTGTTATTATAACTAGGTTGACTGCAGCTATGCCTAGAGTCCATTAAGGAGCATAGAGGGACCCTAATTGGTAGATTTCATGGTGCTTTACATAACTACCGAGATGTAGTTCTTCCCTAACCTCTCCTGCTTCATCTGCCAGAGGCTGTTAAATAGACATAGCCAGAAAAGGAATGAAGTGAATCGAAAATGATCTTTCATTACTTTTATTTCTTCAAATCTTTATAAAAACAGATGCTGTGGTTAGACCACTGTGATTTGTTGTTCAGTGGTTTTTAGTAATGTCCAACTCTTCCTGACCCCATTTAGGGTTTTCTTTTTAAAGATACTGTAATGTATCTTTTTTTTGTCCCAGCTCATTTTGCAGATGAGGAAACAAAGGCAAACAGGATAAAGTGACTTGCCAAGGATCACACAGTTAGTAAGTAAGTATCTGAGGACAGATTTGAACTCAGGAAGATGTCTTATGGACCTCAGATCACAAAAGTTATTGACACAGTCCCTTAAGGAGTTTACATTCCATCAGATAAGTTAAAACACCTGCAAACTTATACTGTATAACAGAAAAGAATATGATACATTTACTCACCCATGAACATGTTGCATTCTTCCAGCAGGATATAAGCCCTCTGAAGGCAAAGATGATTTCATTTTTGTATCTGAAATGTTTGCACAAAAACTAGTGGGTAGCAACACTCAATTGATACTTATTCGATTAAATAGGGACTTCTAAAGTGCCTGGCAATATTAAAGGGAAAGATTGTTTCTTATTGGGAGGAAGCAGTATTTAGAGAATTAAACTTATTCATGGAACATTAACAAAATGGGTTGTCAATATTTCTTACACACACATACTTCTCAGAATTCCTGAATTGCTTAGTTCAGAATAGAGCTAATGAATAGCTCAGGCACCAGTCCAGTTTCTATTCTACTAAGAGACTAGATAGGAAACATGAATTAAATAGAAAAGTATTCAACTGGGACATCAAAGTAATAGGAAAACTCTTACAATTGGATTATTTTCAGCCTTTCATATACAAATGGGTATGATCTCTAGCAGGCAGAGACACTTTCAGTGAGGAAGTTAAGCTTCTCTCTTTAAACAATTCCTTGGAAAAATCACCTGGAAGGCAAAGCAGTATGTGGGTTTCAATGCTCTTGTCTTTGAAGGCCGCTCCTGTATGAAAGCTCTTGGACCCCATAGCATGGTAGTTGACTATGCCTTTACGATGCCATTGCTTTTCCTCTCCATATCCTCTACCTAAGGGACACAGAGGTTCACTACCACGATAGCACATGATGCTTTTACAGCCAGCTTCTGCTGAAGCTCCACTAGCCTGCTGTCACTAGGTCTTCACTCCAACTTGATAGTAATTACTCACTCTTCATTTGCCTTCTGCTTCTGTTCTTTAGGGGAAATATCATTGTTCATCTAGAGAAAAGATTTTTAACCTGGGGTCTGTGATTTACAAAACTTAATAACTATAATTCAATATAATTAGATTTATTTGTAATCATATTTTTGCATTAAAAATAATTTTGAAACATTATTTATCAAACTGACAAAGGATCCATTATGCAAAAACCAAAGAAACAAACAAATACTGATCAAGAATCTCTGTTCTAGAGCAAGACTGCTTAAGCCAATATGCCTCAGGGATAATCAACTGAATTTCCTATCATGCTAATTAGTCTTTTAATATTGTTTCCCCCTAGAATATAAAAGGGTCATACAGACATCTGTTAAGACTTAATTTAACCCAGTCAAATGATGTTGCTGCTGTCACCACATTTTTTATCCTTACCCAAAGTTCCCCAGTAGAAGCTTCATAGAGCCCATTGCTAAATTTTTAGAACAAACATTTAGAACTCCAGTACTGGTAAATACTACAAAGTAAATGTTACTATTTCTATTTTTGTCAGTTGTCCAGACCAGGTGTGGGGATGCTGAAGCTTTGAGGCCACATGGGGCCCTCTGGGTCCACAAGTGAGGTCTTTTGACTAAATCCTTCAAAGGATCCCAGTTGAGGACCTAGAGGGTCACATGTGACCTGTAGGTCACAGGTTCCCCACCACTTGTCTAGATAAGAAAATGATAGAGAAAATGTAAACAATGAAGATTAAACTGAAATTTGCTTGCCTAAACTTCTTTTTTTATTCTTTGAGGAAGTAGTTGTTAAAATTTTACCTTTATACTTCTTCATTGAAGGCAGTATGCCTCAGAGTGGGGCGAGGGGGGGGAGGGGAATGGAGCCAAGATGGTGGTTTGTTATGGGAATATGAAGATCTTCCCTGCTCCTAGGCCCTTTGCTTCAGTGGCTTAAGTGGCTCTGAGAACCTTCCCTGATTTGAAAGTATACTCTGCCCCCTAATAGGCTGTATGTGGTCACATGGACCCTGTGGCAGGAGGCTTGTTCTTCAGGAATACCCATGTGTAATAGTAATCTGTTTAGCAGGATACTTAGCACTTAGTACTAAGTGCTAAGTGTGGAAGGGGCAAACCCTGTCCCATTGTTGAGAAGGCATGAACTCCCCTGTTGATGTGGAAGAAGGGGATTGGCTGAGGTGTGTATATAAGCAAGAATTCCAGAGACAGACAGACAGAATTGGAATGTTGCTCTGGGTGAAG
>CM053584.1:68642239-68727574 GCA_028627135.1 Pseudochirops cupreus | reverse complement strand
CCTTGTTCTGAATATTGTGGCCACTGTAGTGAAAACTGTGTGGCTATTTTCTGTGATAAGCCTTGTTCTGAATATTGTGGCCACTGTAGTGAAAACTGTGTGGCTATTTTCTGTGATAAGATGTAATGTTGTGAATATTATAATGTTTTGAATGTTTGTCTTGATTTGTAATGGAATAAACAGAGTGTTCACTATATTTGGTAATCTGAACTCTAAAGGCTGTTCACAGTAGCATTCCTTTGGGAATCTGCTGGTGTATGGCATTACACCATGCCTTATTACTTTGTGATTGGGCAGTGGGTCAAGAGGGCTGTGACAGTCTCCAATCCAGGAGAAGGCTAAATATTACTGCTGATGTGAGATTTTTGCATTGGGGCTCACTTTGGAAAGAGTTGTGTGATTTGGCCTGATGAGACTCTGGGAAGCCAGTCAAGCCCCCCCCCCCCCCTCACCCCAGCTTTGAAAAACCCAGATGTTGGTGTTTCCCTATCTGGTAACTAACTAGGTATGGATGTGATGGTCAGACAGTTGGAAGCCCATCTGTTGATCTGTTTCTTTGACTGCTTGTAACTTCTGTTTTTATTCTGTTTGTATTCTCTGAAGTTCAAGGTGATGACTTTCCCCCCGAACTAGGCAAATGATATGTTTTATTAAAATAAGATTGTAACCCATTTTGAATTGCTTTCCCTTAGAAAAGCAGATCTAAGAACCTGTGCTAGCAGCTGCCCTAGGTATGCTAGGGTGCTTGCTGATACATGGTGTAGAAGCAGGAAAACTCTGACAGCTCCCCCCATAACCACCTCATATACCTATAAAATATGACTCTAAACAAATTTTAAAGCTACAGAACCCACAAAGTGACAGACAGAAATAAATTTCCCCCTGAAGGCAGCCTGGCAGGCCAACAGGAAGAGTCCATCACAGTGTGCTGAGAGCCCAGCTCAGGCCCACAAGAGCCCCCCATTTTAGCCCCAGAGTGGCCCTGACCAGCAGTGGCTGGAGTGGACTTCATGAGAGTGGATCACCAGCAGCTGTGAGGGTTTCCAGAATTATCAACCCATAAATGCCAAAGACAAAGTAAAAGGTCAGTGTGGTTTCTGTGGGAACAGGGGGACCGAGAGTGTGGTCTGGCCACTGCCCCCAGGGTGAGAAGGCTGAAAGTGGTGGAGTCACAGGGGGCATGCAGCTGCCTCCACATGGCTGCTTCAGAGCTCCTAGCTTTCAGATCTTATGGGGACCAAGCAACCATTCTGAGAGGTAATTGCTCTTGCTTTAACTGCTTAGATCTGGATTGCTGTCTTGGGTGGAGGTCCTGGGGTGTGTGATCAATGAGCCAGAGCTCATGGGGGCTGTGGAGAGGGCACCCAACTAATAGCTCCAACAGCTGTGAAAACCTCAGCAATTTGAGACAAAGCTTTCCTCTGTGGAAGCCGAGTTCTACTGTGGCAAAGTACACAAAAGTCAAGTAATTTAGTGGCAACATAAGCAAGCAAAGGAAGCAAAGCCAGCACAACAATCAAACTTTAGATTCCTTTTTCAGGGACAAAAAGGATCAAAGCATGGAACAGGAGGAAGACAACAAAGTCAGACCTTCTGCATCAAAAACTTCCAAGAAAAATATGAATTGGTTATAGGCCATGGAGGAGCTCAAGAAGGATTTTGAAAAACAAGTAAGAGAAGTAGAGGATAAATGGGCAAGAGAAATGAGAATGATGCAAGAATATCATGAAAAGAGAGTCAACAACCTGACTGAAGAAAATAACACCTTAAAAAATAAACTAACTCAAATGTCAAATGAGGCCCAAAAAGCCAGTGAGGAGAAGAATGCTTTAAAAAGCTGAATTTGCCAGATGGAAGGCAGTATACCTCTAACATGATCATTACTTCCCACTGAGATTTTCTTGAGACTGAGCAAGTATATTCATATCCCTTTCCACTTTCCTTACAGTCATACTGTACTGATAAAACATTATACAACCATACACATTTACTTTCATCCCCCCCCCAAAAAAAAGGATATAAGCACTGAGGATAAGTACATTAAGACAGCAATGTGGTGTAGTGGACAGCATGCCAGACATAGACTGAGGTAGATATGATTGAAAAAAAAAAAAGAAGGTAAGATGGTCATGTAGTGAGAATGAAGACTAAAATATGAATAGTTAAATATGTTAAAAAGACCTAGATAAGGCTTTGACAGAATGGAAAAAAAATACCTATTAGTGACTTACTATGTGCCAGGCACTATGTTAAGTATCAGGGACAAAAGTACAAAAATGAAAATCATGACTGCTTTCAAAAATCTTAGATTTTAATAGGAGGACACAATTCCTTTGAGGGAGTATTGGTCATAGGAAGCAATATTTTGAAATGTGACGGGAATGTTGATGACAGTCACAAGGGAGGAAAGGGACATATAGTTTCCAGTAGTAATTTTATTTTATTAAGCCCCTCCTCCCCACAACTGGAAGGCCAAATATAGAAAAGTATATAGTAGTAAAGTAGAATACAAAAATAAAGCAGGTATTAAGGGGACCCCTGACTGATTGATGTAGGTATTGTGGGCCACTAGAAACAGTCACCAATTATGACAGTGGGTCATCCCCAACATAGAAGTTCTCAAGTTAGAAAAAAAAAAAAGATTGTCCTTCAGGACACATGGTCTTTGGTCCAGACATCAAGGCTGATGGAAAAAGATGGCATGTTAGAAAGCTCTTCTATATAGATTTTACAGGAGAATGTGATAGGAATGGAAAATTGGGAGGTGTGGATGGGTTAATATAATGCTTCTTGACTTTCTTTACACCTTCTTATCAGAAACCTTGGTCCCCCATACATTCTCTTTCATTCCCCTTTCCTCTGCCCCTTTTATGGTTTATGTTTTGGTATTGTCTTCCCTTGTTGTAATTTAATAACTTTGAGGGTAAAGACTATCTTATTTGCTTATATTCCTTTTAATGACATCTCAACTAGTGTCTATCATATGTGCTTAATAATATTTATATCTCTATATCTGTCTATCTTATTTAAAGCATTTTTCTCACTGCTTAGATTACAGACTTGTAGAAATATTATATTTTTTTCTTTTTTATGCTTAATGTGTATTTACATGATGAAACCACTCATTGAATGTAAGGCTCAGGTCTTATGCAGTTTATCTTCCATAAAATATTAAACTCCATGGTATATACTCAATATATATTGCTTCATGAATAGTCATTGATTGATTGAGGAACAAAAGGAAATTTAATAGCTTTCTAGGACCTAGGACTGATGTGTAGAATGTCTACTTGACACAAACAAACTAGATGTTAATTTCAAATATTTAAGTGTTCTGGGTTTCAAGAATACTGTTCCTGTTTTCAAGAAAACAGGATTTTAGTTCTAGTGTTTCTACTAACTGTATAACTTTCTGGTAGTCTGTATTTCTCAAGTTTCTTATCTGTAAAATGAGGTGTTTAAACTAGATGAACTCTCTACTTCCAGTCCTAAATTGTATGATTGTATAATATCCCTGAATCCCCACTACAAGGTTTGTAAACAAGCTGCTGACTATATATTCTGTAGGCATCCAATTTGGCTGAGTTCATATAAATACCAACACATTCTTCAAAGTTGTTAAGGCATTTGGGGAAATGATCCATCTTTTAGATTGCCTGGACTGCTCAGCCTAATAGAGTATTAGCTTCTTAGGTTTATATTCTGTTTCCTATATATGACTTTGTTCTCACCATTATTAATAGCATGGAGAACTGGTTACCTTACACATTGGGGTACTCAATAAATTATGTGTGTGTATTTCAACAAATTCTAATACAGAAAACATTTATTAAATGCTCACTGCATGACAGAAAATAAAGCAAAAGGAGGGAATGGAAAGGAAAGGAAAAGCAAAGCAAATAAAAAAGAAATGAGAAGAAAAGGAAAGAAATGAAATGAAAAAGAAAAGATCCAAGGCAAAGCAAAGAAGACTGAATTTTTCATCAGGATTTTATGATTTTCTAATAAGTGAGAAATGCCTTTTCCTGTAAAGCTTTTAAAATATAAGTGAGGGAGAGGTAATAAAACTTAGAAAAAATTATTCAAAGTGGAATGAGATGATAATAAAAGTTTTTTAAAGTATTATGTTTTTTTAAGTGAAGCAAAATTTAATATTTTATATATTTGTCTATGTTATTTTTATATGTATTCACACACATGCATGCATTTTAATGAATAGCAATTCATTATCTAATCCTATTCTTAAAGTGACACCATTTTTGTTTTTTACTTTTGACCACTGAATGTATTTGACTTATTTTTCAGCTTAACGTCCTGAGAAAATAATGTTAAAATCTACTCAGTGAATTAGGACAAAACTGTGTTCCCTGAAACACTGAGTAAAGAGACATCATTGGATGAAAAGAATGGGGAAAAAAGAGAAAAACCTTTTACCTATTCCTTGAAAATACTCAAGAAAAGAAGAGTTGAATATTACCTCAGGTATTTAGCTCCTACATCAGATTAATTTGATGGGTTGATAGAAATATTTTTACAAGATTTCAAAAGGAGACTTTATCATTTCACATGCTTCATTCTCTAACATGTATAAAATTTCTTACTGGTTTACTTAATGTTTTTATATTTGTTTGATTTTTCTAACTTCATTACACTTTTCTTAATTGTCCAGTTTTGTAAGGATCCCTCATGAGTCTGTTTCTAGCTAATTAGTTGAAATATATGGATTTTAAATTACAATTATACAGAATGTAATTGTATAAGTAGGATTCCAATATTAATCAGATTTCTTTTTACCCCATTTATACTAGGATATAGATGGATAGACAGATAGACAGAAGTATAGATGTAGATTATGTGAATGTATATGTGTATATACGCATGTATATACAAGTATATATGTAATATGTATATATTTGAACATACATATATGTGTGTATGAACCTGTCATATATGTATCTGTCAATTATTTCATTCCATCATTATTTTTATTTACTTATCTAAGATATTTTTATGCCTGCGACTGTATTATGAAAATAACTTTAAAATGTGTTTCATTTTGGGGAATAGCTGAATAAGTTGTGTTATATGATCATAATAGACTATTATTGTTCTGTAAGAAGTGATGAGTACTATGATTTCAGGGAAATGTGGAAAGACTTACATAAACTGATGCAGTGAAGTGACAGATCAAGGAGAACATGGTACACAGTAACAGCAATATGTCTCCACTATTCTCAGCAATACAATGATCCAAGATAATCCCACAGATCTGATGATGAAAAATCCTTTCTGCCTCCAGACTGATGACCTCTGAATACAGACCAAAATATAGTATTTTTATTCTTTCCTTCCTTTTTTCTTTCTTTTTTTCCTTCCTTCCTTCCTTCCTTCCTTCATTCTTTTTTTCCTTTTTCAATTTTTCTTCCACAAAATGACAAATATAGAAATGTTTTACACAATTGTACATATTTAACATCTATCAAATTGCTTACCATCTCAAGTGGGAGGAAAGAGATGGAGGAATAGAGTTTGGTACTCAAAACTTTTAAAGCATATATTAAAAATGTTTTTACATATAAATTGGGAAAATATTAATTATTATTCAAAATGTGTTTCATTTAAATATAATCTATTACTATTCCCAATTCATCATTATTGGTTAATTATCCTACTTTACAAATATTTTTGCCTTTCTTACTGTAATATTATAGAAGCTTTTTTACTTAAGATTATTTTAAAGACTATGAATCTGGAAGAGCTAGAAATGATTATTTCAAGAACTGAAATCCTAGGAATTTGTGCAACATACATTAAATGATTTTCTATGGAAAGCTTTCTGGATCTGTAGTAAAAGGACTTAGACCTAATATTCCCTCTTCAGACTGCTATTTCTGGTCCTCAGTTTTCCTTCTTGCAAAATGTGGTGGTTAGGTTTGGTCTAAGGTCTCTTATAGTTTTAAATCTGTATTACAGAAATCATTTCAGACCTTCCTGTACTGTAGTATAAAAATTTTCCAGTTTTTTTTTGTTTTGTTTTTAGATTAAAATTTGAGAGGCAGGTGTCACAATTGATAAACCAATGGTTCTCAAATCAGAAGACCTGAATTCAAATTTTACCTCAACTTACTAACATTTTTATCTTGTACATTGCATGTAACCTCTGTTTGTATCAATTTCCTCTGCTAAAAAATGAGGATCATAAAAGTATCTACCTTCCAGGATTGCTGTGAGACCCAAAGGATATAATATTTGGAAATGTGATTAGTGCCATGTCTGACTCATGGAATGCACTTAATAAATACTTGTTTCCTTCTCTGAGAGCTCTGGGCTTGAAATCAGGAGGATTTGGGTTTAGATTATATGTCTGCTACTTTATAGCTTTGGAATGATGAGCAAGGCCTTTAAGTTTTCCTTGCCTTTGACACGTTTAAGACTTTTCTACCAAGCCACAGATAAACTGCAATCTGTCGTAATTGGAGTAGTTTCTAATAACCTACAAAATCACAAGTCATTTATATTACAGGAGCAAGAACAACAACAGCTAATTTGTATATGGCACTCACTATGTATAAGACACTAGACTAAAAAATGTACAGTTATCTCATTTGAACCTCATAACAACCATGGAAGGTTAAGTATTATTATTATCCCCATTTTACAGATAAGAAAACTGACGCAAACATGGTGAAATATCTTGCCCAGGGTTACAAAGCCTTTAAGTGTCTGAGGAGGGATTTTCTGAAGTCTTTCTGACCTCAGGACCTGTACTTCATTCCAAAAGGTAAGTGCGGTGTTTTTCAGAATATTTCATATTAATGAGGTAAAGAAATTAAAAAAAAAAACTTATTGTCATTTTGGCATATCCTGGGGTTTTCCCATTCTTAAAGCTTTGGGTAAAGTTACTAACTTTTCCAAGTAATGGTTAGATGTGCATTAGAACACGAGTCAATCAACATTGTAATTTTGAGGGCATTATACTCTATGCATAACACTATACCTGGCTTTATGGAAAAGGAATAAAGCCTTATCCTTGACGTTGTAGGAAATTTGAGACTATAAGTCAAATTCTTAACAAAGGTTATCAGGGAGGAAAAAAAAGGAATTAAAATCTAGTTCTAGGGATGAATGTTACCTTCTTTAAAAACTTGTGTTCTATAAACGATGTATTAATATTAATTTTCCTTGGCATTTACATTCATCTTATTCCATACATGTCATTCTTTTGTGGAGATTTACTTGAGATTTAAAAATAACAAGATCTTTTTGCTTTTGCATACAACTTTTCATTGTAGGGGATAAGAAAACTTATATAAGAACTTAAGAAAAGGGAACAAACATAGCTGTGTAAACAAGGGATCCATCTCCTTTTTTGGGGAGAAACTACTTAACAGTAAGTAGCGAATAAGTGGAAAGACTATGTAGGAGCAAGAGAAAGAACTCCATGTCAAATTGAAGCACAAAGTCTATGACATTTAACATAATAGCATAACCTATTAGAGTAATTTCTTTAGTTCTGAGATTCTTTTAAAATTGATATTGTCCGACTGATGCACGTTTACAGACAAGATGTGAAACTTCATGAAATTTTTTCCCGGGATCATTTTTGCCGTAAGAGGGAAAAAATATTATATTTACGTGAAAATGGAATTTGTCCATTACAATGGTGGAGGAAGTTCAAGGTCAAAGAGGGGAATTATTTTATTATTTTCCAACAATATGAAGTTATAGCATCTGAAAGGCTTAAGGATATCAAAAAAGGCAGATAACTAAGTCTAAAACTACTATAAACATCTCCTAAGTCTGCTCTGGTGGGAAAAAAGTCAGGACAATTTCTTTCCTTAATATTTTTGTTTGTTTCTCTTCCAAAAATCACCAAACTCATCAATATAGCAACGTAGGAAAATGTATCTTATTCTATCCATAAATTAATCTAGCAGAAAATATAGAATTTGTATTACTGAATGAGTAATATATAGTACAGATACATTAATATGTTGAGAAAACCAGCATTCAAAATATAGGCAATGATTGGTAAGGAACAAGCAAAACGACAAAATTAAATGTAATTGACATATTTCTCTCCTTTGAGGTATTGGTAAACTATGTGTGAGAAATATTGAATTTATTGTGAAAATTGACTGATATATACTATACTTTTTTTCTGAAATGAATTTTAATCTCTTTCATTTTTACAACAGTAATGTGTTTTGAAAAATGCCTGGCATCATGGGATTTTTATTTCAAAGAAGCAAACATTGCCTTCTATCAATGACAGTGATTTGGATATTGATTGGAGAAATGCAAATCAAAACAATTCTGAGGTACTGCCTCATAACTCTTAGATTGGCTGGTAGGACAGAAACGGAAAATGACAAATGGCAGAAGGGAACAATGAGCCATTAATGAACTGATAGTGGAGCTGTGAACTGATTCAACCCTTCTGTAGAGAAATTTGGAACTATGCCCAAAGAGTTATATAAACGTGCATACCCTTTGACCTAGAAATTCCACTATCCAAAGAGATTTTTAAAAAAAGAACCCATATGTACAAAGATATCTATAGCAGCCCTTTTCTGGTGGAAAAGAATTGGAAATTGAGGGTATGCCAATCAATTGAAGAATGACTGAACCAATTGTAATATCTGAATATGATGAAATACTATAGTGCTATAAGAAACATTGAGCAGGATTGCTCTCAGAAAAACCTAGAAAGACTTACAAGAGCTGATGCAAAGTGAAATATACTGTGGAAGAAGGAAAAGCCTTATTGTAAGATGATGAATTGTTGATGACTCAACGATTCTCAGCAATGCAATGATGTAAGATAGCTCTAAATATCTTATGATGAAAAATGGTATCCATCCCAAGATAAAGAATTGATGGTATCTGAATATAGATTGAGGCATACTTTTTTTTTAACTGTCTTTATTTTTCTTGAGATTTTTTTTGTCTACATTTTCTTTCACAATATGACTATTATGGATATGTTTTGCATGCTTACACATGTATAACATATTAAATTCCTTACCTTCTCAATGAGGGGGACCTGGAGATGGAGGAAGGGAGAGAATTTGAACTCACAGTTTTAAAAACAAATGTTAAAAATTGTTTTATATTTAACTTGGGAAAAATAAAATGCTAAATAAATTTAAACAAACAAAAAAGACAGTGATTTGGAGTGATGTTATCTCTTGACTTATATCCAAATGATTTTTAGAAAAAACCCCAGAAATTTAAAGAAAAAATACAGGCTTTTTATGTTTTTTGTATCACATATATATGTATGTGTATACATATACATATATATGTAGACAAATATACACATATATGAGTAATTTTGCATTACATTTATGTTATACAATTTTGTTTAGTCATTCTTGAACCAATGGGCATCTGCTTTATTTCCTATATTTAGTATCACAAATTAAAAAATCCTATTGTTGTAACAGAGAAATGCTAATTACATGGGAGGTAGGAGGACAGGAATGAAAGAGAAGGTGGTGATTGGTGAAAAGATTGCACTCGAAACCACCTCCCAGGTAAGAAATAGGCAAGGCCTGAGAAGGATTCAGTTTTCCATCACTCAGAAGTGAGGAGTAGGGAGAAATGGCTGTCAGACCAAATCTATTCTCCCCCTGAAATATCCACTTGGATTAGTCTTCTTTGTTGACTACACTTATACTTTGAATAGCTAAGTAGTACTAAGAGTTTTAGTCTAAGTTTTCTATTGCAAGATATTAGCCAAGATCTGTAAAACTTGTAAATTTGTCCCTTTTCTGTCACAACTCTGAGTTCTTTGACATTCTATATTTGGTGGGTTTCTCCTATGTTATTGATTCTATTCATGTGTTCAGAGTACCATGGACTATACCTCTTCAAATATAATAGGCTCATGAATCTATTTCCAGGAGAGTCACAGTGACGTGTAACATAGGTGCCTGAGATAAACTGTGGAGCACACATAGACTTTTTGAAATGTGGTGAATGGCAAGCCCGTCATTTGACTGTAATGAAGTTACAGAGCTATACATGCCTTTAAAAAGGTCTTTGTTGGCCTAAGCCATTTATTCTTTTCCATTATTCTGTCTTATCACATCTCTCTCATGTTTTGATTCTTTTGTGGAAGCCATAAAGTGAGAGAAGATGCTGTAAACCTTTGAAGATTAGACTTACTCCTTTTGCGTCGAGATTTTTTGTCATTGTTTTAGATAAAATAGATTAATCTGGAGGCTCCAACTCTGTGAATTTTGAAATGTTTGGAGAAATTTCCATGCATCTGAAAGTTCAAATCAATACAGGGTTCTCCAAACAAATAAGCACTGATGCCTTAAGGACACTGACGTGACCTTTTGGACTATATCCAGAGGTAGTTGAGATAAATTCCTTTTAGCTCAGAGGCTAAAATAGTCCTTATTTATCCCAGGATGTCTGTCATTTCACAAACACATTAAAAAAAGGAATGGGTTTTTGAGTCCTATAAGAGATACTAAATTTGGAAAAGAATTTTTTTAAAAGCAAAAGTCAATGACAATTTAATTAATCTATTAACATTATTTATTATTTATTATATTATTTATTCTAATAGCATTACTTATTATTTAACATTATTATAAAAATTTCTACACTACAATTATTTATTTAATTATTTTGTTCCTTCTGAGTCTACTAATTGGATAAAGGGAACAAGGCTTAATCCCAATTTGTGCAACAAATTCTTAGAGATCTTATTTATGGACAAATTATCGAAACATATTAGGAGTATGATATCTTCAAAAGGAGTATGCAAAGTATACATAGATAGAATAAAGGATGGGTAAGGTTGCTTCTATCTCTCAGCTTCTAAAGCAAACATCAAATAGATTTTTACAGACCAACATACTGAATTTATATTTATTTTGAAGTAGAGCTAGAAATGTAAGCAACAATGAACAACTTAATTACCTTCAAGAATGGCAGTTGGGTAGAACAAAAATTTCTCTTGTATTTTCCTTGTATTAATTTTCCTTGTATTTTATTTATTTTGATAAGTCATATATATATATATATATATATATATATATATATATATATACACATATGTTCATCCCTATGGAATATAAATTCTCTGATGGCAAATACTTTTTATTTTTAGTCTATGCTACTATCTAGCACATTGACCAGTGAAGATGAGGGGAATCTGCCACCTTGAGGCCACATTTGGCCCTCTTTGTCCTTAAGTGCAGACTTTTGACTGAGTCTAAGTATTATAGAACAAATCCTTTTATTAATGGGATTTCTTCCGTGAAGTTTGAATTCAATTAAAGTCCACAATTGAGGATCTAGAGGGCCATATGTGGCCTTGAGACCACCAATTCTCCATCTCTGCCCTAGTGCATGGTCGACTGTTAATAAATATTTGCTAATTGTAGTGCATAGCACATGGAACACAAATGTATCCACAGCATATAAAAGCTACCTTGGGATCAAGGTGTTCTCTCACTCCTGAACTACTGAAACTACCTCTTAGCTCATGTTCTTCCACTGATATATTTATTTTATTTCAAAGTAAAAACATTTCATGAAATAGACTAAAACTAAAAGTTGGAGTAGAACATATGCAAAGCAGCCAATAAAGCTCTGGGCCCAGTGAAATGAGGAAAACCAGAGTTCAAATTCAACCGTAGATACTTACTGGCTGTGCAATGTCGTCCAAGTTAATTAACTTCACTCTGCCTCAGTTTCCTCATCAGTAAAATGGAGATAGTAATAGCTCTTACCTTTCCAGGTTGCTGTACACATAAAATAAGGTAATATTTATAAAGTTCTTTGGAAGTCATAAAGTGTTATATAAATACTACATATTATAACTCAAACTACAGTAGAAAAGTCTATGTTTTTTGATGATCTATTTTGACCAAAACAAATATTTCAAAGTTTCCTTGCATTGGAAAAAAGTTGATCCAGAGTCCTGTTTCTCTGGAAAGGCTGGAGGGTAATGAGAGCACACATAAAAGGGTTATGGATTTATAAATCTTCATTTATTTTAAAGCTTATTTATTGGTATTTTTAAAAAAGAGAAAATAATGCCATTAGATATGGATTTGAAAGAGGGGATGTGTTGGTAAATATTTAACAATGAACTCTCCTCTAACAAAAATGTACTGTGACAGTTTTAAATTTGATTTTCATTTTTAACATATTATCTAAAACTTTCTTAATTCTAGGCAATCTACAAAATAAGAAATCAATTTCTTCAGAGTATTTCCAATTTCTGAAGTGTAAAGGCTTACATTTTAGCACAAAATAGTTTCATTACTTAAAAAATGGTGCTTCTCTAACTCTTCTGAGTAGCTCAAACCAAAGGAGACTATGATTCCAGGTATTTCCTAGGAAAAGTAATACAAATTATTGTTCTCAACTGAATGTTTGTTCCTGAGCACCTCAGAATACTTTTAATGTGTAAGAATGGAACAGAAGAACATTGAATTTGGAGTCAAATGATCTGAATTCAAATCCCGGCAACTTAAAACCTATTTGACCTTCTTTGGCCCTCTGGTTTATTTGCTTTTTTTTTTTTTAATTCTGAAAAACAAGAACTAAATGGTATCTCTAATCCCTTCCAGCTATCCATCTATGATCCAAAACTTTTAGATATCCCTATGATGTTACATCCAAAGGAATATAAGTCCCTTGAGAACAGAGACTGTTTACATTTTTATCTTTGTATTTCCAGAGCTTAGTGTAGTCTTGAATACATAAAATGGTTAATAAATATTTGTTAATTTAAATTGAAGCTTTACTTGTCAGAGAAAGGTCTTCCCTTTGTAGTTGTTTTAACAACACAAATGAAGCTATGGTAGGAATTCTTAGGACCGCTGACTTCTTATGGTCAAAAACATCCCCTATATTTGTCATTCATTCACTCAATATTTATTGAGCACTTTGGCAATACCAGGCACTGCATTAGAATCTGCACATATATGTGTACTTGAAGTCAAAGAATTCGTTATTTGTTTTTCTTTTTTATGTGCCTAATGATTACTTCATCTTCTTCAGGATATATAAAATGTATAACACATTGACTTTATCCTTGAGGAATTAATAATTTTGTTATGAAACAAGATAGGCAAAGGATAATTTAAAATAATACAAAGAGTAAATAAGCAGGTGTGAAACAATTTTACACAATCCCAAAGTGACATGGAACTTCAGAGAAGGGTGAAGTCAATGTGAGATGGACTAATCATATAGAATCCTCTGACTCTGTTCTCATAATTGCTCTCATTAATCTCTTTGAATCCATGCCATTCTTTGCATTTCACAGGGTTGAACCAACAGGGAAGTGAACTCACTTTTCCTTGATAGAGCTAGAACTCTAAGAAAAGTCAAGACAGTCTTCATGTTAATGTAAGTTAGAAATTCAAGGGCATTTCTGATATAACAGTGTGTTGTCATAAATATTTCTGACATTTATTCATTGCACTTTCTTTAAAAGCAAGTTAATATTTCAAAAATAAATTAATAGTAACATCATTTCTCAGTTCAATTATAAAATATGCTAATGTGTCAGACATCCTCAATACATTAGGGTTGGCTAGGGAATGTAGTAGTCTAAGTAAGGAGCATTTTAAAGAGCGGTATTCTACAGCGAATAATTTAACCATATGGCTCTTTGGCTTTTGATTTGATTTAGTAAGAGAAATGTCAAGTACTTTATACTGTACCTGGAATAGCTGCACTGTATCTGAAAAGGACACTTTGTAGAAAGGGAAGATAGAAATAGAATGATGGAAACTGACTTTATCACGTTTCTTTTCATAGTCCTTTCAGTTCCTCTCAAGTTCTCTGAGGAAGAATATTTCTTCATGCAGATTAGAAACACTTTATCCAATCGTGCCCAAATCCAAGACAGCTGAATTAGCTAATGTTAAAAATTTGAATTTTAGATGAACTTTTGTAAATCAGAGATTATCAATGAAATTTCTGAAAATTAAAAAAAAATCATCTATATCCTTGAGAAAATCAGTAAAGGGAAGAAACCATCCCACACAGAATAAACAAAGCATATACACTGATAGCACAATGGTGCCCAGCAATACTTTTGTAAACAGTTGCCAGGTCCCTTGACGATCTCTGGTTTGAGAGCTTTGGGAGCAGCCGCTACTTTTGTTGCTCCGACAGGTTCCCACAACTGGTTTTTCATCTATATGGGCTCCAGGGCAGCCTCTGCCTCCTGTGTCAATGATCTTTCTTTCCAACCTCCTATGTTTTCTCTGGCTGATAAGGTGTATCACCCTGACTTTGTGTTGGCTCTGCCACTCCAGAATTCAATGTCAGGCATTATTTTAAAGTCGTTTGGAGAAGAACATGGGGATGGCCCAGCTGAGCTCTTCACTACCTTTGCTCCATCTCCTCAATTTTATTTTCATTGGAATCTGGTCCCGCTTACTCTGTAGGCTGCAATTAGGTCAACCCTGGATGTATCTGATGCCCCTTATCTAGGCAACTCTTATAAACTAAGTTGTAGAGAAGTTACTGGCTCACAGTGGTTGATAGAAATTCCTAAGATAATAGTGATTTATACCAATGAAATTAGAGAAAGTATCCCTACCCTTATATCCCTGCTTACTGGCATAGTATTCTACCTAGTAGACTATGCTATAATTCATCAGGTATAAAAATTCAGGGGTGAAAAATAAATAATCCTCCCCATTCCTCTTGGGGAAAATATCAATCCTTATTCCTGTTCATTTCTGTGCAGTGGGCAACATCTTGCCAACCCAATACTAGTACTAAAGGTAGTCTTAAATAATCTAAAAGTGATAAAGAAGTGGGAAAGGCCTTAAAATGGTTTCTATTTCATATGAAAACATTAGAAATGTGTGTAGCAACCTTCTAAAAATACTCATTATTGTCCTGCATCCATGGGTCATAATCATTGTTTTTAAAAGAGCTGTGTAATCTTCTTTTGATTAAACCACCTATACTTATATACGTTGTTCAGAGAGTAAAGAAAACTTCAATCACTGGTACAATCCTAAAAGTCTATTCTGCCTGTTAGAGACTACCCAAGCTTGGATTCCACAGGCATAACCATGAAGAGGCCAGAATCATCTGCACACGTATGAAGCATAGCAGGTCTTTGGGATTTATTAGCAAAATAACAATAGTCAATGCTTATGATAGTAAAAGTTTTGCTTATACATCCTGGGAGATATTTTGAACTCCACAATCCTGTTTTTATTCACTGTACACAATAGCTTCCTGCTGCCATTCATTATTATTACCCTTGCTGCCAGAGAGGTGTTTTTTTCCTAATCATCACCAGTGCTACCACATTCACAAGGTGACACCATAATAGCAGGTATGTCTCCTGAATCAGCATGAGCCTCCTCTCTGTTGACCAGTACATTAGCATCTGCCCTCAGCCTCTCTGATGGTTTAGTCCTCATTTAGAACTTTATGTTCAAATTAAATTTTAGTGCATTGGCACTGTTTTAATAGGCAGAGGAGAGTCACAGAATTACTTGCTTAGAAAGTATAATCTCCCTCTTCTACATACCTCCTCTCTCATCCTGATCCCAACCTGATCCCAGGTATGAACAAAGATTTCTGTTTCAACTAAACAGACTGTGCATTTTTTCCTTATGACGAATTTTTTGTTGCTGCAACTATTATTGGTAGGAAACAATAGGCATGTGATACCCAGTTCAATGAGCATTATCTTTCACAGACCCAGGGTTAACAATTAAGCTGTGAGCCCTGTCTGTGGCAAATAATGCTGAACTTGTCTCTCTCTCTTTCCTCCTTTTTCAATCTGGAAGTATAATAATGAGTTTAAAAATTATCCACATTTTTCTTTCTTTTTCATAAATACTTCATAATATCTGCATTTTTGTGTAATATAAAATATCTTCTGGCAAGTGGATTTATGTCTTATTGGTGAAGAAAAGGAGGCAGCTTTCAGGTGATGAGTTCTTCCAAATTTACTAAGACTGGCTCTGGACAAATCATGTAACTCTTGCCTCAGTTTCCTCATTTGTAAATAAAGATAATAATAGCAACTACCTTCCAGGGTTTTTGTAACAATAAAAACAAATAATATTTCTAAAAATCATTGTAAATTTTAAAGTGCCATTTAAATGATTACTACTACCACTGCTGCTGCTGCTGCTACTACCACTGAAACAATCCATTGGCAGGGTCTAATTGAAAGCCTGCCCAACTTTGTAGCTTATATAGGAGCTTTTTGTGCCAGTAAAATTTTGAGACACTGGGATCATCATAATACCAAACTGAGGCATCATATTAGATATCATCTCCTAGAGCAGCGGCTCTCAACCTGTGGGTCACACCCCCTTTGGGGGTCGAACAACCCTTTCACAGGAGTCACCTAAGACCATCAGAAAACACATATTTCTGATGGTATTAAGAACTGAGACATCTCTCCTCTATCCATCTCCAGGCGGGTCCGCCCACAGGCAGATATGCCCACATACAAGTATTAAAGGGTTGCAGCATTAGGAAGGTTGAGAACCACTGTCCTAGAGGGTACCATGGATATCGAACTTGGCCTGGAGTCCAGAAAATGTATCTTCCTGATTTCAAACCTGATCTCAGACATTTAGTAGCTGCATGACCCTAGAAAAGTCACTTTACTCTGTTTATCTTAAATCTGTAAAACATGCTAAAGAAGGAAATGTCAAACCACTTTAGTATCTTTACCAAGAAAACCCCAAATGTGATCACAAAGAGAAACTAAAAAATGACTAAACAACGATCACAAATTTAAAATGTGAACTGATTTATATTATTTGCTGATGAGGTAATATTTTATGCTGTATATCTTAAATTTATACTCAATTTTAAAAGCATGTCTTACTGAGATGTAAAATAGTATATAAATAGATATTGAAAAAAATAAGCATTTCAGTTTAGGCAAGCAAGCAATTGGATTTGTTAAACTAACCATTAAATACTGTGATATAGATTAGAACTGTGGTACTATTTAGAATTCCTGGGTGAAGAATTTCTCTCTACAAGTACAAATTATCTTCTCTTCAGATTATAATATTCATGAGTTGCCTAGAACAGTGATATCAAATCCAACTAAATCAGCAGCATCAAAAAGATGAGAACAAAGTAATGAATAATACGATAAACATCAATTAAGCATCTACTATGGGCCACATACTTTACTAACATCAACAATAATAATAGTCTCAAATGCAAAACCATTGACTATTTTGTGAGTTGGGGCAATATTAAATAAGGGAATCTTAACCTTGATGACATACACCTGGAAATGTATGTTTCTTGAGACTGCTGGGCAAGAATCTGGGGATGCTCACCAATTGTACTCTAATGATATTATTCACTGGGTTAACATGGCAACCAGTCAGTCAACATTTATTAAGTGCCCACTAACTGTCAGGTGTTTGCTAAGTACTAGAGCATGCAAAAAACAAACAATTCTACTCTCAAAGAACTCACATTCTAATAAGGAGGCAATAAACAAACAAATCTGGACAAACAAGTTATAAAAGAGGAAAAAATTAGAAAAAATTTTAAAAAGAAAAGGTATTAGAATAAAAAGGGTTTGGGAAAGGCCTCTTGTAGAATTAGAATAACAAAGCTGATTCTGAGAATCTACGAAATATTGTGGCATCCACTGAAAGCTGTATACCTACTTAGAGCTATCATAATGATTAATTTGACAGAAAGAGGAACTTCATTAAGGAACATTTCTGTCACTAAAACATTATAAGATAACATTTGAACAAGTCATGACAATGCAAGCCCCAGTTGCTAAGAATGCTCTGGAGCAAATGGCACTGACCACTACATTTGGCAAAACATGAGTGAAATGAAATAGATTGAAGACCTGAATATTTTTATCATGTGTCAGTACTATAGAATAATAAAATGGGCATCAGAGCTTGAAAATTATAGTCTAACCCTCGTTACTGCTTTTTGATAACATTTCCTTGTGCTTCAAGTTATACATTAACAGATTGGAGATCAACAGAGAAAATTTGAAAAAAAAATGCATCATCCCTAAGTTTAAACTAGATTACATAAAAACAGAACTGGGGAGTTAGTTGAATCTGAAAAGGAAAAAAAAACCCTGAAAATCTAGAAAGCATTAGAAATCTATCTGTAACATAAATACTAAAAGTGACACCTAGTAATTCATACCAGAAGAAATGTTTATTTTTAAAATGATTTTATAAATGAGACAGGGATACTTGCAAGGGAATTTTGAATAGCTCTTTCTGAGTCTGAGGCACAAATCCAATTTATAGACCTACCAAACAAAAATAGTAATTTTATTACTTCTTTTAAATTTTATTTTAGACAAACACCAGAACTCAAATACAGAATAAAGAAAAGAAACAAAAACATAAACTTAAATATTGGAACTTAAAAATACAGAGTAAGAAAGGAGAAACAAAATATGTCAGGTGCATAGAAAAACATAAGAGAAGATTTAAAATATGTAACAATGAATTTTCATTTCAAGAAAGCCCGTATAATATATGCTACACTTTGTGTTAAGAGCTATTCATCTTTGCTTCCTTGTCAGTTTTCTTTTGTTTTCTGCTATGCACTTTTTTAACTTTGCTCTTTTTTCCCCCTCCCCACTCCCAGAAGGCTGTAATTAAGTGCCAATATATATCTCTATAGCTATAGATATATCCATACACAGACATATATAGACATACTTTCCCAAAAACAAATTCTACTCCTGATCATTTTTTATGTTTGTGCATATTTCTTGTTTCCTATCTATCCTTCATCCTCTGCTTTACTTCTACCTGCTACCTGTCCCTCTTATTACTTACCTACAACCCTCCAAGGATCCCTCCTTTATTCTCCCATTAATATTGACCTAAACATCATTCTATACCCCCTTTTACCTATTGCCTCACAACTCCCCTCTACATATACCTACCTTGTCCTCTCCCTACCCCCTATCCCCTTATCATTTTATTTCTTCTGAATTTAGAAGACTTTCATTCTCTTCTAAATATATACATACATGTATGTGTACATGTATATGTGTGTATAATTTCCATATGTGTAGTATATGCATATATATATATATGTGTGTGTGTGTGTATGATTTCCCTCTTTAACCAATTCCTGATGAAATTAGGTAACCGAAATTACCAGTCTTCCCCATCTAATTCCTCTGCATTGATTCTTCCTCTTGCACCTCATTTGTATAAAATAATCACTTTTTTTTAGCTGTTCCTAAATGGTTTTACTTTGAATCATATCGTGCTCAAGTTTACTCCAATCTTTCTGATAAGCTATAGAAATATTAATAAGAATCTTAGACATATGTTTTTCATTTTACGTATATAAGAAGTAAATGATCTCTTTACTGAAACCTTTGTAATCAGTCTTTGGTATGTACCTTATTTTTATCTTTGCTCTTGTATGTCCAATCTTCTATTGAGTTCAGTACTTTTTTTAAACAAAGACTTGAAATTCTGACAGTTCATCAAATGTCATTTTTTTTTTAAATTCAGGATTATTTAACTTAGCTGGGTATTATATTTTTGGTCAGAGTCCCAGTTCTTTTGTTCTTTAATCGTTCCAAGGCATGCAGTCCTTTAATGTCACCTCTTCTATGTCTTCTCTGATTCTATTTGTTGTACCATCATATTTAAATTCTTTATTCTTGTTGCTTTTAATATTTTATCCTTGAACTAGGGGTTTCAGAATTTGACTATAATATTCCTATGACTTTTCCTCATGGTATCTCTTTTATGTGGTGATCAATGGATTTTTTCTATATCTACCTTCCTCCCTTGTTTTAGTGCTTCAGGTCATTTTAAAAAAAATTATTTCTATTGTATCAGGATTCTTTTTTTGATCATACCTTTCAGTTAGTCCCAATATTTTTATGTTTTCTCTTCTTGATCTATTCTTCAGATCTGCTTTTTTTCTTATAAGATGTTTCACTTTCTCCTCTATTTTTTTTATTATTCATATTTTGTTTAATTATTTCTTGATCTCTTATGAGTGTATTGGCTTTGCCTTGTCCAATTCTAATTTTCAAGGTGTCATTTTCTTCCTTAAGATTCTGGATCTCCTTTTCTAATTGATTCACTTTCCTTTCCTAATCTTCTTTTTTTCTTGGATTGTTTTTCTTCCATCTCTGTCATTTTCTTTTTAAAGTCTTTTTAAAGATCTTCTGTGAATTCTTTTGGGGCAGGTGATCATTTGATGTTATGTTTTGGGGTATAAGGGGGTTTCTTTGCTTCAATATCCTCCTCTGAAGATGAATCCTGGCTTTTTCTATTCCCATAATAATGTTCTATGATTGGATTATTTCTCCTTTCCCTGTGTATTTTTTCGTGTGGTAATAGCTTAATTTTTGTAAACACGTCTGGCCCTGGGGTGTGAGCGATGGTGACTCTTGCCCGAGATCTTCACTTCTCCCTTTTAGCCTGGAAATAGAGTCAAACCTCTAGCCTCTTTTAAGTGCCCACAGCCAGGGGCTTTCTGCCCTGATGCTTCTGCATTCACTGGGCATGGACTGGTTCCTTTTCACCCCTGCTACTCTTTATAGCACAGCTGGGTCTAGTATTCCTTGTCAGCAGAGGTTCCCTTGCTCTTCCCCAGATCAGTTGCCCAACTCCCCTCACTATCTGGGGGTAAAAGCTTGTGTGGTTGGGGCTGAGGCAGCCTCCCAAACCTAGTAACTCAAAGGCTTACCACTTGTTTAAGCAGCTTGCAGCTTGTGGTTAAAGCTGACCCTAGCCTGGAAGTATTTATTCTTCACCAGGACAAAACTATATCCTGAGTTTTTTTTCCTCATCTCCTCAAATCATCTGAGGAGGACCCCTTTTGTGCCCCTATTCTTATTCACCCTAAGGTACTATTTTATCTCTTTTGTGGGGAGAAATGTAGAAAGCTTGGAATTTTCCAACCTACTCTGCCATCTTCCCACAATCCTCTCAAAACAGTCATTTTGAAAGGTAGAATGTTTTATAACTGTCATGAATGATTTAATTCCATTACAGTATTTGATGGGGTGGTTAAGAACATCTCAACTCACGTACACAATGTATGTTATAGCCACTGAATGGACCATAGGAGGAAAAGTAATAATACTAAATACCAGACAGACATCAAATATCACCATAATTTAAGTAGTTTGAAGAGTTCCAGAGAGGTTTCAGAAGAGTAAATTAATATGTAGCCAGTACACAGAATAGAAAATTAAACACCATATTAACCAGGCAAGACTGGGAAAGAAAATACAAAGAATGGAATTTGAAAAATAAAGAGATTCATGCTATACTTAATCAGAAATTGAGAGTGAAAGCCAAATGCTTTCACAGCACTGAAAATAAATAGTAATTAAGCGTCAATCAAAAACTATAGTTTGAAAAAAATCAAATAAATTAGAAAAAAAAGAACTCACAAATAAATATGTACAATTTTCTATTTGTCTATTTGGTCAAAAGAAACACAATGTTGTATAAATGCAAAGGTAAGATGCAAAACAGAAAGCATGTAACATTAACATGATAAGCAATAGAATGATTATATCCAAGTTATTTAAAATTTTACTACCTTTAAAGAACAAAAAAGTACTAGAACCCAATATAATCATAAATTATTGATTTAAATACTTCAAAGAGGCACATGAAACACTAATGAAGCATTATAGAAATATCCTCTCTGATGCAAATCTGATTCCATTTTCCAAAATAATAAATAACATTTATTGGCAAAAGATGAGAGGTGTAACCCCCTAAATATATTTATTTATATATTTTGTACAAACTACCTACAGCTTTCTTCACTTTAAAAATCTATAAACATAAGAACACAATAACATAACTTAGAAGAAAAATAAGTAAAATTGTTCCAGACTTTAAAAAATCAGTTATCAATTCAGTGATTATTTAAAAATCCATCTGTCAATACCTTGATATTTCTACCAAATGATTATGTCTCAGTTCAGCACAGATACCTTGGCACTATATTGTAATTATTTAAAATATATTCAGTCATAGTAAGGTATGTGATATACATATGAACAAATTTTTTTTCAAAAGTTTATTCAAATTTATTTGACCATTTGACTGATTCAAATTATATTCCTGGACATTACTTTTGACACATACTGTTAAATTAATACCATTTTCTCTTTATATATTTCACCTTCTATCTTTCTATAATTTCACCATCCTGCTAATTATATTAATTGCATATTTTATATAACAGGAGCCAAATGACATTTTTCTCCTTATGCAGAGATAACTAATAAAAACATAAAATCCTAAAGTTAAAAAGGACCTCAAAGCTCATCCAATATAAGAAGGAAAATAAGGTAATGGATATAGAATCAGTGTCAAAGTCAAGATGGATTGGATACAATTTCTACTTTGGATTCATAGTCCTGGAAGGCTACTCTCTTAAGAATATAAAACTTTGTTGTTAGAGAAAGTTTCCTTTTTAAGAGATTTTTATACCAATAAAATCACAGATCAGAAATAAATCATGTAACATAACCCACCTCTCTAATACCTGCTTCCCCTCTAAAATGTCTATCACAAGAAGACATACAGGCTGTTGGAACAACTATATCAGCAATGCAGTATTCACAATGCCTACAGTAACTATAAATATGCTGATATGGTTATTAATCACAAAATGTAACAGGCTCTCTACATAAGAAATATAGCCAAAGCATTCACTTTAAATACCAGAAAACTGAGTCCCAAACCAGAAAGTCAAAGCCAACACAATAGTTATGAAGTTGGCACACGTAGTTAAAGTAGTAAACACCCACATTCTCAAGCCTTCAAAACAGGACAGGCTACCTCAGGCAAAGATCCTCCTCTCTTCACTCATGACAACTGCTCAGCGTCCAGGCAGCTTGCTCCCAGCAGCTCCAGCCCCCGCAAGCAGGAGTCCTTAGCAGAGCTTCTGGCAGGCTCAAAGAAAAAGGAGTTCCCACTGCAATCGCTGCTGCTGCTTCCAGTCAGCACCGCATGGAAACTAGCTTGGTTCCGGCTTTCTCTTTCTCCACCCCTTCCTGCTACATCAGCAAGTTCAAGGGGCATGGAAGATCTTCAAATCCCAATACCGTTACAACAGCATAAGTGATAAGAAAAGTACTTCCTTATGGGAGGCAATGCTTATCTAGTAGGGTAGTTTTCCTTTTATTAAAAAAAGACTGCTTGCCATTTTTGTTCATTGAAATAACAGAAAAAAAATGTGTTTGATCACCATTCAAATATTGGAAGACACCTATAATATTTTACTTTTTCCACTCAGGTTTCTTTCATTTAAACCTTTCTTTTTGAAGACAGTCTTCAACTGAAAGGGTTTAAAGTCCTCTTGCTTTATGACCATCCTTTTCTGTATACACTGACATAAACTAGTACCTTCTAAAATGTGGCACCCATAACTGAATACAGTAATTGAAATGGGTGTGAATGGACACCCTACCTTAGGAGGAAGTATTCCATTCAACTTTTGTCCAACTATATTAGGAGATGGTATTCTATTTAACTTTTGGACAGCTCTGAATGTTGGGAAATTAATAGAAAATATTTTATGCTAAAGGTAACTAGGCATTTGTAGTTTAAATTTGGGACTGAAGGTGAAAAAAAGTTTTAGTTTTATGTAATATTTTTTCTCCTCTGAGGCAGCAGCATAATTCAGAGTACATGGGAATGGAAAGGAGGCTATTTTGTGTGTGTGTGTGTGTGTGTGTGTGTGTGTGTGTGTGTGTGAGAGAGAGAGAGAGAGAGAGAGAGAGAGAGAGAGAGAAAGAGAGACAGAGAGAGAGAGAGAGAAAGAAAGAGAGAGAGAGCTCTTTTGTGAGAATGAAAAAAGATGAGAAGATAAACACAGAACTCCCTGACCATAAGGTTATAGTATTTTGAGAGCTACCACATCCTGAGAGGAGCAGGTTCTATATAAAAGTTAATATATTAAGATGCAACTTTCTTATGATATATTAAGCTGGTGGTAAATATCAACTAACCGAAACACCATCTCTTGCTCATCACAGTTAGCTACTGTTTGTTGACTTGTTGAAGGTTTTGTTGTTGTTAATGTTATTGTTCTCAAAAAGGTCTATGATAGAGAGGACTCAAGTAATGAATTTAAATGAAAAATTTGGAATTTAGAGGCCCGAGTTTGTCATTGCTTGTTTTGTGATCTGGGGAAAATGACTTCACTTCTGGGCCTCACCTTCTTGTAATGTAGTGGTGTTAGACTGGACTATCTTTATGGACCAGTTTTTATCTAACATAGGATTTTTCATGGTAACTTTCATATAATTAATATGATGGAAGATGGAGGGATGTGAAAAACTGTTTTTCTTTAAAAACACTTAACTAAGAAAAGGATATCAAGAAAAAATTTCTAGAAAGTACATTACCAGAGAAAGTTTTTGCCCACCATAGCTCTGTCTAGCTTTAAGATTTACCCAAGTACATCATTCCTTATCTTAAATTAGTTGCCATGAAAAGAGAGTCAAGGAAGTTCCTTAAATCTGAAAAGAGAAAAGCTAGGAAAAAATGAAAAAATCAAGTAAAGTGAAGAAAGTTTATATTAAACATTTGATATACATGGATGGCATTGTTGGGAGATTTTGCTAAAATCAGATTAGCTTCTCTATCACATCAAATATTTCATCAATGATATGAAAATATCATTGAGACTTAATAAGCATAAAATTCTTAATTTCAGCTAAACAAAGATAGAAATTGAAAAGTTTGAGATTGAAGGCAAATGCACATTAGACCAAGGAAAGAGGGTAATATTTATGAACAACTAGTGTACTTCAGGTAATATTTGTCCAATACAAATCTAACAAGAAGCTATTTATACCAAATTATTACTATTACATGGTATTACATACTATTCCTATTTTCCTCCCTGGTACTAGTCTAGTTGATAGATATTTTGCACTACTTAACTAAGAAATAAATAAATCTCATCAAATAACCTTCCTTATTCAATGAGTTTGACAATTGTAAGCCTACAGATTTATATATATATATAACACTGGAAAATCATTCAGAGTTCAGTGACTGAAAAAGTATAGTGAATAAATCATACCTGAAATAAATGTTTGACTAGACTTTGATAACCCCACCTTGATCTTCCTGACAGATGAAAATTTCAGGAATAATCCAAAATTCTCACAGTGGAAAGTTCTATCCTTTCTCAAAGGTTTTTGTTTATTTAAAATTGTTTTATCAATGAATATACCCTCATGCCATTGGGCTAAACAACATAGAATGATCAAATTTATAAATTAGAAAGCAATGACTAAAGAATGTTATTTATGTATAAGGTCAAAAACACTGGGAATATTTCCCTGGCATGAACATGGAATTGTATTACTTATAATTAAAATAACAGTTGACATTTATATGTGCTTTCAAGTTTACAAACAGCTTTCCTGATAATATTTCTGAGTAAAAGTAATGTAACCATCGTTGCTATTTTGTAAATGAGGAAAATGAAGACTAGGTACAGTGATTTCCCCATGAAAATAATAAGAATAATTCATATTTGTATGGTACTTTATTATTTACAAAGCACTCAAGTACATTATTTAATTTGATCCTAAGAGCAATTTAAATTCAATTTAATAACACTTTGTTATTAAATACCCTCTACAATGCAATGTGCTAGTTTGAGTCAGAAAAATAAAAATAATCCCAACTTAAATTATACTCATTGTCCTGTGATATAAAAGCTATCCAACACATGCTAAAGATGAAGAAAAGAGACTTACTTGGGGTTATACAATTAGTAAATATCAAATATGTGATTCAAACCCCAAACTTCTTGATTTCAGATCCAGTATTATAGATGTCATTCTGTAAATTATCATAATCCTAAAAGAACATGTTCTGGAGTCTGTTTAGTGACCTGGTGGATAGTGTAGAAGATTTAGTAAACAGATGACCTGAGTTTAAACTTGCCTCAGACACTGGCTTTATGACCCTGGAAAAATTGCTTAAAACCTCTCAGATTATTTCTTTATGTGTAAAATGTAGATGAAAACAATAGTATCCCCCTCACAAGGGTGTTAGGAAGATTAACAGAAAAAAACATGTAAAGCATTTTGTAAACCATGAAGTGCTATACACATCTTAACAGTTGTTGTAGTTCTCTTTCTATACCACTATCCCCACCCACCCACCTATGAACCTCTGCCATCCCAAGGCTCTTTCTAAAACACAATTGTTTCCTCTCAATCTTTTTCACTCTTGTTAGAGCGAAAGTTATCTCCTTTGCAAAAGTGACTGATAACTGATATCTTTAAAGCAACAACCTTAGGTCAATAGTCAATACATGTCAGTATGTTTCCTGTGCCTTATTAAATCATTTGCCCAGAGTCACACAACCAACATGTATGTGAGGTAGGAATTTAACCCATTTCTTTTTGATTCCAAGTACACGGTTCTATCCACTACAACATACTGCCCCTCAATTCCTAGAAGATTTGTCTCTCTTAATCCAAAAAGTGGTAGTTTGATAGGTGTTCATATCACATTACTCACTCATATTGAGCTTGGAGTTTACTAAAATAATTAGATCCTTTTCAGATAAGATGCTGCCTATCTAATCATTGCTCCCCAATCTTAAATTTGAAATTTAAGCATTTGAAGCCAAGTGTCAGATGTTATTTTATCCATATAAAGTTTTGCTTTATTAGATTCAACCCAACAGTGTCATGATAATTGTTTTTATCTTGACTTTGCCATTCATTGTTTTAGGTATCCGTACCAACATTTTACCTCCACAAACTAGATAAACATGCCATATTTACTTTCATCCAATTCATTGATAACAATATTAAATAGCAAAATGCCAAAAGCAGATTTCAGCATATATATTCACTACTGATTTCCTACCATACTAACAACAAACATCAACAACTTATCTTGGAGTGAGTAAGATTATGCCACCATTTTGAAACACATGTGATCGCATTATCATTGAAACCACATATTTCTCTTTTCCCCCCTGAATGGCAGGATATATTTTACCATAAGCTTTCTTAAAATCCAAGTAAACCCTATGTGCCTTGATTTTCTCAAATATGAATTTAGTAAATATCAAACAAAGAAATTAGATTTATCTGATGTCTTTTAAGAACTTATGCAAAGTGAAGTGAGCAGAACCAAGAGAACATTGTACATCATAACAGCAATATTGTGACAATGATAAATAGTTAAAGGTTTATCTACCATTTTTATTGTTGTATTATCAATACCATTATCCAAGATAATTCTGAGGAATTCATGATGAAAAATTTCATCTAGATCCATCAAGAGAATGGATGAACTATGAGTACGTGTTGAAGCATACTTTTTAAACTTTCTTTATTTCTTGTTCTTTTTTTCAAAATAATAAATATGGAAATACATTTTTTCATGTCTTCACACATATAATTGGTACTGTATTTACTTATATTCCCAATTAGGGAAGGGTAACTGAAGAAAGTGAGAGAATTTGAAGTTCAAAATATTTAAAATGAATGTTAAAAATTACTTAATTATAAATGAGATTAGTCTGACATAATATTGTCTTGACTAAAACATACTGAATCTTTATGATCCCCAATTCCTTTTCTAGATGTTTACCAATTATCTTTAAGGATCTGTTCTAACATTTCTCAAAGAATTGAGGTCAGTTTCCCTGGTTTATACTTCTTCAGCTCTTTTTCCCTTCCTCCCTTCCTCCCTTCTTTTCTCCCTCCCTCTTTCCCTTCCTTCCTTCCTTCTTTCCTTCCTTCCTGCGTTCCTTCCTTCCTTTCTTCTTGGCAAATCAGTCTAATATTTTCCATGATTTTTCAGTTAATAGTGACATCTTAGCAATGGTGTTAGCTGTTTTCTTGTATAAGAATTTCATTATTTACATTTCTTGTTTCATTGAAGCCTAGCCTAGAAAGCTGTGTTACTAAAGTTTTGCAAGGGAAAGGAGAATAGTCAGGTTCAAGGAGTACAGATGTCAAGTCCTTTTAAGTCTTATGCTTCAAGACAGAATTGGTGTGCATAGAGGGAACCAGTTATCTTTAATAATTCAAAATTAAACACTATGAAGGAAATAAGGATGGGTGGAAGGAAGGGAAAATTAGGCACTTATTATTTGTCAGGTACCTTGGTGAAAACTGGGAAAATAATTATAAGAAAGTTGTTCTCTGACCTCAAAAAGCTTATATTCTAATTGCAGAAGACAACACATAAAAGAAGGTAGAAAAGGGGAGGGAATTTAGAGGAAGGGCGAATGTATTCAACATGATGGTTATAGTTCTGAAGTCCAGAAGACATCAGTATCAGGAATGGGACGAGAATGCTAACAGACCATTCAGTTCTCTCCACAAAACAGAAGATCCAGGAGAAACTCATTAATGAGAGAAGGATGGTAGAACTTTCAGAGAGATATTCCATGGTGCATCAACTGAAGCAGAAAAAGACTGCTCAATGCTGAGAAGGTCCTAGGCACTGTTGGAAATTCCATGAAGGACACATGATGTGGAAGTACCATGGAAATCAGGCCAGAATTTTATAGTCAGAATTCTTTTAACTTTAATGGCTGCAATTAAAAGAAAACTGTATTAATAATTCATTTCCCAACTAGAACAGTTATTATTTTAATTTTATGAATGGGGAAAAATACTCAGAGGTGAAATGACAGCCATTGCCACATAGACTATGGGAGCCAGAAGTCAAGTTAATTTCTTTACACCCCTAGCCTAGTACTCATACCACTATATGGTTCTACAATCTCTAATATCCTCCTAAATTATCAAGAATTCCATAATATGTAAAAAATGCAATTAGCATTATAGATAGTTATCATGAACACTTTTAATCCTCTCTTTTCTATATGAAATATTCCAAATTTCTTCCACCAGTTTGTTCATGACATGTTTTTTGAGGTCTCTCTCTAATCCTTTACAGGCATCATCAAACTACTGCCATCAGACCAAATCAGATTCTTTCCATACCTTATGAAAGAGAAATGAGGATGTATTTTTTAAACATTTTTAAATTAACAAAACAACAACAACAACAAACCACTTTCTAATTTCAGAATGCAAAAATCACTCTTACCTCAGACTTCTAATAAAAATAGGGAGGAGGAAGGATTTGGCCCTGAGGCCTTTGCTTTATAATAACATTTTCTTATCAGTGTTCCCCCTATACAATTTTTAGTTCTTAGGGCAGTGACATAGGGTATTACCATGTAGCAGAAAAGACGTACAACAACAACAAAAACAAACAAACAAACAGGAAATATGTCTGGCCCTACCTCTTCAACTAAGTAAATAAAGCATATGAATAAAATCACTGACTCTCTCTGGAACTCAGTTTACTTTAATGAAAAATCTAAGAATTAGATTATTTTTTTTCCTCTCTGAAATTCAATTATTTTACCTGACTATAACTCATTTTTCTAGTAGTTCCAAATAATCACAATAAAAGGAATGGACAAATATTTCAGTATTTTCAATCTCATGCTGCCTAACAGGCCTAATCCCATAGCAACTAACAGTACCTTGATTCATAATTAATTATCTTCCATGATAGTTTGTCAGTCAGTTAAAACTTGCGTAAACTAAGTGCCAATCATATAAAATGTACAACTACAAATTACTGAATCATGATTAACAAAATCCTTGGGTGTCTTGATTGGACATTTTGCTGGGAAATCTTCCTTTGGTATAGCAGGAGATACGATTTTTTAAAACAAAATTGCTCAGAATGGTACAGTATTGTCTTTCTAACAATTAGCCGGAAGGCCTCCAAATGTTAATAGAAATCTTTAACATTTAGTTACTACCAATGGGTTATGCATGTTTGGTCCTTTTACCTGCGAAATTTTTTAAAGAATGTGTGCTTTTTTTAAAGAAATTTGCACTGTGTATGTGGTAATGAAAATCCAAATTTCAGCAGGAGCAAAGAATGGATTCAATATCCCATCAGTAATTAGGTTTTGAATCAAAGAATAGAAATGAGATATCAGGAATTGGTGGTTGTTCACTGTACATTCTTATAGTACATGAAATGAAATTAGTTTTTCCAGACTCCAAGTGATCTGGGAGCAATCTATCACTCTGCTTAAGTGCCAAACACATTCTCAACACCTCTGATTCCTTTCACTATGTCCTTATTCCTTTCCTCTTAGTTATATAGTCCCTTCTGCTATGATGATTGATATGTGGCATTTTAACTTGGTCTCTTGTACCATAAAATGTCACAGCATAGGTGTTGTTTTTGTTCACACTGTTAACAACATATAGAGTGATTTATAGTTCTGGAATTTTCCTTGCTTTAATATTCTTTTGTTTGGGGTAATTATTTTTTACATAAATATTTAGTAAAATTACTCAAAATAAAAGCTAAATATTCTGATAGTTCATAATATGATACATTCATGATATAATATCTACCAACTAAGACTCATTGTACTCATATTTTTAATAAGGAATTATTTTATTGTCATGAGTTATGCACATTATCTGTATATGTATTTAAACACATATGCACCTGCATATGTAATAGATATGGCTAACATTTAAATAGTGCTCACTGTGTGCCAGGTACTTTATAATTACTATCTGATTTAATCTTCACAATAACCTTGGGAATGGGTGCTTTATTATCCCCATTTTATTAATGAAGAAAGTGAGTCGAGCAGAGATGAAATGACTTGCCCAAGGTCACACATCTAGTAAGTGTCTGGCACCCTATTTACAATCAGGCATTCTTGACTCCAAGTCTGATTTTCTTCTCTACTGAGTGACCTAGCCACTCGAAAAATAATAACAAGAATTTATACAACAGTTACTATGTGCCATGCCCTATGCTAAGAACTTTACAAATATTTACCTAATTTGATCCTCACAATAATCAAACATGTTTTTATGGCTTCCAGGGTCAAATAGTTAGTAGGTTTCTAAGGCCAGATTTGAACTGTGCTCTTCATGACTCTATTCCCAGTTTGCCATCCACTGAGCTAACCAGTTCTGTATATGTATAAATGTGAACATGAATATGTAAAACTTCAGTGGCCTGGAAACCTGAAAAAAATGTAAAATCCATCTGAGGAACAATTAATATTCAATGTGATCAATCTGTGGTTTGACAATATAGAATTAAGACGTTCATATAGAAATTCTGTGATCTCAGTGACAGATCTTATATAAAAAGTGATTGTAGGAGCCAAGATGGTAGAGTAGAAGCACAAACTTGGCATGGGTTCTGGCTCCAAAAAATTCATATATGTATAAAAAAAATGACTCTAAACAAATTCAAAAGCTACAGAACCCATAAAGTGACAAAGAGAAACAAATCTCCCATTGAATACAGCCTTGCAGGCCAATAGGAAAGATCTATCACAGTGCACTGGGAGCTGAGCACAGTCATGCAGGAGATGCAAGGTTCCAGCCCCAGGGCACCCCAACCAGGTATGGCCAGAGCAGACCTCAGGGGAGTTAATAACAAGCAGATGTGATGGCTTATAGACTTCTCAACCCATGAACACCAAAAAAAAAGTCAGTGAGGGACTCTGTGGGAATAGGGGTGAACGGGGGCAGAGTCAAAATGGCTGTGTAAAGACAGGAGAACTCCATGAGCTCCCCCCATAACCACCTCAAATACCTATAAAATATGACTCTAAATAAATTTTAGAGCTCCAGAACCCACAAAGTGACAGAGAAACAAATCTCCTGCTGAATGCCACCTGGCAGGCAGATAGGAAGGGTTCATCACAGCAGGCGGCGAGCCAAGACCAGCACCACCATGATTTTTGCTCCAGAGTGGCCAGGACAAGCCATGGTTGGAGCACTTGGGAGGGTGGATCACTGGCAGCTGTGGTGGCTTCCAGAATTATCAACCCATAAATGCCAAGGAAAAAGTGAAAGGTCAGTGGAACTCAGCTGAATTTGGGGGGGGACAGAGGAGCAGGTCTGACAATCTGACCCCTGAACCAGAAGTGGTGGAAGCAGTGGCCATGCAATCACCTTCACATGGCTGCTTCCAAGCTCCCAGCCTACAGATTGCAGGGGGGCCAACTGACCATTCAGAAGCTAAGTGTTCTTGCTTTAACCTGCCCAGATTGGGATCATGAGCTTGGGGGGTGGTCCTGAAGTACGTGACCAGAGAGCCAAAGCTGGTGGGGGCTGTAGAGAGCTTGGCCTCCTAATAGCTCAAGCAGCTGCTAAAACCGCAGCAATTTGGGACAAAGCTCTCCCCTCTAGAAACAGAGTTCCACTGTGGCACAGGGCTAAAAAGTCAAGTAATACACTGGCAACATGAGCAGGCAAAGGAAGCAAAGTAAGCACAGCCATCTAACTTTAGATTCCTTTTTTGTGGGACAAAAAGGATGAAATCACAGAACAGGAGGAAGAAAACACAGTCAGAAGTGCTGAACCAAAAGCTTCCAAGAAAAGCATAAACTGATTACAGGCCATAGAGGAGTTTAAGAATGACTTTGAAAACCAAATAAGAGAAGTAGAGGAAAAAATGGGAATAGAATTGAGAATGATGCAAGAAAATCATGAAAAGAGAGTCAACACCTTACTGAAGAAAATAACACCTAAAAAAATAGATTAACTCAAATTGCAAAAGAGGCCCAAAAAGCCAATTAGGAGAAAAAATATCTTAAAAAGCCAAAGTTGCCACATGGAAAAAGAATCTCAAAAGATCACTGAAGAGAATAATTCCTTCAGAATTAGATTGGAGCAAATGGAAGTATATGGCTTTATGAGAAATAAGATTTCTTTTAAGAGAAATTAAGATAGCATGAAACAGATCCAAACAAATGAAAAAAAAAGGCAATGTGAAATATCTCATTGAAAAATCCACTGACATGGAAGACAGATCCAGGAGAGACAATTTAAAAATTACTGGACTATCTGAAGGCCATAATAAAAAAAAAAAAGAACCTAGAAATCATCCTTCAAGAAATTCTCAAGGAAAATTGCCCTGATATTTTAGAACCAGAGGGCAAAATAGAAACTGAAAGAATTCACTGATTACCTCTTGTAAAAGATCCCAAAAACAAAACTCCTAGGAATGTTATAGCCAGGTTCCAGAGCTCCCCGATCAAGGAGAAAATATTACAAGCTGCAAAGAAAAAATAATTTGAATACCATGCAAACAAAATCAGGATAACCCAGGATCTAGCAGCTTCTACTATAAGGCATCAAAAGGCTGGAATATGATATTCCAGAGACCAAGGGAGCTAGGATTAAAAACAAGAATCGCCTACCCAGCAAATTTGAGTACACCATTTCAGGGGAAAATATGGTCATTCAATGAGGTGGAAAACTTTCAAGCATTCTTTATGAAAAAACCAGAGCTAAATTAAAAAGTTTGACATTCAAATACAAGATACATGAGAAGGTAAACAAGGAAAAGAAATCATAAGGAACTTATCAAAGTCGAACTATTTACATGCCTACATGGAAGAAATTAATTGTAACTTCTGAAACTTTTCTCAGTATGAGGATAGTTGAAGGGAATATGAATGTGTATACATATACATATACATACATATATACATATGTGTGTATACATATATGTCTATATAGGAGGGTATATATGTGTATGAATATATATGTGAGTGTGTATGTATATATGTGTACAGGTATACATAGACAAAGGGCATGGGATCAATTGGGTGTTGGTCCTAGGGTGTTTGACCAGTGAGCCAAAGCTTATGGGGGCTGTAGAGAAGGCACCCTTCTACCCTTCTAATAGCTCTGACAGCTGTGAAAACCCCAGTGATTTGGAACAAAGCTCTCTCCATTCTGGAAGCACAGTACTACCATAGCAAAGAGCTCAAACATCAAGTAATTGGCTGGTGATATGAGCAAGCACAGGAAGCACAAACAGACCATAGAATCCTTTTTGGGGGACAAAAAAAGATCAAGGCATGGAGTTGGAAGAAGACAATACAGTCACAATTCCTGCATCAAAAGCCTCCCAGAAAAATGTAACCTGGCTAAAGGCCATGGAGGAGCTCAAGAAGGATTTTGAAAATCAAGTAAGAGAAGTAGAGGAAAAATTGGAAAGAGAAATGAGAATAATGCAAGAAAATCATGAAAAGTGAGTCAACAGCCTATTAAAGGAGACCCAAAAATACACTGAAGAAAATAATTCCTTAAAAAATGGACTAACTCAAATGGCAAAAAAGGCCCAACAAGACAATGAGGAGAAGAATACCTTTAAAAACCAAATTTTCTACATGGAAGAAGAATTTCAAAAATTCACTGAAGAGATTAAATCCTTCAAAATTAGATTGGAGCAAATGGAAGCTAATGACTTTATGAGAAATCAAGATAGTATAAAACAGATTCAGACAAATTAAAAAAAATAGAAAGCAATGTGAAATATCTCATTGGAAAAACCACTGACCTGGAAAATAGATCTAGGAGACATAATTTAAAAATTTTTGGGCTACCTGAAAGCCATGATAAAATAAAAAACAGTCTGGAGACCATCTTTCAAGAAATTATCAAGCAAAGATATTCTAGAACCAGAAGGCAAAATAGAAATTGAAAGAATTCACTGATCGCCTCTTGAGAAAGATCCAAAAAGAAAACTCCTAGGAATATTTTAACCAAATTTCTGAATTCCCAGGTGCAGGAGAAAATACTGCAAGTAGTCAGAAAGAAACAATATGAGTATTGTAGAAACACAATCAGGATAACACAAGGCCTAGAAGCTTCTATATTAAGGGACTGCAGGGCTAGGAATGTGATATTCTGGAGGTTAAAGGAGCTGAGACTAAAATCAAGAAGCAAAAAACTGAGTATAATGCTTCAGAGGAAAGCAGAGGATTTTCAAGGATTCTTGATGCAAAAACCAGAGCTGAACAGAAAGTCTGACTTTCAAATACAAGAAGCAAGAGAAGCAAGAGAAGCATGAGAAGATAAACAGGGAAAAGAAATCATAAGGAACTTGTTAAAGTTGAACTATTTATATTCCTACATGGAAAAATGATCATTGTAACTCATAAGACTTTTCTCAGTATTAGGATAGTTGAAAGGAATATATATGTGTATGTATATATGTATACATACATACATATAAATGAATGTATAGGAGGGTGTATGTGATGTAAATATATGTGTGAGTGTGGGCACATGTATGTTCATAAATATACAGACAGAGGGAACAAGATGAATTGAATATGAAGGGATGATATCTAAAAAATTAAATTTAAGAGGTGAGAGAAGAATTTATTGGGAGGAGAAAGGGAGAGATAGATTAGGGTAAATTATCTCATATAAAAGAGGCAAGAGAAAACTGTTACAATGGAGGGGAAGAGCAAGAAGGTGAAAGGGAATGGGACAACCTTTCTCTCACTGAATTTGGCTTCAGTAGGGTACAACATACACACTCAATTGGGGATCTTACCCTACAGGAATATATGGGAGTGTAGGGGATAAAAGGGAAGATGATAGAAGGGAGGGTAGATTGGGGGAGAGGGAAGTTAGAAGCACACATTTTTGAAAAGGGATAGAGTCAAAGGATAAAATAGAATAAGTGGGGGCATGATAGGTTGGAGGGAAGTGTAGTTGGTCTTTCACAATATAACAATTACGGAAATGATTTGAGTAACTACACATGTACAACCTATATTGATTTGGTTATCTTCCCAGTGGGGGCAGGTGAGTAGGGAAGAAGGGAAAAAAATCTGGAAGTTTTAAAAAATATGTTTTCTACATACAACTGGGAAATAAGATATACAGGCACTGAGGTTTAGAAAGCCATCTTGTCCTACTAGAAATTTGAGGGGGAGGGGTTTTATGGGGAAGGATATAAGACAGAATACACTGGGGGAAGGAGTATTCAGTAGGCTTGATATTTTAGGGTTGTGGTACAGGTAAGATGAGGAGAAAAAAAATTGTGACTCGAAAGTTTGTGGAAATGAATGTTGAAAACTAAAAATAAATTAATTAATTTAAAATATAAAAACAAAAAAATAAAAAGTGATCATAGCAAAAGGAGGATGTATTTAAGATTTATTGTATAAGTAAAAAAAATATTTATTTTTTTTCCCAGTTAACTTACTTGTCATCATGAATGGCGGTGGTTGGAACTAACAACTGGAGAGTTCTCTTGATCCTCCAAGAGATGAGTTTGCTTGAAAAACTAAACTGAGAAAAAAAATAATTACTTAATAATTGCATGTTCTTCAGTCACTGAGTTGATGATTTTGGCTCCCTCCCCTAACCTAGGCCTGTTACATCTCCCCCCACCCACCCCTTAAAGAAATTACACAACCCTGGAGAGATTAGGGTGATTCTTATTTAATGGTAATGGGTTGAGCCTCTTACTTATATCTAACTTTCTGTTATATTCATTCCTTATGAAGTATTTGGAGATGGTTAAGACTTTGTACTGTGAAAGGTAAAGAGGGTGATCCTCTAGGTTGTCTGGGACCAGATTTCATGCTGGATGTTGTGGTCAACCACAATATCATTGAGGCTCTGAGGAACAATATCTGATGAACTGAGACCAGGAGTAGCTGAGTCTCAGTCTCCTCTAGTAGCTATGCCATTGTTGGATCTGATTTTGGTATTTCTGACTTCACTTACCCTAGGGTCTGAGATGGTATGGGTAAGAGTGAGTGTACCAGAATAAGTCACAGAATGTCTGCACCTGGTCCAAAAAGATATTGTATCAGAACACTCTACTCATGGTCAACATGACTTGGGTCTTTGTCCAGTTCCCCATCACACATCAATATTCCAGAATACCTGTAATTTGATCAAAATGGGTATCCCTCTCCCTTAATCAGATTGAAAATCTTAAAAACCACATTCTATGACATAATGAGTCATAGTGGGCCAAAAAGAAATTGTCTGCTGTTATCCAGTCTTTCAACTAAAAGTATCTCTCAACTTAGCTATGGTACTCATGTGAATTTTTCCTATGTTAGTATGACCTTAAAGAGATCATGTTTTACTGACAGAGCCACTGAGAACCCAGGGTCACTCCTGAATCATAATAAAGAATCAGAATAGAAGTTAAATAGATGATCTGATTGAAGTGTTGCCTTAAGACAAGCCCTCTCCAAAACATCTGTGTCCAATGTGCCCCACTTTACAGGTTCATGAAGCTGAATGAACCTGTCAGCCAAGGCATCTCAGAATAGTCAGGCTCCAAATATCCTTTTTCCTATCTTCTAGGAATAAAACAACATAGATAACTGCCTTGGGCCCCTAAGGCTCATTACGAGGCCAAGTTGACAGGTGAGGTCTCCCTCACTTGTCAATATGTCATAAAACAATATATAAGGGGAAAAGATTAGCTTGTGATTGCTCTTTCACACTCAGAAAAGGCTGAAACCAGTATCTGGAAAAGAAGTGAAGGCAGGCTAAACTAATGTGTCAGGGTACAAAACAGGTCCAAATTTAGCACAGTGTAAAAATGTAGCCCAATCAAATTGCTGTCTTAACAGTGAGTTATTACTCAAGAGTAGGAGTTTTGGTGGTCTTTCCCCACTATGGAAAGTGAAGAGAGGCTCTACATAATGATTATAACAGAATCTGAATAAATTGGAAAAGTAACAGAGAGAGTGCCTGAGAATTTTGAAGTTCATAATGCAAACCAGGGAAAGCTTTGCTGTAAATTCAGAGATAAGATTTCTAATCACAATTTTTTAGTATCTTTCATTGAATGAACAAACTTTTAAAATACCTATTATATGCCAGTCACAGATTTATAAATTCAAAGATAATACACCTCTCCACATAAGAAATCTGAATTCTAATAAAAGGAAACAACACATTTATTGAAGGGAAGATTTGGTAAGGAAGTATCTGGGGAGTAACAAATATAGCGTTAAAGCCACAGGGCACACAAATGACAAATTGATTTAACTACTGTCTCCAGACTGCCCCCTCCAAAAAAAAAGAAGTAATATCCTTGAATTTGTACACAAATCACTCACCAATCAAGATAGCTTTACACTGGGACAGAAATGTAAAACCTGAGTGGATAAATTAAAATAGGGGTATAGGGGAATGCTTTTTCCAGTTCATGGAAGAGGCAATTCATTTACATGGCAGATGTACTTTAAATACATTTTTAAAAAAACACATGGTATTATAAAAAGAAAAGTTGACCTCAGTCTGAGTCCATGCCCTGATATTTAATCCCCCAAACCAATGCCAAGCAAGAGCAGGCTCTGAGGAATGCTTCTCTTATGCCCAAACCCCTGTTGTCAAGTTCCCACCAAGCACTGGACATTTGCTACAAATTGTGTGCCCCTTCTCCAAACTCCACTTCTGTTAGAGGTAACCAACAGTCCTGCTAGGTACTCTAACCACTACTCAAATGTTATTAGACAGGAATATGACACATAATATTTCATGGATAAGCAGGGGAGTCAATCACCAACTCTAATCCTTCTCCTCAAAGAAGACTATCATCTGGGCTTTACCATCTGCCCTGCTACCCAGCCTTCTGAGACCCAAGACATTGTCATCTGATCTATTCTTATAGTCTCCAAACTCCAGTTCTGTTAGAGGTAACCAACAGTCCTGCTCAAATTCAATCCCTAGGTACTCTAACCACTACTCAAATGTTATTAGACAGGAATATGACACATAATATTTCATGGATAAGCAGGGGAGTCAATCACCAACTCTAATCCTTCTCCTCAAAGAAGACTATCATTTGGGCTTTACCATCTGCCCTGCTACCCAGCTTTCTGAGACCCAAGACATTGTCATCTGATCTATTCTTATAGTCTCCAAACTCCTCCTTGTCATCCACTCTGCTGGTCTACTAGGAAAACTTTTATACCTTCAGTTGAACCATCCTATATGTACTATCTCCTTAATTAAAATGTGAGAACTCTGAGATGAGGAACTGTATTAATTTGTTATTTATATGTCCACTGCTTTGCTAAATGTTTTACAAAAGCCAGTAAGTGTATGATTAATGATTTATTTATTCCATTTATGACCCCATTAGGAAGTAAATGACTTCTCATCTTGAAACTTCTGACTTTTCTGCCACAAAAGATGGGAAATAACATTGAAAACAGTGCTGGCACTGGGTTTAGATGACTTGGAATCCAATCTAATCTCTGATGTTTTCTACTTGGGTGACCCTTGCCAAATTACTTAACATCCTTGCTTTTCATTTTCCTCCTCTAAGAAGTGAGTGAAATGAAATGAGGGAATGATTTAATGGGAAAAAAATTAAGTACCTACTACATGTCAGATACTTTTCTAGGCATTAAAAATATAAACACATTTAAACTGTAGATATTTTGTATATCCCATCTTTGCATACCAGTCTCCTGCACTGGAATATGAATGCCTCTGAGGACAGCAATATTTTTTTTCCTCTTCCTCTTCTTTGTATACTGTACACTTAATACACTGCTTGATATATAACAAGTGATTATTAAATTTGTGTTTATTGATTTTACAATGTCTTTCAAGTCTATTTATTTGATGAGAAATTCTTAATCTTTATATAGGGGCTTTAAAATGATTGGTTTTGTGCTTCATTAATATTATATGAATTTTATTAGGATATTTTCAAAATCTGATGTTCCATTTTTTTAGTTCAAAAGTATATAATAAGTCAGACAGTAGATGATAATTAATTGCTTTAAATACCATATTCTCATTTGGTGTCTAGGTAGTAGCATGGATAGAGTGCTAGACTTGGAAGTCTAGAGGATTTGAATTCAAATCCAGCTTAAACACTTAACTGTGCAACCATCAGCAACTCACTTAAACTGTCTGCTACAGTTTCCTCATCTGTAAATTGAGAATAATAATAGCACTTGCCTTCCACAATTTTTGTGAGGATAAAATGAAATGATGTTAGTGAAGTGCTTTCCATCCTGAAAGTTCCATAGAAATTCTAATTGATACGATGAAGATGATAGTGGTGATGCAGATGATAATGACGGTGGCAGTGATGATGATGAAGTTGATTTTTTTTAATTTCAGGCTTCCACCAAATCTCATTATATTTAGCCATAGCCTTTTCCCTAACATCATTAGTCTCAATATATTTTATCACTAGGAGATCAAAATATCTATACCTATAAGCTTAATTGATTAGTTTTATGTGACCTTTAGATTTAAGTTCAAAGCCTTATGTCACTATATTTTTCTTTTGTAGTACATAAAAAATTGCATCACTATTGATTATAAATTCTTGATTTTACGAAGTGATTCATGAGGTAAATGAGTTGTTTTAGTGGAACTCTATATATCTATATTAAGTGATTCATATTTTATTTCATTTCTCATTTAATTTGAATTCCATATTTAGTTACATTTAAGAACGTTCATAATAAATTTGTGCTTAAGAAGAAAAATTATGGACTTTAGTTATCTCCTTGAAACATGCTACATTTTAAGTTAATAATTTATTTTATGTTATGTCTATGGAATGTTTCAAAGTATGGTGGGGTTTTTTTCATAGACATAAAATATTCTGGTTTTCTTACCAAACCTGCATTGATCTTATACATTTGCAATAGATGAAAAGGTCAGGAATGTAGAATTGAAGAAAAAAAACTTTATGACAATAAACAAAAGCACTATGGCATATTGGAGCAACGTACTCATTATTTGCCAAATTGAGAATAAATTGTCTTTTCTTTCCTGTGATAACATGAAACAATTTTTTTTGTTCATCAGTTAACACATTCATTTTCATTGAAGGTGGTTATAATTTTATTCATGATACTAGCTGTGAATACTTTATATAAAGTACTTAAAGAAGTAATAGACATATTTCAACATATCTTTGGCATTATCTTTTGATATGTGGGCCTTTCAATAAACAATGTTAGGATTAGAATTGCATCTAAGGCAAAGCTCATAAAGTACTTCTCTAGTATTTTATACTGTTGTCCTTTGATCAATAATTATGATCTTTTCTGACCACCATCACTTTGCAATTTTATTTAGAATTCAGGAAATAAGTCACCTCCCTTTATGTAACTCTTCGATTGTTTACTATATAAAAACTGTTCAAGCAATCATTTTACATTTAATGGAAGATGTTTTGTTTTGTTTTGGTTGTTTCATTGTGTTGGACTAAATGAGAGCCAATAGATGACCAGACACTTTCTGGCTCTCCCTCAGCCCTGGTTTCTTTACTTTTAAGTCCTTTGGAGTAAAGATTTTGGTAGATATTGAGTTGTTTATTTTGTTCTCTATGCTTCTTTAACTCCTTTTGACATACTCTTTGCCGGTATTTTCTTTTCAATAACTGATTAAATATATCTAGAATTTCGGATATGCTTTTTTTTTTTGTTTACCTGCATCTTTTCTGCATATTTCTTGTGGCCTCTTACTAGGCAAAAGGAGAGCCAAGTTTTCTGCTTCATGGACCAATTAAATACATAATCTCCCAATGCTTTCTTATGAATCATTATTTGCTCTCTCCAGATCCTTCTCCTAGAGGGTAGTATTTTATGCCTCTCCTTTGCAAATTTCTGCGCTGCTCTACTTTCCTTCCTTTAGTTCTTATCCATACAATGTTTGCAAGTAGGTTCTGAACATATATGTCCTTTCTGTCAAATATTGTGGCACTATGTAATTGTTCAGTGTAGCAGATAGTATAGCAGATAGGTTTTTAAAAACATTTTCTTATAGTTAGATTCATTTATCAAAGTTGGTTTTTTTGGGTTTTTTTTTGTTTTTGTTTTTGCAATTTCAGTATACCTATCTCATTTTCAAAATTATTTGAGACCGTGTTGCTGTTGTGCTTGCAGAGAGGTCATTATTTCCTTCCCTATGTTCTCAGAAACATTCTACTTAGTAGTATATTATAGGATATTCTATTCCCAGGAATCATCATGTTTTGGTCTATTGTTTTTAGAATCCACCTTCCACAACTTTTTGAAAATCAGTAAAACCTTTTCTAATATCTGGCCATTTGCTACCTTTTCTATTTTCTATCAATCCTTGAAGATTAGTTATGCTGTTTTACAATATGATATCAAAGGACTTCCAGTAACTTGAGATGTAATTTTTTAGGGGAGAGTGACTAGAAATCTTTTAAAGCAATCTAATTTCCACTATCTTTGCATTTAATTAATGTTCCATTTTTTTTCTTTAAAGTGACTATATCTAAACGTTCTAATTTGCTTTTTTTTTTACTTTGATAAAGCATACAGGAAAAATAAACAGAAATTACGTAGTTCCGTGTGATATGTTCTAACATTATATTTGCCTCAAACAAGTGGAACTACGATTATCTCATTCTTCTTGCTTCAGACAAAGTTTCTGAAAGCTCTTTTTTGATGTCTTGGCTCTTTTGTAAGTACCAATTTATACTAGATTTAACCATTCTACATGATTTTTATAACCCCATTGTACTTTTTCCTATGCATCTTTTCTGTGATTCACTTCTCTTCTAAAAGGCAATTTATTCTCAATTTGGTAATTAGTGAATATGATGACCGAATGTAATATAGCATTTATACTGCCTTTGTTAATTGTTACTGCATATATCCTTATCAGAGAGATTATTATTCTTTCTTCATTTGTTCCTGCTGTTCTTGATGTAAGTTTTAAAAGCAATATTTCCATATGTTTAGAGCAATTTCAGAAATGAAAGTGTTGACATACACAAATAGTGCAGAGTTGGCTATCTTAAAGCCAAAAACCCAGGAAAGATTGACTTGTTTGTCCATTGGAACTGGACTTTGAACTATTTTCCATTGCCAGAATGTGTCCACTTCACGCAGTTGCAATGCTTGATATGCCACCAATTAGAGAAAGGCTGTTTAACAGTTTTTGTGTCACAGACCTTTTTGGCATCCTGGTTAAGACTTCTCAGATATAAGGATTTAATTTAAAAGGAAACTAATTATTTTGAAATGCAGTTATTATTTTAAAACAATAAGTTCCTGAATCTCAGTTTGAGAGCATCTGAAATACAGAATGTTTTTCAGGAAATTAGTTGTTTTATTGGTCTTTCTTTAAAAGTGCAAAGACCTCTGAGAAGGTTAAGGAAACTACTCTCATTTGTACATCAATGAGAATTAATTCAATCAGATTATTTTCATCCTAATACCTATCTGAGATTAATTCAATGAAAAAAATAGGGCTTTGATTAGAAAGAAGAGAGGCAAGTAATTTTGGTATGTGGAACTTTATGGGGAGAAGGTAGTTCTAGATCCAATTATATGACAGTATAGAATGAAGCACTGAAGAACTGGGGAGAGGACATGAAGATATTTAATATAATGGGATGCAGATAAATAAACAACTATGTCAGACTCTTGTTTATGGCTGACTTTGGATCAGAGAAGTTGGAAAAACTCTTCTCATCTCACTGTAATTTCTCTTCTTATTACACTCCATTCTTTGCCACTTACTTTTCTTTAAATTTTCTCTGTCTCCTTTCCTTTTTGTCTCATATATTTACCATTTGTCTTTCCTCATAGGATATAACACAAGCTTGTACTACTAGTACAATATTTCAGCTTTTAGGTGGAACAGGCTTTATAATATGGCATCAGCAACTGTTTTTTACTGTTTACAACACTGAGTGGAGATAATGCTTTTCAAATTCTGAATCAACATTTGAAAATAGGGTAAAGGATAAGAACTAGACCTGTAAGTTTGTTGATATAGGGAACAACCAATCACAAAACTGTCAGTGCGAATTTTGTTTTCGAGAGTAGTGAGTGTTATAGAATCCTGGGTCTCTACTTGGGGAGACCTGAATTTAAATCTATCCTTATTCACATAATAGCTGTGTGACTAGGCGAGTCACAACTTCTGCCTCAGTTTCCTCAAATATGAAATGGGGATAGTAATAACACCTACTTCTGAAAGTTTTGAGAATCAAATAAGATAATAATAGTGGCTGATATTTATATAATAATTACTTTGTGCCAGACCCTGGGCTAATCCTTTGTAATTATTTATTTATAATTCATTATGTTTTCATACACATATAATACACATACCCGTATGTGCATGTGTCTATATACTTTCCTTCCTTCATTGCATAGCATACTGAGACATTAAATGACTCACTCATGTCAGCAAATATGTATAAGAGACAAGTCTTGAACCCAGGTATCCCTTCTTCAAAGACTAGCACTATCTACATTATGCTACAATGCAACTGCCATTTTTATAATTCTTCCATAATCACCCTAAGCACCATCTTTGTGAGCACATTTATATAGCACATTATCATTGAAAATTCAGTATCTCTATATTGTTCATTTTTATTGTTACAAAACTATGAGAAAACTAGTATAAGTATCACCTTACAGGACAACAGATTTAGTCACGAGAAACCTTAGAGGTCATTTGATGCAGCCCCTTCCTTTTGCGGATAGGAAAGCTAAAGAGTAGAAAGGTTCAATTAATTACTCAAGGTCATATAGTTCCACATATCTAAAGAAGGATGTGAGATTAGGTCTTCCTGAATGAAGGCCACCTAGCTACTCATTTAGAAGTTAAACTGAAGTTGATAAAGATAAAGTAATCAGCCTTAGATCACTTTTCTATGAAATGATAGGGTCATGACTGACTTCCATATTGTCTGACATCAAATTTGGCATGTTTTGCATTATCTTAGGCTGAAAAATATGTTGTGGGTAAAATAGTATAGCAGTCAAAAACATAACACCAGTTCAAAAACTTAAGCTTCATAAACTTTAGTTTATGTCATAAATTTTTTTTCTATCTCTTGGAAACCTTAATTCCCAACTCATAATTATTGCAGGATGACATGGGATATCTATTCCTCCTATTTGTTAATAAATAGATTTTTAAAAATTGCAATGCATATTTTAATGTGAACTTTTAAACTTAGCCTTTTCTCAGTAAAAGAGATTTTCAGTGTTTAGTATTGCAGTATATTTCACCCTAAATCATTTGCCCTAGAATATTAAGATAGCCTCTTTTGAAAATCTCTCCAACTGAAATCATTATTTGCATGTTTGCACCATGAATACTAATTCAAAATGCAGAGAATATGTTCACTATCTGTAAATGTTTAAATGATTAAAATGAATAGGAAAATAACATTTGCTTATTCAACACCAGAAGTACAAAATATGCTGGTATGTCTGAGAGTCATCCAAATATTTCCGACTAGGTTTAACTAAAATAACTTAATTTTATTTTAAAGGTGAAATCATCTCATGTAACCCTTTAGACCTCTATTCTATGAATTCTATGCTATAGTCAATTATTATGCATAAATTTGGTATATTCAATTATAGATTTTATAAATTATGGATTGTTTATTGGTTATTCATGCAAATGTTGTCTTTTCCCCATGTTATAGTATTTTTTCCAATTACATGTAATTACGTGTAATCTTTTATAAAAAAATTATAAAATTCTTAGTGTCATATTTTTTCCTTCTGCTTCTCCCCTTCCTCCCCACCAAGATGGCAAACAATCTGAAACAGGCTATACATAGATAATCAAATTAAACATAATTCAACATCAATCATATTATGAAAGAAGAATCAGAACAAAAGGGGAAAAGAACACAAGAAAAAAAGAGAAAATAGTACACTTCAATCTGTATTTGTACTCCATAGATCTTTCTTTGGGTGTGGATAGCATTTTCCATCATGAGTCTTTTGGAATTGTGTTAGATCATTGTATTGCTGAGAAGATCTAAGTTTATCAAAGTTAATTTTCACACAATGTTGTTGTTACTGTGTATACAATGTTGTCTTGGTTCTACTCACTTCACTCAGCATCTGTTCATGTAAGCTTTTCTTGGTTTTTTCTCTGAAATACATCAGCCCATATTACTTATAGAACAATAGTATTCCATTAAATTCACGTACCATGACTTGCTCAGCCATTCCCCAATCAACAGGCATCTCCTCAATTTCCAATTCATAAAAGTTGTCTTTTACATCATTGGGTGCATTTTTTTCCCAGTAACAAAATAAGGATGCTGCAATTCTGTACGAATAACTTCTATGGGGGCCACTAGGTGGCTCAGTGAATAGAGCACCAGCCATAGAGTCTGGAGGACTTGACTTCAAATTTGGCCTCACACACTTAACACTTACTAGTCGTGTGACCTTGGGCAAGTCACTTAATTGCAATTGCCCTGCCTTCCTCCCCTCCAAAACAAAACAAAAGAAAAAAACAATAGCTTTTATGAAAGTGTGAAAATTCAAAGTAGAATGGAAGTAGATTCAGTCTAGGAGACATTGATAGATGGAGGGGGTAGATTTGGGGAAACTTGGGTAGAGAGAAATGAAACATTTATTTATGTATAAAATGGGGCTAACAACAACAATGATAATTATGAATACAGTAATACTAGCAGTCCACTTATTTAGTGCTCTAACATTTACAAAGCATTTTTCTCATTTTACCAAAGAGAATTGCAGGCAATTCTTTAATGTAATTGGCCCAAAGAATATTATTCCTATTTTAGATACAAGGAAGATTAGATTCTGGGAATTTATTTAAGTGATACAGCCAGGATAACACAGCTACTAAATGTCAAAAGTTGGATTTGAAACCAATATTCCACATCCAGCACAGATACATAACTAGGAATTTGCAACCAAGAGCAAAAGACAGTTAAGTAACTTTCAGTTGGTGGGTTTACTGTTGTGGATTTACTATGTTAACTAGAGTGAAGAGTAAGGATAAATTGGTGTGGGGAAAAAGAAGCTTGGCCCTGTGATTATCAGGGAGATTCTCACTCAGTATAATAAAAAATATATGTATATTTTCAGTGCCTACTATATTTGAGGCCCTGGGCTAGGTGCCATGTGTATAAATCCCAACAGGACCTGTCCCAATCTTCATGAAACTTACATTTGAATGGAGAATACAACATTTAAACAACTTTTAAAAAGCAATGCAATCTGGAGAGGGAAAAAGCAATAAATACACAACATTTAAAATATTATCCAAATTATAAAGCATTGTTTAATTGCTAGTTATCAAATAGAAATTAAGAAAAGGAAAGTTTTCTTGGAGGAGGTAGCATATAAGTTTCATCTTGAAAGAAAATATGGGTTACTAGAAGGAGAGGTGGAGGAAATATATTTCAGCTATGAGGAGTAGTCTATATATCATCTTGGACAATTCTGAATTTGAGGAGCAATTAATAGGCTAGTTTGCCTGAAATATAAGAGTTTGAGAAACAGAATAATGTAGTATCAAAATAGAAGGCTTTTATAATACTAGATAGTGAATGGATTTTCTTTTTCAAATTAGATGTTCAAATTTTCCCTAGAAAAATAAATAAATCTGGTTCTGAAATAGGAGGATACTTGGTCATATGTGCTGATGAATAGTTATTTTGATAACCAGATGGGGAATAGAGAGGAGACATTAGAAGCTTTGATTTCATCTGAGAGGCTTGAATCATCACGATAAGAGACAAGGTTACCTAATTAAAGGTGATCACCTAGAGAAAAGGAGACAAATTAGAGAGATGTCATGGGGGCAGAAAGAATAAAACTTGAAAGAATGATTGCTGGTGGCAGATGATGACAGGGAATAGTCAATAAAGACTGAATTTGTGAATGAGAAAGCTTGGTAGAATAATAAAGCTACTAAAAGAAACAGAAAAGTAGGGATGGGGAGGAAATAACGAATTCTATTTCAGAAATGTTGGGAACTGAGAAAAGACCATCTGATTTAATAATTAAGAAAGTCTAGATAACTTTGCAGTAAACAATTTCAATTAAGCAATGAGCTAGGCTGAATAAAACTGAGAAGTGAATCGAAGGGAGAGAGTAGAAGTGAAAAGTACAGATTTTCTTGGGACATTTGCTATGATAGGGAGGAGATATATAGGCTAATGGCCTCCTATTTTTAATATTGCTGTCCAATTGCTATTTGGACCATGTATGACCTGTTCAGATGAAAGTGCGGAAGAAGAGAAAGTCTGCAACCCTTCTTTTGCCCATTCACCTCTCCTATTTCACACCATCCCTGATGACATCCCAGGAGCCCACTTCTCCTGCTTTGAGATGATGGCAAATGAAACTTTGGTCCAATATTTTGGGCAGTAGCTTACATATAAACTTGATACAATGATTCCCAGCCCACTGTATGTGTTTTCAGGATGGAATTGGGAGGAGGAGAAAGGAGAACATCAACTCAAGCCTCAGTGTTTATGTACCACTATTTAGAAACTTATCCACCTCTTCCAAGAAAAGAAAAATTTCAGCCATAGAGAGAAATAAAAAAGACTCTGCTTCAGTAGGGTGGTAAGATGCCATTGTTTGAGTTCTGTGAGAGTCTGAAGTTTGAAGCCTCAGTAAAACTTTCCATTAGAAGGCCGAGGAATTACACACTTTCCACTCCAGCGTTTCCAAGTATCTGAATCCTTCCCATCAAGGAGGTTAAAATATTTCTAGGTGGAAGGGGGATGCAGAGTGATCCATTCTGGGTCTCAGTATGTTTTTCAATATATTTTAATTACTCTGATAAACATTTTCAATTATATGTAAAACAACAGCAACCATTTTCAAAATTAAGACTTTTTCCTTTTTCTTTGATCTCTTTTGGATCTCTTGGAACCTGGGAGAGGTATTGGTGGGTCAAAGGATATGCATATTTTTATAACCCTTTAGGCATGTTTCCAAATTGTTCTCCAGAATGTTTATATCAGTTCATCACTGCAACAGCATTATATCAGGGCCACTATTTTTCCACAATCATTACAACATTTGTAATTTGTTTTTGTTCATATTAGCCAATCAGATAGAGGTGAGGTTATACTTCAGAGATGTTTTAATTTTCATTTCTGTAATCAATAGTGATTTAGAGTGTTTTTTCATATCACTATAGAGAACTTCGATTTCTTCTTCTAAAAACTTCATGTTCTTATCCTTTGTTAATTTATCAATCAGGGAATGACTCATATGTAAGAAATTCAAATCAGATCTCCATATATTTGAGAAGTTAGACCTTTAATCAGAGAAATTTCCTGTAATTTTTTCTCAGTTTTCTGTTTTCCTTCTAGCCTTGACTGCATTGGTTTTGCATATGCAAAAACTTTTAAAAATTAATTTAATGTAAATTATTTATTTTATATCTTATAATACTCTCTATCACTTATTTGGTTATAAATTTTTCTCTTATGCAAAATCTGAAAAGTAAAATTTTTCATGCAACCGTAATTTGCTTATGATATCACGTTTACCTCTATTCCCTTTCTCAGTTTTCAACATTCTTCTATGTATTATGTTTTTCCATCGTCAATTAATTAACCAAGTAATCAAATGTAAGCTCCTTGAGAGCAAGGATTAGTTTCCTTGTAATGGTGTTCCCACCACAATAGCTGGCACATAATAAATGATAAATATTTTATCTGTTCTATCATCTACCTATCTTCTCTGTCTGTATATCTATCTATCTATCTATCTATGTCTACATAGATTTGAATAGACTGTGATCTATTTGTTTTGGATGTTTCCTCCAAAAATACAAACATACCCATGTTTGCAAATCCTGTATTATGTTTGCCCATGTCTTCTCACAAGTTCATCAAGAGCAGAAACCCACCATTCTGCAGATTTTTGCTTGGCATTGGGGAGATATTCCCTTTTCTATAGCCCTACCATCATTTCTGCAAAGCAGAAAGGGGTCAGATAAGAGTGAGTTTTATGGATTCCCATGTCTCCTAGCTAGCCTACTGGTAACGAGTCTTTCTTCATTTAAAAAGCTAATCTTTTGCTAAGATAATAAACCAGGCCTGTGTATTATGGATGAATTGACAGAAATTATGCTCTGTTATCTGGCACAACCTTTAACAGCCTAAGGCAGTGGTATGCTCTATTTATCTGGAGGGAAGGAAAGGGGTCAAAATAGAACCTTGTCAGGGGTGAAGAGATAATATGAAGATTCTTTAGCAAAGGAGACAGAGAAGTAGTCACTCAAGTAGGTGAACAATTAGAAAAGATCTGTGTCTTGAAAATCTGAGTGTGAGGCAATTGTTATATTTTCAGCACGACTGTATATACCTGGGGGGAAGGAGTGTGAAATAAAGACTATAAGTCATGGTTAGATTAATTGTTTTGTTGATTCTCTATATTTAAGAAAGTTATGGAGAAAATATCCATAATGTAGAAAAAACTTCAAAGTGTGCACCATGTCCATTTTTTCCCCAGAGAGCTAATTGTTAAAAATTTGCCAGAATACTCGTGAATTAAAATTACCTCCATAGCACAATGAAAATTTGAAATAACCTGTTGAATAGAGTAAACCTTAAAGTGCAATAAAAATATGAAATACAATGACTGAAATATGGAGTTTTAGTGCAAGAAGGATCCTCTAAGATGCATAACCACCCTGACCTTTATAGAGATATTGGAAATAAAGCCTAGAGAGATCAATTAATTTTAAAAAGCCCCTATTTGGTAGTTGGTAAGGCAGGATTAGAACATAGATATAGTCATTCCAGTGACCTTCCCATCACATTGCTCTGGATTTCAACAGCAATTTTGATACTTGATTTCATAGTAAAAAGTGCCTTACTTTTCTCATGAACCATTTCTTTGCCTATTTCTCACTTCTAAAATAACAAAAAAGCCAAATAATATTTAAATCACACTTTAAATTTTTCATCTTACATTATGTCATCTGTATGTAAATGTTGATATGATAATTGTAGTTCATATTTTTCTATAATGTCAGCACAGTTAAGATTTCATATTTTAAATAAAATTATATTTTATATTAGAAAATAAAACAATAATGTTAATGCCTTTTGAGTGTCCTATATTACAAATACAAAACAAAATAGGCATTATACATTTTTTCTCAAATATTAGATTCTATACTCTCTAGTATCTGTGTCATTCAAATCATTTCCCATATCTCACCTGAATTTTTCATTCCCAATTCTTTTTAGTTGTTGTCTATGTGGCAAGTACTGATCCTGAGCAACAGATTTTGAACAATTCACTACACATAGGACAATGGTCCAAGGCCAGTGGTGCAAAGTGTGGCCTTGGGACACTTGTTCATTCAATTATTCAACAAATCATTGCAGTTCAGATAAGCCTATTTTCTGGCAGTTTTCAAATGACAAGGCACTAGCAGTGAGTCGACAAGCTCTATGCCAGGCAATTTTTCTGTAGCAGGTTTGAAAGAAAATATCCAGGGAAAATCCAAGAACTATAAAAAGTAAATGTCACCTGAAGGAATCCCTATTGGTATTCCATGTGTTTTCTTTGTCTTCCAGATTGAGTCAGTCACCAATTATTTATGCTATTAACTCAATGGGATCTTTATATTAAAGGACTTTGAGAAAGGGCGTGAATTTCTTCTGTAGGAATTATTGGTGAAAGTGAATATTCCTAGAAAGGATGGAAAGATAGTATAGGAAAGAATTTAGAGGGGAAAAGAAAATCCAAAAAAAAATACTGAAGAGAGATCAAAACCAAGGATAATAGCATGGGAAAACACAAAGGAGAAAGATAAGGAGGGAAAAAAAAATACTGGACAATGGGGAATTAAATGTAAGATGATTTTCCTAAGGGTCACTCTAGATTTTGTTTTAAAAGAAAAAGACCAGAATCAAAGGACTACAATTCCAAACAATATGTCATTAAGAATTCCTTCTACTCACCTCTAAGCAGCCATCAGGTCATTGCTTATCTCTTAAACCTAAATTTCTCAACCCATGCTTTTATTATTTTTTTTTCCCCTAAAGTGCCAAGTAGAACAAAATTAATCCCTCATGCACATGACATCCCATTCCAGAAGGCATGAGGAATATTGTGATCAACCTCAGCAATATATGGGCATTAATTAGTGATTTTGTGGAGGGTGGAGAGGATAAGAGATATTGACTGATATAGCTAATCAACTATCTTTATATCTCAAACAGGGAATCAACAGCCATAGAATTGGAAAGGGTACTGACATTCTGTGTGTTCCACAAATAATGCACTCCATCTCTTAGCTCCCCAAATCTTTTTTCTGGCTGCCCCCATAAATGGAGAATTCACCTTGCTCTGCTCTGACTACTGAACTCTATGTTTTCCTTTATCTCCCAACTAAAATTTTATCTTTACCAGAAGCCTTCCTGAAACCTTCTTAATTTAATTGCTTGCTCTCTGTTAGTTATTTACCCTGCATATAGATTTATGCATATGTATTTGTTTGCATGTTGTCTCCCCCATTACACTATAAATTTCTTGAGTGAAAGGACTATATTTTGCCTCCTTTAGAATAAACAATGCTTATTTAACACAATGCTTGCGTCATTATAGGTGCTTAATTAATGTTTTTTTTGTTTGTTTGATAAATTAAACCAAAGGATAATTTACACCAAAGAATTCCAACAGTGTATCTTTCATATAGGAAGGACAAGATAGTGTATGTACATACATACACATATACACACACATGCACACTTATGTATGCACACACATGAATACATATATGTGCACCATGTGTTTGTGCATGCATGCATATGCATACATATGTGTGTGCATGTGTATTGTGCCGTGTGGGATATATATACACACGTATGCATGCATATATCTACATAATACACAAAAATGCATATGCATATTTGTATATGTATATATGCATATATATATGTATATGTATATATATATATACACACACACACACACACACACACACACATATTTATACGTGTGTATGCCTATATATCAAGGAATGTGGAGCAGGGATGAACAAAGTTGCTTTGTCATTGTCAACAGTTAGTATTGTTACCACTACTATGAAACTATTGCTTCACTTTCATTTAGAGAGACTTTGCTTTGCTCCTGCCCCTCAGTATACATTTATGAGACAGAGGTCACAGGTATGCTCACTGGATGGCACATGGAAAGGGGTAAATGGGAGGGGGGAAGAAGACTCAAAATGTTGCTTGGTGTTGTCTGATGTACCATCAGCTCTAGCTCTTTAATATCCACTAACATGAGATTGGTAGAAACATTTTGAGATTGTTACTGTTGTTGTTTTTTAAAAAGGGAAGAGGTTTATACCCAGTAACAAACTGAATGCAAAATTATGATTAAAAAAATCAACTGGAAAGGTTTCTCCTTTTCTCCCCCACCCTTGTCTGCTATGTGAAAAAATATCTTACCTATAGTGCAGTCCGCTCTATTAGGGAACCTTGACTAAAAGGCAAGTAAAGGAACAAGACTGGGGTGGCAGGCGAGAAGAAGGGAGGGCAAGTGTTTAATTTTCAAACTAAACTTTCAAACTAAAATTACATTCAAGTGAGCTGAATTTAGGGTTAGGTCAGTAAGACATTATTCATATTGAGTGGAGGTTTTTAGGACCTGTGTGCACTTTGGATAAACTTTCAACATCTACATGACTGTTCCACTGGTTGGGCCAGTGTACCTTACTGGATTTCAGCTCCATTGCAGTTGAGTGTTAAAGTGACCAGTATATTACTGTGAAGAATTGGGCCCTCTTCCTCCTTCCCATTCCCTTCTGCTTCCCTGGAAAAAAATGTATTTTGGCAAATTCTGGAGAAGAGCACAAAGACAACAGACCTCCCAAGGTGTGGACTGGTGGAGCAGTAATGGTGCTAACTGGAAGAGATTTCCTGTTAAAAGCAATATTCAAGAAAAGGTTTGCTTCATCATTGTTCTTGAAATGAAGAGTTGAGATTAGGGTTAGGTTGGATTGGGGGGAAGGGTGAATAGTCTGTGAAATATTCCATCTGCAGGTAATTTGTCAGGGAATCCCATGAGTTATAAAAAGTTTGAGTGAATAGAAAAAGAAAAAAAAAGTTTATAATATTTTTTTTTAATAATGATGAAATACTTACTCTAAATCCACAAGCAACTATTCAGACTCGGTACCTCCAAAGTGTTCCATCCCCTTCCCTGCTAGGCACAACTGCACATAAGAGAGAGATGGGGAGAGATGTGTAGGTCTGCTCAGACATCAGGAGACAGAGGTAGTCATTACTGAGTGCCTGATGCAGCTGGAATTGGCAGTAGCAATCACTGGCCAGCCTGCAATAGGTCCAGGTGGTGAAGGGGTTGGCACTGAAGTAACCCTTGACATCATGTTGGTGTTGCTGACAAGAGTACTGCCATCTGCCATGTTGGAGGTCCAACTGGGTAGAAATAAGGGTGTCCCATGGCCTCTCTTGTGATGAGTCATGAAAGGTGGTCAAATTGCAGCAGTTTGTCCAAGAAATCAAGGGCTTCTCAACTGACCAGGTGCTGGTTTTCACTGTGAACAAAATGCTCCCATAGCTTACTGTTGTGCCTGCCCAGAATATCATTGAAACGGGGATCTAGTTCAATTTTGTACTTGTCGATATAGTCATGTAAGTCTTCTGTCCCAGCACCTTTGCTATAGTTACCAACTGATCATAATTATCCTATCCACTGATCTGCAAGATCATGCTTGCAAACATAAACCCCATCTCCGCGTATCCAAACTGTAATCATACATCTGATAGTCTACAAGAAGCTCAGGACCTTTAAAATACCATGAAGTTACTCAGACATTATATTCTTGGCCAGCATGATAGAACTCAGTTAAGCATCAATCTATTAGTGGCAGCTTTCTGTGTTCCTGATCAATCATGACATTATGAGTATTAAAATCTCTATGCATAATCCTTATGTTATGGCAATAATCTAGGGCCCTGAAAATCTCATACATACAAAATTGAATATCATACTCTGTTAATATGTGGTACAATTGCTTGAAGCCTGTGTTGTTGACATGTTCAAAACCAAAGCAGGTGTTTGTGACATGGAGTCTTTTACTATATTTGCCAACGTGATTATATTGGGGCTAGACACCTTCTAGACTCTACAAAACCTTTATTTCATGCTTGATTTTCTTCTTTTTTTAATAGTCTTGAGAATCTTAACAATGGCTTTTTCATTATTTGTATATTGATGGCTTCAAGTACTTAACTGTATTTACCATCGTCTAACTTTCAAACTATTTGATAGTCATAGTGGTTTCCCCATTCCACCACATGTGACTCATAGTCCTAGTACTCCCGGAGTCTGTGTGTGCTAAAATCAGTGTAAACTCTGGCCCTGCTTGGCATGGGCAGACAAAGCTAAACTTGATTTTAAAGTTGTGGTAGTCAATTCAAACCCTATTAGGGGTAAGGCTTTACTTAGACACCTTGTTTTCTCCAACTGTGGTGCTGTTGGGGGGGGGGGGCGCTCTCTCCTTTCTTCACATGGACAATTTGGCAGTGGAGGAGGAGGAGGAGGAAACACACAGCTGGGCCACCAGCTGCCTTAATAAATGTTAATAGGTTATCTTATATGTCATCTAGTCTAATTTCTGGATTTCTGAAGAAAAGACCAAAAAGTGGGAGAGGTTTGATTTGCACATATTAATATGTTGGTTACTGTGGATTCATCCAAGATACTGAGGTTCCTGTAACACCAGAGCTTCACTTAGAAGGAGAGAGGGGAAAGCGTTTCAACTTTTCTGACACGTTTTATAATATTTTCCTTCCTTTCAGCATTGTAATGGAACTGAGTCAGTTCCTTCTGATTATTTGCTCCAGCTCTGGATACTGTCTCCTTGTTTTTCTAAAATAGACACGTTTTCCTAGTTTTCTTTCTTTGCTTTAAACGGATACAACAAAACATTTTTATCTTTTTTGTTTTCCCTACAATCAAATGTGTTTATTATTTCAAGAACTATAGATATGTTTGCCCTTTGATAATAATCATACAACTACTTTATTAAATTAATTTTTTGCAGAAAGACATTCTTGAAAACTTGGAACGTGGAATAAACAACAACAAAAAGCAAACACTGTTACACCATTTTGGTAGCTCAGTTTCCCTGGTTAAATCGTTTGTTCAGCCTTTGATCAAGGTGTGAAGTCCATATGACATGAATATTAGTTTCTTCTCAAATGTCTAAGAATCCCCTATTTTCTCAAGTTCCATGTTACAATATAATCTGGATGTCCCGTGAGAAGTAAACTAAACTTGCATGTGTTATTTGACTTTCTACAGTATGATAAATGTAAGCATGAATATTTCTTCCTTCAAGCTGATAGATGATTAAGGGAAAACAAGACAAAGCAAAATACTTTCAACACTAAAGGAAGTTAACCCTTCTCGTACTTTTACCTTATTTCTTCACAGCTGCAAATAGGTCCTTTACCTCCAGTTTCCCTTATTCTGTTCTCTCTAATCACTATTTCAGTTGAATTAAATAAATATTTCTTGGATAAGCGTTAAGGTTTGACTTTTTAATTTTTTTCTACAAAGGTTCAGAGCTACTGTCATGTATCATATGTGTTGATTAGAGAAATTATTTCCAGTCCTAGTTTATTAGGAGAAAAAAGAACATTCATTTTTAGTTTTAGCCAAATGGTCAAGGAAAAGCAATAGTCCTCTTGCCTTCAATTGCCAAAAGCAATGTGTAAGAGTGTCCATAAGAAGCCAAGAAAACTTGGCATTCTGTCCACCAAATGCATCCTATTATTAAATCTGGTATTAAACTCTCTAGGATCTTCCTAGATGCTAATATTTTCCCTACTGTTGGTTTGGGGCCATAAGATTAAGAAAACCCTAAGGAAAAATTGTGAATTGACTGTAGTCCAACCTTATAACATTTCATGTTGCTTGACTTTTCCTAGGTTTATATTAATGAGGTCATCATCAATGCAGGTAGAAGAATTGTTAGTTGTTTGGTTGTCATGGAATAATTAGGCAACCCTGTTGCACAGTGAATGGAGTGTTGGTCCTGGAGTCAGCAAGACCTGAGTTCAAATCCAGCCTCTGATATTTGCTAGTTGTGTGACTGGGCAAGTTATTAGCCTCTGTCTGTCTCTGTTTCCAATTTGTAAACTTGGGGTCATAAAAGAATCTATCTCACAATATTGTTGTGAGGATCAAATTTGAGAATATTTATAAAGTGCTCAACACAGTGCCTGACTAGTAGGTGGTTAATAAATGCTTATTGTCTCCTCACCTCTCCTCAATCTGCTGTGAGATATACAAAAGATCTCTGTAAGAATTAAAATTTAAATGGTTCCAATAATGGTATTTTATAAGATGCCATTCAGGTCGCTAAACTCTTATTAGTATTATCCGAAAGAGTAATCACAGCCTCCTCAATGAACTAGGCAAGGTAAACAATTCTATTTTTTTTTTATTTCAAAATGTAATTTATAGTTAAAATGGAAATATATCCTTTCAGGTAATAGCAGTTGTGTCTCAGTAGTTTCCTACAACTCTTTATGACATTGGAATAGTCACTTAACTTCTCTAGTTCTCAGTTTTCTCATCTATAAAATTATAGAATAAATTATCTCAAAGGTCATTCCCAGCTTTAAGGGGTTTGCATTGCTTTAAGTACTGCAGAAGCAAAAACAAAAATGAAAGAATTCCTGCCCTAAAGGCATGTACATACTACAGGATAGGAAGAGCAGGTATATACATGAAGACTCATAAATATCTTAAAAGTTTATATAGAAAATAAATTGATTAGAGGAGAATGCTAAGCATAAGGTGGGATTAAGGAGATGGTACAAGAAAGACTTTTAGCCATTTAACCCTGAAAGACACTTTGAAGGAAGCTAGAGATTTTTTTTATTAGGTGCACGCATTACAAGTGTAAGGAATTGCCTATGCAAAGTCATAGAGGTGGAAGATACAATGTTATATTCAGTGAATAGTGAGTATGCAAGTTAGGGCAGAAGTACAGGTATGTGAATGGACTTGAATCACTAAACTGAGTACTGTGTATTTTATCTTAGACTCTATAGGGAGTCATAAAAATTTCTTCAGAAGAAGAATGGCAAATTCAGGTCTACGCTTTAGTGTTACTCTTTGTGCCTATCCTTCCCAATAGAGCAGTCCACAGGTTTCTCTATTCCAAGAAAAAACAAACATCGAACTCCTTTAACTTTTATAGACCCAGACCATTTTACAATGGTTATGGGAGTTATGGAGGTTTGGTGCTTTAGAATAACTTGGAGGCATATTCATGGTAAAATAAAGTCTGTTTTGTTGTTGTTGTTTTTACTCTCTCTTCTTAGGCTGTTCTGCAGTCAGGAGTCCAAATCAAATAAATTGGGGTTAAAAATTATTTTAAACCTTTTTGAAATTCCTCAGTTCAGTCTATGTCCCCCAAAACCCAGTCCCTATAATGTTCCTGGGTATCATACAAATAAACCTGGGGGCATGAACAGAAGAATTATGTGAAGAACTTTTCTTCTTCTTGTCTTCGTTTTCTTTGACTGTCATCAACAAAATCACTGTTCTTTGTGTATTGTGTCTGCCAAACATAAGTGTCTCTGTTGTCCCTACATTTAAGAATGTATCTCTTACTCTTCTCCAAAAGTTCTCCTTACTGATTTCTCAGTCTTCAAGGGAGGGTGGTGAATCATGCTACCTTCACAGATATATGGATAAAAATGAAAAAAAAATCCCAGAATTTCATATAATCCTTCCCCTTCTTGAAAGACAGAAGATGAATGGGACTTTCTTCTCAGTGGATATTCTTGCCACAATCTTCTTCTACTGTTCTAAAGAGCATATGCTGCTAATTCCAGTTCTATGTTATCTCTAGATAGATGATTCCTGGTTTTTAAATATCTCAATATTTGGCATTCTCTAGAAAAGACATAAAAGTGGAAAGCTGAATTTTTGATTTTTCACAATGGTAATAAGTAGACCTATCTTGTGGGTACTCGAAACAATATTCTAAAAGGAAATTGAATAGCATTGGAATGAACTCAGTATCACAAAAGATGAAATGAAATTGTCATGCAGCACTATCTCCAGCATGCATTTTTAATAAATTGGTTAAGGCGAGAGTAACTGTAGTTTTCTTTCAAGAAGTAAGTAGCTATTGAAGCAGCCATATGTCTATGGCTGCCTTTGTAATGAGATTTCAGGAGCCAGGCAGAAGTGCACATGATTGAGCATAGAGTTCTATTACAGTGTACTATAAAATGACGAACTGTTAATTTAACACAGTTTTGCATGAAAGTCTACTTGCTCTACAGAATGGAGTTTCCCAGAGAGAATGATTTGAAACTATTATGCAGGATATAGAGCTAACATCACATGGATGCACAGGCCCTTAAACTCTTTCTTGTGCTTACCCTAGACACTTACTTTAGCAGGAAAAATAGGCTAGGATTAAATGAGAATAATCATAGCAGCCTCACATGCTTATGTGCATATGTAATAATCAGAGCTCCCCAAACCAACATGAAAAGTTCAATAAAAATTTGAATAAAGACCAATGCATGCTGTATGAAATTTACGCATTTACATACTTTAAATGTAAAAAAGTAAAATTGAAATGAGAAACATGATAAAAATGCTTTGATAATTGAAATGTGATTTTTGTAGTCCTAAGAAGACTAATGTAAGGAAATATATTTATGTACTTAAAGGTAGGACCAGGAACCTACCAGTGAGTAAGAGATTTTTGAAGGTGAAATCTACAGAATGAAGTTGATTGGGGACCAAGAGGAAACTGAAGTAGAGAAACTACATGCCAGATATACGAGTTAAATACACACACACACACACATAACACACACACACACACACACACACACACACACACACACACAGATAAACAAACATGGAGAGAGAAAGGAAGATGGAGAAAAGTGATATGGCAGCCAAATCATGCTGAATTGAAAAAGCAGAAGTTGTGCCAACATGGGAGATGGGCTTAAATTCCACATTGAACTAAGAAAATATAGGACAGAATTTCCTGGGGCTCAAGCTCAGGGACATTGGGGAGGTTAGTGACAGAAGTGATGATAAAAATCTAATTGGGAACAGAAGACAGAGGGACTCACTAGGGGAGAAAAAGGAATTCACGAGGGCCTTTCATAGGAAAAAAAAATTACAGGCTATAATGAGGAACAATGATGGATAGTTCTTTGAAGGAGCCGTTTGTTATTGTTCCACCTGAGCCATCACCTTCATCAGAGGCAGAATGATAGAGTGTGTTTCAACCTTAGTTTAGCTGATTGAATAGCAAAAAACTTACTTGTCTAATAATACACATTAAAACTATTCTACAGCCCAGAATATCCTCACATTGTAGTTTTAATTGTGTGTTAAGGCTAGATGCTAGACTGCGGAAGATTAGATAAGGCAGAAAGTCAGACCAGAAAAACACATATGGCAAAGGCCAGGATCAGGGTATAAGGCATTGCAAGGTTTTTGGAAAAGTTACTTTATCTTTTTTTGTCAATCCAATTCAATAGAGTACATGGTCTATAAGTCACTGGGGTTTCTGGGCTTGTATAGACTATCTTTAATCTTGGATAAACAAACAAAGATTTGTTTCTTCTCTCATGTATTTTTTGTTCCTAACTAGAGTTGCTCCAGAAAAATATCGAATATACTTAGATTTTAGTTGATGTCTATATTTCCCCAAATATGCTTAAAGGGGGCCCCTAGCTGCCTTTGGAGCATTTGAGGTACAATACAGATAGTGCATATGGGAAAGCTTTTATTTAATATGACAGAAAATTCAGAATATGTGGAGAAATCACAGAAACACATAAATAGATAGAGGGGGGAAAAGTGACATATAAATAGTATCCCTATCCTTTCCACTAAGGCAAATGAATAAGAGGTTGTTATCATTACTGTTATTTGACATTATAACATGTCTCTTTTCCCAAAGTCTTACAGGTGCACTTGCCATGTCAGACTTGAAATATTGTTCTGATTTTAGACTCTCTTTGAAATATAAACAAGTGTTGGTGGTGGGATAAGGCCAAGGGTGAGGGGTGAAACAGATAAATAAGTAATCAACTCACTGGCTTTGCTTTCCAAGAGGAGGTAATACTGGACTTCTCTGCACAATTATGTTCTTTCTCCAATTGATGAGGTGTAGGCTCTGGGACCCCACTTGAGTTCTCCTTGAATCTTTGAGGTACAGGCTCAGGGAAACCCCTTGAAGTCTAATTGAATCTTCGCACTTGATAAGGCATTTGCAGAGGCCATAAGTATTTCATTGTGGCTGGGCCCAAACTTCTGTTACTAGCCTGGCCCTCCATTGTCCATCTGCTTCCCACCCTTGAGCCTATCAAAATACCAATCCACTCTTGTATTGACCTTGTTAACTCCTCCTGAAGACCCTCCCCAAACTCATTACTGGAGTCTGACCTCATAGACTCCTCCTGAAGACCCTCCCCAAACTCCTCCTCTAGACCACTCCCAGATTCCTCTGTATATAAGAATCCCATCTCCCTTCCATGTGGTGTGAGAGCACCACAGAAGGCCTTAGCACAGACTTATTCTGTGACAAACTTACTCTGTCCTGCTTACCCATCACAGATACCTAGGCTCCTTAAGAGTCTACCCAATATGGCAAACTATTAATAAACTTTACTTTTCTTTGGCTGAGAAGACTTGAGTCGAATTCTTTCAGCAGAACCCGGCATGTTGGGATTTGGGGGTCCCAGACATCCTTAACCCTCTTTGGATAATCCTCTTCACAATGAGCACACATTATCTAGAAATATTCTCATTCTGGAAGGTCTAATCCCTGCAATTTCAAACTTGAAATTTTGCATTTGAGATTCCCCAGGAGGCACATGTCAAAGTGTTCTGTCAAAGAAATCTCCTTTCTCAGATCATAAGTCTAAATTCAATGATTTCAGTCCTTATGCAAATTAAAATGTGCCCCTTCTCCAAACATAAGTTTTGATACAGAGTATCTATCAACTATATTCTCAGGTTGTGTTTAAGTATATTTCTACCTTTACATATCTGACCAAGGCTTTGTAAAGCCAAGCACGAGCAGCTTTCCAGAGAACTGCTGCTGTGAATAGCTATAAAGTTCTGATCACATAGTAGAGCAAACTCTCTATTTATTCAGCAGTAAACTAAAGCAAAACATTCACAGAAACCTAAGTATAGGATTCACAATGTTATAACATAACAACTTATCAGTAAAGTGGCCACATAGTTTTTTTTTTTTTACCAAAGTGGCCACATTGTTTTAAACAAAACATATCATTCAGTAAGTCCTTAAGTCAATCATCCTTAAGGAGCAGGCTTCCTAGAGGTACACAAAGTACAAAAGTAGAAATTCTCCACCACTTGTCTTAAATCCCATCAAAAAGTCTTCTTTTAATTTAATCAGAGATTACTTTCTAATCATACTTAACTCAATTATCTTTAAGAGGCACAAGGTACAGAGTACAAAGTTCTTCTACCCTTAGGCCACAGTAAATCATGATTTCTCAGTCAGTACCCAAGGAGAGGTTTTTTCAAAGTACACAAGGAGAGGTTTTTTCATCTTGCCTCAAAGCTGGCTCTCAGATTGCATGGCTCCTCTTCCATGGTCCCAGCTTTTGCCTGAATTTATCCAACTGTCACCTAGATTCAAAGGTAGGCAGTTCTCAGCTCCTCGTCCAGCTATTCATCCAGCTCCTCATCCAGTTCTTTGTGTGGTTCCTGTTCCATTGAAACTCACAGTGGCGAGTCCACTTCTAGTCCTTCACAGTTTCTGTTTCTGAGAAGACAAAGCTTAACAGAGCCAAAACAACATTTATACACATTGCTGGCACCATCATCAATTAACTTTCTGCCTGTTAAATCAACACAGACCCACCAACAGGGTCTGAGAATTCAACAGAAATTGTCAGTATAGTCCCAAGATCTCCAAAACCCTCCTCTAGGACTTCTATAAACAGACAACAAGAAAATCCTCTTTCAGGGCTTCAAGTGAGGTCCCAGAGCTTCTGTACAAAGTATCATGAACAAAAATCAACACAGACAGCACAGGCAAACAGAGTGCTGGCCTCCACTACCATTCCCCGTCTCAGGGGAGCTTGGGCTTCTCCTTATATATGGTCATTAGCTCCTCCCTGTTCCTGTCTTTGGAAAATCCTTCCCACTGTGAGTTTCACAAGTCCTGTTTCTTAAAAAAGACTTGATATAATCAAGAGCAAGACTCAAAAGAAACTTGAACTGAAGCAAGGTGCTAAATAATTAAATACCTGAAACAAGGTGCTAAGTACTTCTTTGCTTGCCATTACAGGCTTTTGATACTGTCAGTTGTGACGGCTTATTAAAAATTATGGAGTGCACTAGATGATGCAGTGAATAGAACACCAACCCTGGAGTCAAGAGAACCTAAGTTCAAATACAGCCTTGGACACTTAACATTTACTAGCTGTGTGATCTTGGGCAAGTCACTTAACCCCAATTGCCCTGCCTTTCCCCCTCTAAAAAGCAAAAAAGAAAAAAAAAGAAGTCAAAATTTGGTTGCCCGGAGAAGTTCATAAGTATTGGACATGAATTTCATGAGGGCATGCTTGCCCAGGTAATAGAAAATGGATGATGCTCTCATGCTTTCCCAGTCAGCAATGGAGCAAAAGAAAGTTATTTCCCAGTCTTTTTTTTTTGTTTCCCAAAGTTTTTAGCCTGATGTTTTCAACCATGATGTAAAATGCCTTCAGTGAGGATGAACACAGCATCAAGGGCAGCCACACTGATGGTGAATTCATCAACTTGAAAAAGGTTACAAGCCAAGATTAAAATAGAGGGAGCATTGGTACATGATTTTTTGTTTGCTGTAGACTGTGCACTCAGTGCAGCCTCTAAAGCTGAGATGTGACAAAGTATGGATCTATTGTCTGCTCCTTGTGTTAATTTTGACCTAACAACACCAAGAAAACACAGATGATCTACCAGCCAACACCACACTATCCATATTTGGAACCATCAGTTACAGCAAAGGGAGATGTTTTGAATACCATGGACAAGTTCACTTACCTTGACAGTATACGTTATAGGTAAGCACATTGATAATGTTGAAGCTTTGAAGGAAAATGCAGGAGAGAAGAGTCATTAGACTGCCTATCAAACTGAAGATCATTGTGCTGACCTCATTGCTGTATGCATGTGAAACCCGGACAATATACCAGCACCATGCCAGGAAACTAAATGTCTTTCATTGGAATAGTATTATGAAGATTCTGAAGATTGTCTGGCAGAATAAGCCACCAGACACTGAAGTCCTTTCTCAAACTAAACTGCCAAGCATTCAAAGTCTACTGCAGAAAGTGTACCTCCTATGGGCTTGCCACATTGTTCAAATGCCAAATGTATACTTGCCAAAAATACTATTTTATGAAGAACTCACACAGGGCAAGCACTCACATGGTGGTCAGAAAAGGCAACACAAGGCCACTGTCAATGTTTTTCTTAGAAACTTTGAATTGATTATGTAATATGAGAGGCACTGGCGTAGGACCACCCAGCAAGGCATGCCCTCATCAGAGAGGATGGAGAAACACAAGATGGGCAAACATAGAGAATTCACCCCAAGTGCTCACATGAACTATTTGTGCCTGACCTGTGGTATAGCATTCAGAGCTCATATTGGTCTGATGAACAACATTCAGACTGTAACTTGTAACAAGTTTGTTACATGTAACAAGACTGTAACCTGTAACAAGTCAGCACTGTAACTTGACTCTAGCAAAACGATGTCATTTTGGTTCTCTTCAAAAAATGACAACAGCAACTTTTACTTCTATGAATTATCATTAAAAGTTCCTGAGCAAGGCGCATAGGTCTAACTATCTCTCCACCCCACTACTGTGTATGCACATCCTCTCTAAATTTAGGTCTGGGGTGAAATACACTGTCCTTTTTTGTCAAGGAGAGACAGAGTTCCCAGTTTGATTGGGAGGCAAGAGGGTACAATTATTTACAAACAATTTTATACTAAGCTGGAGATAATTTCAAAGGAGGGATAGTAGAACAAAAGGGGATTGGAGGAGAGAAAGACACCAAACAGAGGATCAATTGAATAGTGTAGTGTATAGAGTTCAAATCTTGCCCCAGGTATTTACTAATAGAGTGACTGAATTATTTGGGCCTTCTCTGTCTCACTTTCCATATGTATAAATTGGGGATAATAATTGCACTCACTGTTGTAAGGATGAAATGATACAATGTTAATAAAGGATTCTGCAAGTCCTTACATGCTATATTAATATTGATTATTAACATTTATTTTATACTTTATGGAGGAGATGACAATGGAGTTAAATGTTGAAGGAAAAAACAGTTTCTGGGAAGTGGAGATGAGGTAAGTATATTTCACACATGGGGAATGCCTTATACATAGGCAGAGTTGCAAGGAAATGGTGCATGAAACCTGTATAAAGGCTTTAATGGACAGTCGTATAAGGCAAGACTGGACAGATAGGTGGGAACCAAATTAGCCTGGGTTGTAAATGTCAAGTTACAGAATTTGCATCTTAGCCTGCAATTAGTGAAGGAGTTATTGAAGTGCTCTGATCCAAGAAGTGCCATAGGAAGATTGTTTTGGCAACTATATGGAGAACAGATTTGAAGAGGGAGATAACCGTAGTAGTGGACCAATTGAGAGAATATTATAGTAGTTTAGGTAAGAGGATATAAGGACTTACACTTGGTAGTGGCTATGTTAGTGGAGGTACGGGAACAGATGCAAGTGATTATCAAATAGCAGTGTATCAGACTTTTGACCCCAAAGGCCCAACAAAACTGACACAAGATCCTATCTATAATATCCTTTTTGAATGTTTATCTTCATATAGCTTGTTTATACATAGTTATTTGCACTTTTTGTCTTCTATTAGACATTGAGTTCCACAAAAACAGAAGCTTTATTTGGGGGTAGCGTATCCTCAACTTAGCATAATGCTTGGTACATAGTAGGTGCTTAATAAATATTTATGGACTGACCGATTGTACTTTACTTGAAGACCATTAGTGAGGGGAGACCTAGAACTTCTCAAGGCAGCTCATTCTACTTTCGAATACCCTAATTATTACAGTGTTTAATGCATCCTTTCTTGAAACTGGATTTGACGTACTAACTCCATAACAATAAATGTTTGATAATGATGATGACAAAAGCAAATTTAAGTTTTCAAAATCCTGTAGAGGGAAACCCTCTCTCTGTTTTTGAAGGAGAAATGATTTGTCTCTTGCATCTACCATCTCTGCAATTCCATTAAACTGGGAGTTGGAGAGCTTGTAAGATGTTCTGGGAACTCTCTCAAGAATGTAAAAACAGTCGCTAATTAGGGAATACATCACTCAGAGGCACACACAGAAATACTGGAGCTGAACACTGCAGATAAGCCAGTTTCTCCCTCTGTCTTCTCTACTTGAACTGCATCTGAGCAGAGTAACACAGTATGGTAGAGGAAATGTGTTCACATATTGAGAATAGTTCCTAGAGCAGAAGGAAAATTTTCCCTGAGAAGTGAAAATATATTTTAAGAAAATAGAACCATATCTACTATTTAGTTTTAACTATTCCTGAATTGTTATGCAGTTCTGTTAACTTTTAAGAAATGGTTTGATAGCAACATTAAGGAGATTTCAATAGAAAAAAATGAATTAGAAAAAAGACATAAATATTATGTGTAAATATGTCAAAAAGTTAAAATGGAACTGTAATTTTACCTTCAACATTTTATCTATTTTTCAAAATTAAAATTTACCTTCAATTCTCAGAATATGTTAGAGTAAAATTAAGTGCCCATTTATGTTTAAAAATAGATCCAAAGATAATATCAAACTCAATCCTAAAATGTTTATGTGAATTAATACTCATATTTTGTTGAAAGTACTGGGCAGAACCTTCAGATTACTTGACCTAGTAGATATGTCCTCTGCAAAAGACATTTACTTTGAATACATACTCATGTGATGTAAATGGCTACTTTTGCTCTGTGAAAAGTTGTTTGTTTGTTTTCATCAAAACTGCTGAAGTAGAAAGCAAAACCTTGAAACTATAATCTTACCCATCCCATGTTGTCTTTGAATCGGTAAAGTACTGTGAATGTTAAATGTCAGATGCTTGAGAAGAACAAAGGGAAAGATGTTATGAATTTGCAAACTGAAGAGGTCCTGTTTTGCAAGCTGATTTTAGAAAGACTACCTGCCCTAAAAGCAGCATAGGCAGATACATTCAGTGAACTTAGGGTGAAGCTGTGTAATGGTAATATAATTTCAATTTGAAGATCCCTTTGTATTGGCAAAGGTAACAGGTACTTAGCATTTAGTAATTAATCAAGCCTCTGTTAAAGAAACAGAAGGTATGAATCCCTGTTGCTGACATAACAGGAAGGGGTTGACTGAAACAGGAAGCTAATGCTGTGTGTATATAAGGAAAAGCCCCAGAGAGGGAGAGATAGATCTTCTTGGATCAAGCTTCCTGGAGGCAGAAGCTGCTGCTGCTGGGAAAGCTCAAGAGGAGCCAGGGAGGCTGAAGAGGAAAGCCCCTCTCAGGATGAAGAGAATAATTTTGATTTTGAAAACCTGGATGGAGTGATTTTGATTCTGGAAACCTGGTCCTTGTCCAGCTCTCCATGCAGGTCCTGCTCCACACTGAATCTTACAGTATCCAGTCCACCTTAAATCCTTCACAATCTCTTCTCCTGGGAAGTCAAGGCTTAACAAAGCCACAAACAGGTTCAAAAAGTACCAGCTTCACAGTCATGCTTCCTCAGTCTTTTGGCGGCTCCCAGCTTGCCCTCAGAAATCCTAGGCAGCTCTGGCTGATCCTGGGACTCAGCAAGAGTTTCAGCTGGTGACAGTTTTGAGAATCCAGGTAGGATCTGGGACCATAGAAGGGGATCCAGGGAATCTGCGAGACCACCCCAAGTCAAGCTGAAAGAAGAATTTACTTGAATACTGTGTACTGACTGAGAATTTGTAATGTACTAGTGACCTGGGGTGGAAGGTCTTTGTATTTTCTGATGATTGAATAGTGAATGATGAAGGATGATTGAATGATTAATTGACTAAATACTTGTATTTAGTGATTAATGACTGAATAAATGACTGATTTGTAATTTAGTGTGCCCCATGAGTGGAGAACATTGACTATTGTACTTTGTGTCCCTTAAGGAGGCAAACCTCCTAAAGGATGATTGAATGATTGAGTTACTAAATGATTGTTCTTTGTTCAAAACTTTGTGGTGGAAACTATGTGGCCATTTTCTGTGATAAGTTGCTGTGAATGCTATATTTTAATTTTCTATGATAAGGTGTAACATTGTGAATGCTGTACCTTGATTTACTGTGAATTTTTTGCTCTGATTAGTTATGAAATAGAGTGTTCACTATACTATGTAATCAGAATCTTAAAATTTGTTCACAGTAGCATTCTTCCAAAAAGCTGTTCATGCTTGGCTTTATAAGATGGTAGGGGAAATTAATTAATCTTTGATCAAACCCAAAATAGGAAATCAGAAAAAGTTTATACCTGGGACTCTAGGCCATGGTATTCTTAAGCTAATTCATAGGAGGAAAGTTGCTAGAAACAGATGTACATATTACAGATCGTGTCTTTCTTCAGAATTATTTTCAACAAACCACAAATCCTTAAGTTCTCTAGTTGCACTTTAGCTCAGTGGAATAATTTCCCTATTTGTAAGCATAGTTTCATTCTTAAAAATTTCCTGTAACTCTTTGGCTAACTTTTGCTATTTAGGCCTGTGTAACACCATGCACAAGCAGATTCCCAAAAGAATGCTACTGTGAACAGCTTTTAAGGTTCAGATTATGAAGTATAGTGAACACTCCATTTATTCCAAATCAAGCAAACATTCACAACAGTTCTCAATTCTGTCTCTCTGTCTCTAAAATTCTTCTTATATACACACACTGGCAGCCTGTCTCAGCCAATCCCCTCCTGCCACATCAGGACAGGAGATGAGCTCACACCTTCCTACTTAGCCCTAAGTTACTAAGTGCTAAGTATCTGCTAAATTGATTGCTGTTACAGCCTATCAAAATACTTCATCAATTAAATACCAGTGAAAGCTTTGCAATTTTAGTTCTGCAAATCTGATGTACATATTAGCCTCTCTCAGCTTTATTTTCCTCTATCAAAATCTATTGAAGGAAGTAGTCAATTCTTCCAAACATTTCCATAATTTCTACCTTTCTAACTAGTTTATAACAGTCAGATCCAATATAAGGGATCAAACGCTTATTTCCTAAATCTTTGAAGGATAAAATTATAATTAGGGCAAATTGAAAATGTTAGTTCTACTTTTTAGCAAAGATGAGTATCCCAACAGATATGTGGATAATTCAAGACTATCATCTTTATTATATCATGCCTTTGTAATGCCAAACCTTAGGCATTTCCTCTTTGTCTCAGTATTTCCTTAGCATAGTCTGATGAAAAAAATAGTATCTGATTTTTCCTTCAATGATTTGAGAATGAAGAACAAAAACAAGAACAACAAATCACCCAAAAAACCTTTGCTATGTTTTCCTCATGTGAGTATATTTATAATATTCAAATATGATACTACCTTTACAATTTTAAGAAATATTCTTTTTTTAAATAAGGTTATGCTCATTCAGAACCAAATTAGAGCCATGAATTTCATCCAACTAAATCTCAGTGGGAATAATGGAGTCATAGAATATCAAATATCTCAAGATGAAAAGGGACCTTAAAGGTTATTGAGTCTAATACTTCCTTTTATATTTGAGGAAACTGAGTAGAAGAATAAATAAATAATTTACTCAGAGTAAAATTGCAAAAATGTGTCAGGTAATGTTTCAAACCTGGTTTTCCTGGTTCCAAGTCCAGATTTCTATATTTACTGCCATACTGACAATTTGTTGTTCAACTATATCAGGATTAGTTGCACTCAATTACACAAGGAGAGGATTATGGGTAAAACAGTCAATAGATTTTAGAAAGATTTCCATGAAACATACATACAGAGGCAGAGACAAGCACACACACATACACACACACACACACACACACACAAACACACGCACACACACGAATGTATGTACACAGTCACACATAGAATATTTGGATGGTCATAGCCTAATACTTCAAGTACCCCAAGTTATTGCTCATCTACAGCATTATTTCCTTAAGATACCAGATAGTGGCGGCATTCCTGTAATTTAAATTAATGATAGAACCTATTTTTGTAATCCAATATAACTTGTGATTTAACTAGAAACTACAAAATGGTTGAATATACATTTTTCTGGCATCAAATAATCATTTCATTCCCTTCTTTTCTCAATTCACAATTATTTCTTTAATCAGCTTTTCAATACTGACTTTCTCTTCTGTTGTGTTTGCACGACTCAGGAATTAACAGTCCAGTACTCAGTAGTTTCATGTAATCAAAACCTACTGATTAAAAAAAAAGTCTCCAATCTATAGGGGAAATTATTAAAATTTCTTTCAGATTTTTCTTAGTGCTTTATGTCATGTCTGAAACTGAATTAATGTAAGTATTTCTGGAAATAGCAGATTTGTCATCCTTCAAGAGGAACTTTTGAACTTGACATCTTTTAGTATTTACAGCATTGAGCATTGCAGCATTTTCTTATAGAAAGCATTGAAAAATATGATTTTAAAAATACATGTCAGCATCTAGGCAGCTCAGCTGGTTAGAGGAAACTGCTAATGAGACCAAGGTTAAAGGCTTAATAACCATATGCTTCAGCGTGCTTCAAACCCACACATTGTACCCCTAAACCTTACCAGCTATTGCCCAGATCTCCTGGGAGTCAGTGAGACTCACCATCTCCATAAGAGCTAAAGACGTGATGAAAGGGAAGAAAATTCCTAGACAAGTCACCATAGGTAATAAATTATGCTATTGGAGCTTACAAGGCTGAAAGTTATCATTTGAGTCCACTGGGAGAAAGATCTGAGTACAATTTATCATTCTTCCTTGATATGATATCTACATAAGTATAAAGAAGCAGAAAAGATATAGGTATTCTCTTGAGCCCTTCAAGAAGTAAGTTTATTACCTTATTGGTAAAATCTAAATCATACTGAATAAATGAGTATTTGGCCTCCTAGCCTCATTTCTCTATGTTCTGGGCATTTTGCCTATTGTTCTGATATCTGATAATAATCACATGTTATGAAATTGGCAAATATCCCTCAGAGATCTATCCTCTACCTAAGGTCTTCCTTAAGATCAGCAGCAACTATTTGAGGGTTAAATATATAGCAAGCTCATAGACAATTTAGCTGGTGTAATATTTTCAGGCCTCAAAATATAACCAAACATCATGTAGTGAATATCTGTCTGAAATAATAGATAATGAAAGTATAAGGGATTTACTAAAGGTCAAAAATCTAGTTAATAATTAGTCAAGTCAACAAGCAATTTTTTTAAGGGCCTACTATGTGCCAGGCCCTGTGCTAAATGCTAGAGGTTCAAAGAAAGGCAAAACCAGTCTCTGCTTTCAAGGGCCTTATATTCTAATAGGGGAGACAACATTTAAAAAAAACTCTATTAAAAAGTTATATTTCTCAATTAAATTAGAGATAATCTCACAGAGAAATTATTAGCCTTATAGGGAGATTTTAAAATGACTACAACTGCTGTATTCTGATTGAGTTATTAAAGACCTAGACACAATAGTTTCATCATGTTAATATTGTTCTCTCTCTGCTTTTCTCCATATCTGTTTCTGTCACTCTGTTTCTGTCTGTCTATCTCAAGTACAAACTCATTTCATACACACTCAGAAGTTATATAACATTTGTAACTATATCAAATTGAATCAATATTAAAATCAATATTTGTTTGCACCCTGCAAGAACTACAGAAAAACAAACAACATAGAAATCCAACTTCTGAAAAAATAGAATTATAAACCCACTTCAAACTCTGAACCTAAAAATCCTTCCTTCATTGCCATCCACAATTACAAAAGTGAAAAATTCCTTTTGGTTCACATAGAATTATAGGACATCAAAGTTAAGTATTTGTTTCTAATGTGTTAGATTTTCATAGAATGTGTGTGTGTGTGTGTGTGTGTGTGTGTGTGTGTATAATGTTTGTGTGGAAGGCCTTCAGTTGAAGGTGAAGGAGAGCTTTGACATTCTGGAGGACAGAGATTAAATTTGGGGCAACAAAATAATGGAGTCATTGAAGAGAAAATGAACAACAAGAAGAGGGGCACAAGTTTAAAAAAAAAGAGGGAAAAGGAGAGAAAATTGAATGAAAGGACCCAAAGAGATGGAAAGGTAGGGCAGATGAAGGGTGTAAGAAAATGTTGATTTTCCTGCTATCTATAAAATTTCTCTTTCTCATGTCCCCTAAGATACTGTCTTGGTATCTCTTTACTTCTCTCTAAAGTACAGTTCTCATTGATCTCTACCTTCCAGGAGTCTGTTTACCATCTCTATGTAGATTACAAGTTATTCCCAAATGATTGTAACCAGCCTCAATCACTGCTGAGTTCTTTTCTCACATTACCTAGTTCCAGGATGTAAGAACTGGATGGTCTTTATGCATCTTAAGTTCAACATATCCGAAACTGAAAACATTCCCTTCCCCCAAGGATTCAACTCATCCAAACTTTACCATAACTGTAAAGGGCAACACAGTCTTCCTATTCTCCTATATTCTCAACAAGAGTCATCCTTAACTCATTCTACATATTTAATACCTTTCACAACCTGCCCCCTTCCTGCCTTTACAATCTTCTTATACATCAATTCCCTTTCTGTATTCTATGATCCATTGACACTGGCCTATAGACTTATGTTTTTCACAAGGCATTCCATATACATTATGCTACATATATCTTGAAGGCATATAATTGTTTGTGTATTGTCTTCCCTTTTGGAATGTGACCTTCTTGAATGCAAAAATCATGTTTTTCCTTTCTTTGTATTCTTAGCACTTAGCAGAATATTATAATAGTAATGAAATTTGAAGATCCCTTTGTATTGGCAAGCTAAGAGGTACTTGGCACCTAGTTTTAAATTAAGTCTATGTTAAAGAAACAGAAGTTATGAACCCCTGTGGCTTACGAAACAGGAAAGGGCTGAACAGGGAGGGCCTATATCATATTTAAGGAAGAGCACAAGCTGAATAGTCAGAACTTCTTGGGATAAGCTTCAAAGAGGCACAGCAGCTGCTGCCAGAGAGAAAGAGAGAGAGAGAGAGAGAGAGATAAAGAGAGAGAGAGAGAGAGAGAGAGAGAGAGAGAGAGAGAATTTCTCTCAGTGAGCATCTGAAGGCTGGGCTGCTGCTGCTGCTGGACTGAAACTTCTGTGGAGAAAGTGATTTTGATTTTGAGAACAGGAGAAAGTGATTTGGATTTTGAGAATAAGAGAAAGCAATTTGGATTTTGAGAATGGAGCTGCTGAGACTTCTGAGGGCCAGCTGGAGCTGCCAGAGGAAACATGACTGTGGTGTCAGTACTTTGTCTGTCTGTGGCTCTGTTAAGCTTTCTCTTCCCAGGAACAGAAATTGTGAAGGTCTTGAGGTGAACTGGATACTGTGAGCTTCAATGAGGAGCAGGAACTGCACAGAGAGCTGGATAAAGAACTGGGAGCTGTCTGCCTTTGAACTCAGGTGGTAGTTGGTTAGATTTGGGTGGGAGCTGGGACTATGGAAGAGGAGTCATGGAAGCTGAAAGCCTGTCCTGAGTCAAGATGAAAAGATCTCTTCATGGGTACTGAGTAGTGACTGATGAAATTGTCTGAGTAGTGACTGATTAAAATGTAATTTATTTGCACTCCAGGGGTGGAGTGCTTTGACTTTTGTACTTTGTGTCCCTTAAGGAGGGGATGATTGAATGATTGAGTTACTAAATGATTGTACTTTGTTCAAAGCTACATGATCACTTTGGTGAAAACTATGTGGCCATTTTAGTGATAAGTCGTTGAGTTGTGACGTGGTGAATGCTGTATTTTTATTTTCTATGATAAGTTGTAACATTGTGAAAGCTGTACCTTGATTTTCTGTGAATGTTTTGCTTTGATTTGTTGTTGAATAAATAGAGAGTTTGCTATACTATATAATTGGAACCTTGAAAGCTGTTCACAGCAACAGTCCTCTGGAAAGCTGCTCATGCTTGGCTTTACACATATCTAGAAAATATTTGAGTAATTAATAAATACTTGTTGACTGACTGACAAGACTGGTAAGAAAAGCTATATAATACAAGTTGGTAAGAAAAGGTAAAAGGTTAAATGAGTTTAAAAAGAAAGTCATGTATAAGGGGAAGAGAAAAACCATTTCTGAAATTAAAAAAAAAACACCCATAATGCCCACAAATATTTTGCCATAGTAGTTTTCTAGAAGCAGGACTAGAAAGAATGAGAAAAGCTAGGATTCTCACTTACAATAATTACAGAATGTAGCCATTACTTTTCCATGATCTACATAGAGTTGTTGATATCTAGATTTCTGCCACAGTAAGATGATTGTTTTCTATTCTGAAAGTGCAGAATGATCTCTCTCCTAAAAAAGAACTAATAAATTCTAATTTTTCCCTTTTATTCTTCTTTTGCTTTTTTTTCTTAATAGAAATTCTAATTTTCAAACTCATAAAAGGACTCTCCCTTATCCAGATTATTGGAGGATTGGGGGACATCAAGTATTCCTTGCTTAAAAAAAAGAAAAAGAACCCCTTGTATCTAAAGAGCCATAAGGGAAACCCATCTAGGGTTAGAACATTGAAGAAAAGAATAGTATCACACAAAGTAAAAACAAACAAATAAGTAAATAAGTAAGGAGTACCAATGACTGCTTAGAAGTAAGGAATAGATATGAGGATCTTTGAAAAAAGGAAAAACTGAACCCTATGAAGGGAAAGCAGCTGTTTGATCTCCAAGTGGTCAGGCTGTGGATCCATAGATGCTCTAAAACAGCGGTTCTCAACCTGTGGGTTAAGTTCCATTTGTAACAACAAAAATACATCCTGCACATCAGGTATTTACATTATGATTCATAACAGTAGCAAAATTATAGTTTGGAAGTAGCAATGAAAATAATTTCATGGTTGGAGGTCACCACAACATAAGGAACTGTATTAAAGGGTCGTAGCATTAGGAAGGTGAATGATGATTCAGAAAAGTTTCAGAGAAAGATTAATGGAGGAGTGGTGATGGAAGACTCTAGTGGAAAGAGAGCCAACTCTTTGGTGACCTGATAACAACACTAATGGCATCTGGTGTCCATTTTTGTTGTTGTTCAGGCATTTCAGCTGTGTCTGACTCTCTGTGACCCCATTTAGGGTTTTCTCAGCAAGATAATTGAATAGTTTGCTCTCTCCTTCTCTAGCTCATTTTACAGATGAGGAACTGAGGCAAACAGTATTAGTTGACTTGCCCAAGGCCACACAGCTAGTAAGTGTTTGAGGCCAGATTTGAACTCAGTTCCTTCTGGCTGTAGGGCTGATGCTTTATTTATTGTACCACCTGGCTGTCCATATATCCAATACATGACAGAGAAACTCTTAAAACTTGTCTTACTATGTGACTATTGACCACTCTTGGTGATTTATATAGGCACAATGCCGTAACCAGAAGGAATCTAAAAAGCCCAGATAAAGATTATGCAATTTCACCAGAAAGAAAATGTCTTAGGAGAGCAGGAATTCTTTTTCTTACTGCTCCTGATAGGTTTGAAGTATTAAAGATTGTGGGGTAAGGTTCACAGAATCATAGACTTAGAACTAAAAGGAACTTTCACAGTCATCTAGTCCAATGCCTTCACTTTTATAAAAGAGAAAACAATGACCCAGTGAAACTTGCCCAAGAACTCACAGATTATAATCATCAGTGATGGGATGCAAACCCAGACACATTCATGCAGAGACATTGCTTTTTTTACTGTCAGTCAAAGTCTTTCAAGGAAAAAAAAATTAGATTTAATAAGTGAATTAGGTAGTAGAGAAAATGAAAACTGACTCTGATTCTCTCCCCCATATTTGAAAAATCCACACTTTTTTTTTTTTACTGTAAAGGGATGATTTTCAATAAGTCAGTCAGATATTTTTAAATATATTTCAAAAGCCATCTGAAAATATATTAAGCAAAGCCACTTGAATCCATGTCATGAATATCTAATTAGCATTTGTTTTCCTATCCTTAAAATAATAATAATTAAAAAAACATATGATCCTCCTTCCAATTTCAAAAAGTGGAATCCATGCCAAATAATGAAGTAAAACATAATGGCTGCTTGCTTCCCTGTCCACCTGCTAATTACCCAGTGATGCTGTCTTGCTGCTTTATGAAAATGATGACTGATGTTGCCAGCCAGAGATCTAGTTCACTTGTTCATAATTTACCTCCAACATATCTCACTTGAATTCCATCTTGTATTAAAATGAATACTTTAAGAATTATTTTCTTCCAGGTCTGAAATTGTAATCATACTTATACATTCCCTATTCCTGGATTCATTAACGATAGTTCTACATTCCTCTTCCTCATATCATAATAGGATATTTTTTTCATGTCTTTGAAATATTTAATTATTCCTGTGGATGTCCTTCACGGTGTGCTTCAGAGGATATTCTCCAGATATCTACCTTCTTCCCCTCTGTGAAAGCTTCTGGGACTGAGAACAAGAAAAATGTGGCAGGTGCAGTGAGGGCCAATTAAAAAACAAATCTGCACTAACTGATGGGTAATCTTCAGTAAAATCGCTAGTGACAATACCAGATGCCTGGAGAAAATTGACATTGACCAGATACGTTTATTGCTGGCACTGTTTGATTCATCTGCACTAGGCAGCTGTTGTAAAGGTAAATGGCTTGTATTCCCATCTTCCGTGCTTTGTGCTTTTATTGGTGTCCTTTGCTGCATGAATCTGAGTGTTCTTTCCCTCAACCAACCTTGTAATAGGTCAGATGTTACTGTCTTCACTCAATCTTGTCATCTTTTTTTTCTTTTCCAAATAATCCAGAGAAGGTGATGGTAGTATTTTAAGGTTATTATTACTGTGAACTTCTAAATGATTTGAAAATATATTAATACTGAAATTTACCTAAAGGAGTAGAAAATTAAAGACAAGAGCACTGGGTAACTCCTGGATGCCCTCCTCCTCCCCCTACACCTTGACTCAGTCTTCCTTCTGGTACCTCCTAAGGAATCCTATATGTTTTCAAACCATATTAATCATATTAATGCTTTAAAAAAATTCATGTTGCTCAGACCTTTTCTTCTAACATCACTGTCTTATCACTCCATTAAAACAATATCAAAAAAACTTGCCCCTGAAACTATTTTATCATTTCTCTTTTTAACCCTGAAATTATCTCAATCTAACAAACGGGTTCTCTTGGTCACTTCTTTTATTTTTAACAGTATTTGGTTCGTTCATTTTATATTTGTTTCAGTCTGTTCTTCATAGAGCTCATGGTCTTTCTCTCATAGTATAGGAGGCAGGCAATTTTGCTAGGTACATTCGAGATTTCTCAAAAAAGTTAATCCCAAGTGCCAACCAAGAGGAAAGATATAGAAAAGGAGACATGTAAGAACTAAATCTCTGATTTGATAGATATAAGGAACTCTCATCTATGGCAACTCCATCTACCAATTGAGTTGGGAAAGGTCTCTGCAGTTTATCCTAGACACTTGCCTAGAGCACTGGAATTTTAATTAATTTGCATTTCTCCAAGGTCACATAGCCAATACTAATCAGAGGCAGGATTTGAACCCAAGTCTTCCTTACTTCAAGATTTGCTTTCTATCCATAATGCCATTTTATTGCTCCATCAACCAAAAAATAAAAACAAAAAGAGTTGTTATTATTCTGTTGCAGTCACCTTTTTTACTTTTTTTTTTCCTTTCACATCCAGTGGCATTTAGAAGTAAAATGCTGTCAGGCCCCCTGGTATAGAGTAGCCCTTATTGTAATAAGTAAGGAACTTGTTTCAAAGGAGGAAATTTTAAGAACTCTTTTGATTATTCAGACTTAGTGTTGGTGGTAATCACTCTTTACTATATCGCTGACTTGTTTTTAAAACTAGTATACTTTAGAGTGCGTTATCTGATGTAGAGACAATGGTGCCAGGCTAGGTGAAAGGGAAACCTTGATGTTAATTATGTCCTAGACTTCATCACTGTGTGTTTATAGGCAAATCACTCAACTATTGTACGTCAGTTTCTTTATTTGTAAAATTGGAGTAAGGGTAAGCACTTCACTCAAAGAATGTTATGAAAGTCAAATGGTTATGTAAATTTTGTAAATTAGTTTTTCAATGGGTATTTTTACTCCCTACCACCAACAATAAACTGTGAATTAGTTTGTGTAGGGTGTTCTGATATGAGGAATTTTCTTCTTCCAGTATGGATCATCAATGGTTGTTGAGTCAATAGTCTTAGAAAATTTCCTGGGACCCAGAGATTTTAAATTTCTTTGCAGCATCACAAAAGTCAGTATGTGTACTTAAGCCCAGTTCATCCTAAATTAAATTTCAGGTATCAATCCACTATACTGCCTTTGTTTAGTCATTAATATTGCCCAGCAACAGGTAAAATTAGAACTTTTGATTTTTCCCTATTATTATAGAATATGTCTTCTTTCACCTAGAAATATAAAATAATTTAGAACATGCATCCACACCTTAGGTGGTTAGACCTGTTTATATTTGGTATGTGACTCTTCCAAATATAAAATCATCTTTGAAATAACTAGTTCATGCATTTCAAAACACGTCTGGCACAGGCAAACAAAGTATTCTCAGGCTCCCTTTCTCACTATGCTCTACTGGGTTCCTAGCTCCATTTATAGATGCTTGAAACAAATTGCTTTTTTATCAAAGCAATCTTCAGCCTGGGATATACACTAAGTATTGTTTGAGCATGACCACAAACAGCCCTAGAGCCTCCCAGGCTTAGGGAGAGAGTGGCATTAATTGAGAGTGATCAAAAACTACTGCCAATTTGCTATAGGAATTCAAGGAACTTGGAAAAGACTAAAAAAGCTATTCTCTCCTCTTATTGATCCATGTATAAAGCACAGTCACAGGGATCCAGCAGGATTTTTTTTCCACCTTCTCTTGTTAAAATAGGATGTAATTTACTGTAGACAAACAGGAAGCAGAAGGCATGTTCGATTTGGGGCACCGTCACTTCTCCTGCCCTTTGATTGTATATTGAACGACTGACAAGTATTTAGTTATTTTTAGCTAAGTTTACACCTGCTCAGGAGAGTTCCTAGTCTAGGGGTACTTATGGTTATACCTATAACATCGTTTAATATCTCACTGTGAAAAGAAAACCTAACTGTTGTTAACAGCATCCCAAAGAAATCAAGGAACTCTATGTCAGCAAAGAGAAAATATGATCATAAAAGAAAAGTGTATAGAGGTATCTAAAGAAATATAATTTTGTAGAATATGTGCTGATGTTTTCCATCTCTGATTTATCATTTTCTTGATTATAAAATGTAGAAGAAGAGAAAAAAAAATAAATACCTGCCCCTATCCTATCCCAAACCATCTAATCATAAGACAGCATACCCACCAGAAATCCTATTATGATCCAAGTTGTTTACAAAAAGAGGAAACCAATTAAGAGTTTCTTTAACTGAAATAGAACCAGAAAGCAAATGATAGCTGTGTGTCTCACTCTAAAGGTACTGCATAGAAAGCCAAATTTATTCCTGTTTACTGTAGTTTGTTAACTGTTGGGAAAGTTATTTGACATGAAGAATAGAGAATTTGATTTGGTATCAAGAAGACAAGTTCAACTCTTTCTCTAACACACAAGGGCTTTTATGGCCCTGTGTAAATCCCAACCTCTCAGTGATTTGTTCAACTCTCACAGACTCTGAATGTCATAGATAACAACAATCTATGTTCCTCATGCATCAGCTATCTCTAGCAATGAAATCAAAGATCTGTTAAGATATCTGAGTACTACAATATCACCATGAAGATACATGTTCAATTGTCAAATAAATCTGTGATTTCATTAATTCCTTATGTTTTTCTCATTAATGCAGGTCACAACCTGCCTATGTTTGCCCATCATATGAGATTCTGACCCAAGCCTCCCCAAAAGCTTGCACAAGTGGTCTACTCAATATCATGGAGGCCCTCTCCTATTTCTTCCTAACACAAGAAGGATATCAGTAGAACACATCAGCCATGCACCCTCCATCCCTCCTTCACATGTCTTTGATAACATTTTAAAAAATTAAATCACTGATAAAATGAGACAGTGTTCTAAAAAATGATGGTTCCCTCAACTGTTCTTGTATAGCTTGACTATGTGGATGTTCCAAATGGGAAAAAAAATGGCAAGTTATTTTTTAATAACAAATTCAGACATATGAACAAAGCTTGATACTGATACAGATAATTTGAAAGAAACCTTAGTAACTACTTAGACAAATCCACAGGTAATATGGTAGAGCTATAATAACTCAAAAATGTCTTCACTTTTACACACTAGCACATCTAAATAGGTTTCTAATTATAAGGAGCTCCAAATTATATAAAGATTATGCATTCAAATTGGGTGAGCTAAGTAACAAGGTTTACAATTAGTTTTATGTCAATCACAGAACTGTATAGCAGATCAGATGATTTAAAATTTAGTTCATTCTGTTTAAGTTACTTAATATAGATAGATAGATAGATAGATAGATAGATAGATACATACATACATACATACATACATACATACATAGGCAGACAAAAAGGCAGGCAGGCAAATATATTAATTAAATTTTTACTATGGAGTGATCCTTGTAATAAGTCCTGGGTTCATAAATACAAGCAAGTAGAAAAGCCCTGCTCTTCAGATGCTTAGAGATTAATCATAAAGACTGGGAATAAAGAGGAGCTGAAGAGAGGGGTAATGTATTTCAGAGCATGATGTTGAGATGACTGCATTTTTAATTTTTTAATTTTTTTTTTTTTGCTTTTTAGAGGGGGGAAGGCAGGGCAATTAGGGTTAAGTGACTTCCCCAAGGACACCCAGCTAGTAAGCATTAAGTGTCTGGCCAAATTTGAACTCAGGTCCTCCTGACTCCACGGGTGGTGTTCTATTCACTGTGCCTGACAACTACATTTTTAGCCTGGTCTATAGTAGGCACATATAAAGACATGTATAAAGAAGGTAAGAACAATCCTATGGCACTGTTTAAAAATAACTGGATTAACCAATTCCCAATATCATAATACTCCACATACAGACATATTTGTTTTTCTGGTAGAGAATACATTTCTTCCTGGAATGGAAATAATTATATCTTCATTTTTCTTTCCTCTCCATCAGTTCACTTCCTCTTCCATTTCCTTTTCTTCTTTCTGAGATGAAAAGGTTGTAGAGTGAATAGATCACTGAGTTTGGACTCAGAAAGAAAAAGGAAAATATGATTATTTCCATTCCACATTAGTATCTTTATGAGAAATAATAAATAGATTATGTGTTGCATTAGGAGTTAATAATCTCTGTAATATATGTTATTAATTCAATTATAATGATGAACATTAAAATAGTTCTTTATTTTTTGGTGGATTATAAGCATGAGAATTTGGATCCACATAATCTACAGTTTCTTTTGCTTATTTTAATGGATTTTTTTCTTGAACATATTGAATAACAAATATATTTTATTTACATTAGATAAAATACAGTGCCCCATTTGTACAAGGAAGACCATTAGCAGAAACCTCTCTGATCCTCTGAATTATTTTAGCTTTCTACTTAACGCCAGGCTGCTAAGTTTCTGTCACATCTGCCATGTAGGAGTTAACAACATAACTGGTCACAACACATGGATGAGATGCACTTCCCCAGTTATCATCATTCTGGTGAGATGCAGGTCACCAGCCTTTAGTGTCTGTCCTGTCATTGCATCCTAAGTTGTTCTTTGCTTTATAATTTGCCTTGCCTTAATGCTTTCCAGATCTCTGGGTACCACTAAATGATCTACTAATGTATCCAAAAATTGTGTTTGGCCTTGCCATCCATCCTGTGTGGTATCCTCTAATAAGAGTGCAAGTTCTTTGAGAACAGATGTTGTCTAGCTTTTTTTCCATTTATCCTCTAGTATTTAGCATAGTGCTTTACTTAGAGTGAATCCTTAATAAATGTTTTTTTTTTTCCATCCATTAAAAGTTTCAATCATTCATTCAAGATTCCCTAGGAATATGAGGCATCCCAATTCTGAGTATTCTTTCTAATTACAAAATCTCTCTTTGAACTAAGTGTTTTGCCATTTTTATTCTTGGTAAACAATGGCATAACAGCAATGCTTCTACGTAGTTTGCAAGGAATACACTTTTATCCTTAAATGTTTCCTGGAGAGTGAGCTACTAGAAGATGCTGATGGCTTCTTTCTCTTCTATACCTTCAATATTTTCAGCAGGAAATAGAAGTAGGAAAAGAGAAATGTTTGCATTCTCTTCTTGTTACTCCAATATGCAATATTCGAGTGCTCAACATTTTTTTCCTTCCCAACTATTCTTCCTAATTACTGTTCTGAATGGTTCTGCAGATTAAAAATAAAGTTCCCTAATTGAGTATTAATGAGTTTGGAAAATACCCAACTGGCAAAGGCTTTCCCTTTCTAACATTTATTAGAAGCAAAGATGTTCTCTAGTTGAAGAAGCCATAAAAAATTGTCTTAAAACACACACACACACACACACCTACCTTCAATTCCTAAAGGAAAAAGCACTAAGGGATTTTATTTTTGTGCTTTGGGAGCTAATTTGTGATCTATAAATATATTACAAGACTCAGAACAGATTTTTTTAATCAAATTATTTTATTTCTTATATCCCCTTGAGAAGTGTGGAGGCAACATGGCAGATGGTGCTGGTTCTTAAATACACTTAAGAGAAGTAATCATAATAGTTGCCTACTTTCCCTTCAAGTTTGTGAAAGCAGCTATCATTTGTTCAACTGAGACAGGAAATATAGACATAACTTCAATCATTCTGTAGCTTTGCCAAATAGGGTTTGAAAGTAACTTGAAGAAGGCATTTTCTTTATCTTTTATTTTTAAATTCTAGGCTTCCTTGCATGTAGTCTTCAAGATGAAAATGATATAGAGTCAGAGAAGGAAAATGGTGAGGGCAAATCATTTTAGGAATCTGACAAGTTGTGAGAACGGATGGAGTGAAAGGGCAAGGGATTCAATGACATAAGTCAGTGTGCATTTCTATTGATCATTAATTAAGGCAGAATTGAAATGAGAGGAAAGTGGGCCACAGCCATTGTGATGAATTGAGAGAACTAAGAGGAGATGACCTACTAAAGGTCATGAACAATACAGTTCTGAGTAGACGGAGGAAAAAAAGATGAAAAGATAGAAAGTTTTCATTAGATAATAAAATTTCAGAGTTATATGTTATCAAAGTAGCATGGTGATGGACAATAATGAAATCTCAGGTCTGATTATTTCTGTAAGAGGCAGGATTAGAGTGAAGACATAGATTGTGGGAGTCTATAGGATGATAGTTAATTTGATAAAAGTGGCCACCAGGGACCAGTTAAGATGAGAAAATGAAGAATATTTAGTAATATGAGCTATATGGCTTCCTTCATCAGGGTGCAGCATCATTTGGGTAGGAGAAGGAGATTGGAGGGAACAATCCAGAGCACGATTATGTCAGGTCATGAGCGACAACAGGAAAAGAAAAACAAACAACCCTAAAACATTCAAAGACAACGTATGCATTAGTTTAATTGATGAATTGTAGGTTCAAGAATTAGGAGGTAGGAAAATGAAACTAGAAGTAGAGTGGTAATAGGTAAGATTCCCTTTCAGCACGACTCCCTCCAACTTGCCAATATATCCTAGCCTTATCTAAAATACAATAGGAACTAGGCCTTTTTAGGTTTTTTTGGAATTCTCCTATCCTTCTTTATTTTATTTAATTAAAGCCTTTTAATTTTTCCAATTCATTTATATTTTCAAAAAATTAAGTTTAAGTACAAATAGAAGAGGAAATTAATTATACGACACGTGTTCTTCAATTTAAGATCATCTAATATGAAAATCCCAAGTCAATATGAGTGTACTTTCAGATGTCAAGTAACTTACCAAAAGGGATGTGGTAAATTATAGTTGAGCATGAATTAAAACTCAGTTCTATTGACTCCAAATCAGGGCTTTTTCCATTGACATAGACAGAATATGGGGCAGTTATTTGCTTTACAAAATGATCCAACAGATTTTCTTAATATTGCTTGTTTTCCTCATGTATTTAAAATAAGATTCCAATCATAAGAAAATTCTTTAACCTGTCATTTTAAGATTACAAATCATATAAACCAATCATATGTACAAATAATTTGCAAAAGTTTCCCTGCTAAGGTTTATGCTTATATTGGGCACTAAGTCCCAATGCCTTTGGCTTCCTTTGTCCTTTGGCAGGTAAAAGGAGCTCTGCTAAACCCAGGACACAGGCGTTTCTGCCAGAAGGCAGTATGTCACTTTCAAGATGAACTGAGCCCCTGAAGATATCCTGACTGAAAGCCTTGTTCCCTCCCTGAGCCCAATTTCAGAGTTATCATTGTAAGAAAACTGTCGCCAAACCACTAGGCTTTTCCATAGAGAAGATTTTGGATAAACATGCCATAAGATTAATTAAATAATTTTTCAGGTCTGGTTCAGTTGACAAAGTCTTGCTGGAATGACTCCTGTTTCCCACATATTTCTGTAGTCTCATTAGTGTATTGTGACAGTAGGAATCATTACTAATTAATTATTCCTTGATTTTTAAAAACAAAAATGTTTTAGTAAAATTAAAAGAAAAAAGGATTTCACCTTATCATTCTCATGTGTGTGATGGTGATGGTACAGACAAAATGCCTATTAAGTTGTCACTTGGCAATGACTTAAAAATCATCTCTACCATTATTATTATTATTTTCTTCTCTCTCATAGGGACATCAGACATCTGGTTCCAAAGATAATAGCAGTTAGAATTATTTGCATCATAGCCTTAGCTAACTAGATAGCTGAAAACATCTGTTATGATCTTTCAGTTTCCCTAACCTGTCCCCAGAGATGCTTTGATGACTGAAATATTCTTTTTCATTCCTCTCTGCAATAATCATCTTTTCAAAATACAAATTACCTGATGCTTAAGGAAATTGGCTTTTTGTTTTTAAATAAAATTGAGAGTGGAAGATGAGTCAAACTTACTTATCAGGAAGCTATTTCCCTAAGAATGTGCTTTTAAAGCAGTATATTTTGCATACTTTTTTCAATACGTTAACTCTTAGGGATGAATTTGTCAGGCCTTATCATAACACTGCCCTTGGGATATACGACACTGAGTAAAAATTGCATTAATATAGGATCACAGAAATACATAAATTAAAAGTTGAAATGAACCTTGGTGACTATAAGCTCCAACTCATATTTTAAAGAGATATAATTCCTGAGATATAATAGAGATATAGTTACATTTCTAAAGAAATATGATACTATAATACCTGGTATCTGTTGTGAAAGTTTTCCACTGTGGGTACTTCTAATATTTGGAAGATTTCAATATTTGGGGTAATTCAAAAAATTAATCACCAACTCTTTACTGAATATACAATGTGTGCTTAGTAGTATTCTACAGAGGTGTGTGTGT
>CM053584.1:68617669-68641739 GCA_028627135.1 Pseudochirops cupreus | reverse complement strand
ATTACAAAATTTTTAGCCATATTCAGCAGTTGTTAGGATCATTTGCTTTTCAGATTTTACAAAATATGGTTTTGTGAACAAAGCTAACTTTTTAGTCTTGTATTAGTTTCTTAGATATAATCTTGAAATAATTAATTAACATCTCAATAGTTTCCTTATCTGCACAATGAGAAGATTGAAGATCAGTGCTGTCTAATGCAAATAGAAACAAATCCCTGAAAGCTCCATATTAACCTAGAAACACACAAATTAACATTATCTATGTTGTGTTTAATTTATTTTTGCTAAACATTTCCCAATTATATTTTTCTATTAATTTATTTCTAGTTTTCAACATTTTCTTCCATAAGATTTTGAGTTCCAAATAGTCTCCCCATCTCTCCCCTCCCCCACCCCAAGACAGTGTGCATTGCATTTCCCCCAATTTGCTGTCCCTTGATACACACACACACAAACACCCTTTCTCATATCCCCTTCCTCTATATTTTCTTGTAACCCAAGAACCTCAATGCCTATATGCCTTATTTCCAAGAAGCATGTAAAAACAGTTTTTAACATTTGCATTAAAAACTTTTAGTTCCACATTCTCTCCCTTCCTCTCTCCTCACCCTCCCTCATTGAGAGGGCAAGTAATTCGATATAGTTTATAAATGTGTAGCCATGCATAACACTCCTGTTACAATCATGTTGTTAAAGACTAACTATATTAACTTCCATTCTATCACCCCATTTATTCTATTCTCTTTTTTAACCCTGTCTCTAGTCAAAAGTGTTTTCTTTTTATTACTCCTTCCTCCCATGTGCCCTCCCTTCTATCATCTCACCCCCTTATCCCATTTCACCCTCTTTTCCTGTAGAGTAAGATAGATTTTCATACCCAGTTGAGCATGTATGTTATTCTCTCCTTAAATCAAATCTGATGAGATTGGTTCACTCATTCTCTCTCACCTCCACCCTCTTTCTCTCCATTGTAAAAGCTTTTTCTTACCTCTTTTATGTGCCATGTACTGCTGAGATGAAGATATATTCCTTTTTATCCCCATTCAGTTTTCTAAAGACGTCTATCATATCTACCTTCTCTAAAATTCTATTCACCTCCTTAACTTCTTTCTTGCTCATTTTGAAGTTAGATTTATCAAGTTCAGAGGAGGGAAAATTGAGGTCCCCCACTAGTGTAGTTTTGCTATCTATTTCTTCTTTGAACTCCCTTAATTTCTCTAGGAATCTGGATGCACTTGGTGCATATATGTTTAGTAATGATATTGCTTTATGTCCAATGGTGCCTTTTAGCAAGGTACAGTTTCCTTCCTTATCTGTTTTAATTGAATCTATTTTTGCTTTTGCTTTATCTGAGATAAAGATTGCTACTCCTGCTTTTTTTTTTTACTTTAGCTGAAGCATAATATACTCTACTTTAGCCTTTTACCTTTACCCTGTTTGTATCTCTCTGTTTCAAATGTGTCATTTGGGTTTTTCTTTGCAAAGATACCAGAGGGGTTTGTCATTTCCTTCTTCAGATTATTTTACAGATGAGGAAATTGAGGCAAAAATGTTAAGTGACTTGAACAGGGACAGACAGCTAGTAGGTGTCTAAGACCAGATTTGAACTCACAAAGATGAATCTTCCCAACTTTAGACCTGGTATTCTTACCGTTGTGCCAGTTAGCTGACCATTTGTGACTAATTCTAGATATATAATACACATATAAATATATAAGATGTACATCCATGCACACACATGTAAACTATTTATCTCAAAGAATTTGTTGTGAGAAAGTACTTTGTTAACTATGAAGGAGAGAGAGAGAAAGAGGGAGAGAGAGACAGAGAGAGAGAGAGAGAGAGAGAGAGAGAGAGAGAGAAGAGGAGCTATATGGTTTTGTGTTGGAACAGAGAAAAAAAATCAGATTCTATCTCATTAACTCTGACTCCATCTTTTACTGCTACATGTATTCTCCTCCATCTTGTTTTTCTGTAAATCATCCATGGAAAACTAGATGGTATAAGTCATCTGTTGTTTAATAAGTGCAGGTGGATATATGGATATGAGCCATCTCTCCATTCTGAGACTAGAAAGACTCCAAGACATACTCATCCCTGTTCCAACTTGACCAAAACTCATTCTTCCACTTCCAGGTTGGAAAGACCCACAGACCAATTTGTTATGCCTCTCTAGCTAATAAATCATTTTACTGAGATTATTTTCTCAATTATTAATTAACCACATATGTATATAATTATTCTGCTAGATATAGATGTATGCATATATATGTATGTATGTGTGTGCATGTGTGCATACATATATCCTGCTTTATAGTTATCAAAATGCTTTTCTCACAACAAATTTTTTCAGGTAAAAAGTACAACTGTTATATTGCTTTTTTAAAGAGTGAGAAATATACACTCATTAAAATTCACATAACTTGTTCATTATTATATAGTTAGTGAGCAGCAGAGCCTGAACCCAAATTCAAGTATCATTTTTCCACCTCTTTATACTCTACCAGGTTGCCTTGTGGTTCTTCTGTGGATTGAGTGAGTACACTGGAGTCAGTATATCTACTCTTAAGCATAAGGTTCCCTGAATAATTAGACAAGTGCCTGATTGGATACTTTAGGAATATTGCTATAATTGATCATTATCTGTTGAATTATAAGTCATTAAACTCATATTTAGTGACCTCTCATCTGCCCTCCTCAGATACCGTCAGAAAAATAATTTAAGGGTAATGAAAATTTTAAGCAGTAATGGGGTTGGAAAGAGAACTTCCTTTTTAATAAAGTTGTTTCTTTCTGTATTATAGCTGGCTTTTGGTAGAGATTGACTGGACTTGAAATAAGGATAGCAAAGATAGAATAGCAAAGAAACTCTATATAGAGAGAAGCTGGTAAGAGAGGAAGCCTTCTCTTTTTTTTTAAATGAATAGTCTTATGCATGGCAAGACTAGACCAAAAGCTAAAAAGAATGTGATAAAAGGACAACAAAGTGTGAATCTAGGTGTACATTTATATCTATAGACATATGGGAAATGATATAGAACACAGTTTGGATAACTGCTTAATTATGTCTAGTAGTATCGAGCAGTACTCAACTTTGTGTCTCTTCTTTCCAGGCCTCACCTAAAATATAATGCAATTTCTTATATCTTTCATTCGATTTGCCTTTCTGAAAAAGTAAGATAATATTGTTGATTTTTGAAATATTTCATTAAGCATTACATTTCTATGGAGCTATACATTGTTGTGAGCGTTTTTATTCCTGATGATGGGTGGCCTTTTTCTTTCAAGATAATGGATGTGAGTTCCATCTAAGTATTTATTTTTAATGGTAAGTTCCTTATATCATGTAAAAGACTCCAAAGAATTTAAATTTTAAAGGATTGACTGGTAAGAGACATAGTGAATCCCTCACTGCAATCACAAAGCAATCCTGATAATAAAACAGAATGACTGATTATGGGATTAGTGTATCTCTTTTCTGTCATTTAGATATTATGCTCATTATCCTTCATAAAATACTAAAACTGAAGTCAACCTTGGAAATCATTTCATCCAAGCCCATTATGTTATAGATAAGTAATCAAGAGTATAATAAAATGTTCAAGGTCATATAGTAAATTAGGCACTGAAGCAGGACTAGATAAAATAACCTATACCTTTTATAATGTTCAATGTACAAACAAAAATATTCAGAAAGGTAAGCAATGTCATTTTGTATACAGTTCAGAAGAAAACAGATTTTATCCTATTAACCAGAGTTTTACGATTTTTTTTTTGTGGTAGTATCTGAATAATATAGGAGATTATATTATATATGTGTTTATATGTAATAAATACTAATAGAGTATTGAAGCTTTTCTTAAATCATTTTGTTTTTTATACTGCTAGAATCACTAAGATGAGAGAGTATAACTATACTAGATCATCTCTATGGTCCCTTCAATCTCTTAATCTGTTTAAAGTTTTAGGAAGTAAGTGATAAGAGAGGCAGTGTGACTTAATGGATAGAGAGTTGGCCCCAGATTCAGGAGAAACTGGATTCATTTCCCACTACTGAAACATACTAGCTGAGCGAACCTAGACAAATGTTCCAGGTAATACTTTATTACATTAATTTGTGGATAAGTATGGTTCAAAGTTGTTACAAGGATTTCCCTTTTGAGTGTTCCCTCTACCAATAAAATCACGAGCCTGAGCTAAAAGCAGAAAAAAATACTAGAATAAACTTGGAAAATTGTTGAAGAAAACAAAAATAATGGAGGAGATACTACTGCCACACTATTTGTTTTCCATTTGCACCAATTATTTTTTTTCTTATCCATCCCATTACTTCCTAATATACCAATCTTTTTTAAATCAATTAGTCTCAGAGGAAGTAGGAAAAAAGTAAGTGGAATGGAGTTCTTTTCTACTTTACTATTGTCATTACTTCTACATCTGTGCATGCTTTTAGGATTTCCTATTTTTATTATTTCCCAATAGATTTTTTTTTCTATTCCTTCTTGGCAGGAAATGGAAGACAAGAAAATAATCTACCATGGACAGAGCATTTTATTTAATTTCCTATGAGCATTATACAAATTCTATCTCTTGTGCATATGTGCTTTAATATACTTTTTAGGAGATGAAGAAAAGCTTGTAGGAGTGACAAAGCATTGCATTATTTTATGTCCAAATGTTTACTAATGGCACAGAGTGTAAATATATCTGATTTGATCAATTCTTTGGAACACATTGTGTAGTTTTGTCATTTTTCTTTATTAGCTAAACACAGATGTCGACAGGATAATATATGGTTTAAAATTTGAGATAAAACATTTGAGATAAAACAAAGTGCATTTCCAACCCATAGTTTTATTTTATGATAACTTCTATTAAAAAAAAACTTCAAAGAGAAATTAATACAGATTGTGATACATAGGAACCTATCACACATATTAAAAAGCTTAAAACATTCCTTTCTGTTATCAAAACATTTTTTATAAAAATACCATCCTACTTAATTATCTATAAAATTATATTGAATTTGAGTTGACTTCTAAATCTTATGTCTTAGTAATTAATAATCCATCTTTGAAAATCAAAAGGCTTGACATGCAATATAAGGCAATGGTCTAATACCCATAACCACTGAGTCTATAAACCACATGATGCTTGCTGTACAAACATCAAAAGTGGTATCTGAGGGGAAGAGACTGTGCAGAAGAAATAACTTCCTAGCTTAAACCATACACTAAGCAGATTTCACAGCAGGCTATTAGATTTATACTTTGAGCAAGAAAAACAGAAGCAAAATAATGATTTTTTTTCCCCTCTCACTTGCCTCTTCTGCAGACTTTGAGGGTATTAGTGTAATATGCAAAGGGAACAGAAAACATGCTGGCAATAAAACAGACAGTCAAGGACTTAGCAAAGCCAAAGATAGCCCCCTGTCTGAATATGAAAAAAAGACCTCATGAAAGTATCATGTGAAGATTATAGTTCCAAGTATGTGATGAAATCAAAGAGCAGCAGGTTAGAAAGTAAACAATCCCTATAAAGCTTTCAATAGAAAAGACCAAGGTGGGATGATAAAAAAATTCAAAAGCATTCCACCAAGGGAACCCAGATCCAAATCATGTCTATTACTGCAGGATTTTTCTCCTATCTGATTCTATGAATCCATGGAAAGTCAATGAAAACTATCTCAATGAAGCCCTGCTGTGTGTGTGTGTGTGTGTGTGTGTGTGTATGAGTGTGTGTGTGTGTGTGTGTGTGTGTGTGTGTGTGTGCACGCACGTGCATGTGCACATTTCTTGTGCTTATGTTCAGGTTGATAGATACATGTACCTGTTATCTTTAAGTATTTGTGTTAATGTGTTTGTTATGTATGTATGCACACACATGCACATATCTATGTTTACATAAATACCTATATGCATATGTGCATACATATACATATACTTACACAAATCTGTATGTGTTTCTCGTACCTGTTATGTTTAGGTTGTTAGGTTGTTGTTGTTGTTTTCTCATCCATTTTTATGTCTTGAAAAGTTTTACCATGATGACTCTTTTTACCTTGGAGCAGAATCTGGGTGTCTGAGGACTATGTCAGATAAATGCAAAGGGTGACTGGTTCTACTAAGCAGGAATGACTTTCAGAATATACCTGTCCACATATGTTGGCTTCTGCCTGTGAATTGGCTTCCTGAGGTTGATAATGGTAAAGAGTCAAAGAGATGCACAGAACAAATTAAACATACATTTAAACAGTCCTTCCATAGTCAATAGGTGGATAATAACAAAACGGAAGGTAATGGGGCTAAGAATCACATAAATTTATGCAGTGGGATAACAATTCAATGAGGGCCCAGTCTCTTAAACATAAATATTATGTATAACTGCTATAACCCCACATGCAAACTTACTGAGCTTTCATCTGCAAATGTATGATAATAGGGGCTTCCTTCTATCTCTTCACAACATGCACAAGTATTCTCTGATTTTTTTTCCTGGAAGCATTGTATGTGGTGATGAAAAGCCTTTCTATTGGCTATTGAGCTGAAATAGAGTGAACATACAAAGGTTTTGAAGGAATGAATTAACATTTTCTCTCCTGGTAACTTTTAAGCGAGGGGAAGAAATCCTATAGACCTCTGGGTGGTTAGAAGAGTAATAGTTGTTATTTCCATAGCTCTCCAACTGGTGTACACTTGTCTGTAAATGCATGTCTGTCTCTTTGTGCACATTCTTCCCTTACCTTAGGTGAATAAGTACAAGATCCAATGAAAGACCTCTCTGACCTGCTCTAACAGAGAATCAACCTAAGTGTGCAGTTGAGCAATTCATCCATTAACTGTCACATGGAAAAAATAATCTGGTGAGGAATTCTCAGTGGGAGAAAAAGATATGTAGGTCTAGAAAGTACTACCCTTCTTCCTGGTTTTCAGTTAGAGAATATTTTATAGTATTCCTACTTAGAAAGTAAAGGACAGTGTAAGAATGACTAGAATAGGTTTGCCCATTCAAAAAGTTACAAAGAAGTTCTACTTTTCAAGAGGAGACTAATTAAAGGATGGTTTGTTTTGAAGCAGGTAGCAGATATAGTAGATAGAACGATTAGCTTAGAATTCAGAAGACCTGAATTCAACTCCTGTTTCAGAAACTCCCTAGCTGACCCTGGGAGGTATTTACATTTTCAACCTGTTTCCTCATCTGGAAGATGGACATTTTGACTTCTAAAGTCTCCACTAGCTTTAAATTTATGATTTTAAAGATCTTATGATATAAATCTTGGAGAGATTGTATGTGAAGCTGTAGTAAAGAGGCACTAGTCAGAATAACAGAATATTATCCTAATCTGAAATCTAATTTCAGTTCTTTATATACTTTGTGCTTTTGCATTTTTTTTCATTGAGTTCTTTGCATCTTACAGATTTTCTGTGGATGCCATATAAGTTGCACAAACAATACCATGCACTTACAAAACATTCTAGATATACATGTAAGCCCTACTGTGGAGATTTCCTTAGATTTATTTGATTGTTAATCAATGACCTAAACAATTAAAATATGACCCTGAGAGGTCAAACCTCCAGGATAAGAACCAATCAATCCATATGAACCCAAAATAGCACTGAATCAGATATGTAATATTAGTGAGAAATAAGAGATGTCCAGTGTGGCCATATGCTTCAGCAGCATTCAAAATATTTAATTAAAAGAAGAAAGAAAAAAAAAAGCCGCCATTCCATTAATAAGGTTCCCTCTGGAGGATTTACTAAAAGCCATGGACAGCACAACCTAGAAAAGAATAATATTCTATAAAAAGGGGAAGAATGCTTTTGATCTTTACCTTTGAAACAAATATCCACAGTAGTGAGACCTGCTAAGGTCTCAAAATACCATATATATATTTACATATATATATATATATATATGTATATATATACATATATATGTATATATATATACATATATATGTATATATATACATATATATAAGCATTTCTAGTCATTTTTAATAAAATTAAAATGAGTTTATAGTAGTGAGAAATGAAGATCAACTAAGCTTTAATTCATCAATTTGTTCACTCTCCTCCATCCGGTATGTCAAAATATGTTTCCTTTTCTGACTAGCATTTTTTTTTTTTGAGAGAGAGAGAGAGAGAGGTCAAGGCAAGGGGAGAGGAATGATGATTTATGGGCTAATCTATGCCTATAGGAATATTTTGAATAACACCAAACCCAGCAAAGAATTCAACCTCCAACATGAACATATGTTCAAATCAGAATAGTATGTTCATATCCTGTAATGTAAAACATTATAAGTCTTTAGGGACAATATTTTCATGTTCCTATCTCAAGGCATAATGAAAACAGTTGATAGCATCATTTGCAGCAAGATGAGATTTTAGAAGTTGAGGATTAGAGACTTTTACATTTGTGCTGATAGTTAAATACTGTTCTTAGCAAAGAGAGTAAATCCACATAGCATTTCTTTTCTTTAAAATGAACTGTCACACCTTTCTGCTATGGAGCATACCCAAACAGATGCTAAACCAAGGAGCCTAGGCCAGCGGACAACATCTGTATTGACTAAAAAATTGATTTTGCTGCCTGAAACTTACCAAATCATCTCTTCTTAGTGGGGAATACAACTCATAGCACTAAGGGATTCTGTCAAGGCTACTGAATCACCTATTCCACATTTTCCCCCACAGGAACTTTGAAATCACTTTGGAATTGTCTTATAGATTGACACAATAACAAAGGAATTTCTTAAAACACTCCTTCTCTGTGAGGTCCATATGAGTCATGTCATCATTCTATTTTTACTTATCACACAAAAGGACTGTTATAGCCTTTGAAGAAAATGTTTGATGCCAGATTTGTAAATAATTTTCTGTCAGGAAATCATCCACGTTGAATTTCCTCCATATGAAACTAGAAAGTATTAGATTCTAAGGACTTACTCAGAATTTACAGAGAAGAGATGAGAGATAACCTAAGAAGTAAGAAACTCATGAATGCCATCCCCAAGAAGAAAATTACAAACATTAATATACAGGAGGTATTACCATAGATTTTAAAGATTTCTTGTAAATTTATCTATGCCTTAAACTTATTAGATTTAGCCCTTTATTTCTATAGATCTTTAGCAAAAGAAAAGTCTTAGAAAATCACAAAGAATTATTGTTTTACTTAGAATTATAGGTAGAACTGGGAATGGGAAAAAGAATACCTGAAATCTAATTCCCTTATTACAGTGCTTCCAAAAGGAGGGAAATACATATAGGAAAATGTTTATGGTAAGCGAAAAGAGTATATGGACCAATTTCTGGCTACTAAGGAGGGATCATGGAGGGAGAAGGGAGTAGGAAAGAATCTTATGACAGAAAGCAAAGTCTAGTGTATAGGTTGCTGGAACTGAAGTCAGGACAATCTATATTGACATTCTACCTCTAACTTTGTGGTCATGGGAGGCTTTCTTAACTTTGCTGAGTGTCAGTCACTTTAGATGAAAAATGCACATCACAGTGCCTGTAATATCTACTTTAAAAGGTTGACATAAAGTTCAAATAAGATAATTTGCTGCTTTGATAAGTTTTATGCACTATCTACATATGTTATTGATAATGAGCACTTCTATTTAATAACTAGTTAGCACTCCAGTATCAATAGGTCAGGGCTTAAATTCATTATTTTTTCCCCAAACGTATCTCTCTGGACTCTTAGCTTCTTTCCTTCTATTAAGATGGCAACCATTTTTTTTCTATTAACAAGAATGAAATCTGATCCTCATTTTCTGCTTCTTTTCCTCTTCTGATATCTTACTTCCATTAATAATCCATTGTAATATGTTTTCTAACACATATTACTGCTTTTCATATTCATTATTGCTATGTTAGGTTTTTTGACCTGTTCATTATTCAGAATGTCATAATTAAGTTTCCATGTAGGAAATGAAGCCATAAAAGTATGACTAGAAAGGACCCAAAAAGCTAATTAGCCCAATGATCTTTTTGATAGATGAGGAAACTGAGGCCCAGAGAAGTAGGAAACAAGGTGATTTACTGAGATGAATAATTGTATTGGTTTAGTGAACATTTGGTGAGGAAACTTCCTCTTCCAAGGAAGCTAAGCAACTACCCTATAACTTACCATCTTATACAGACAATCAGAATTTGGCAGAAGTAAAATATGAACAAAGGTCTTTCTCACTCTAAATCGGACTTTCTAGCCATGAAATCATGGTCCATGTCTTTTTCACAAACTCTATCTAGGGATGTTATCTAACCAGATTTGGCATTTGGACTGTCATTGCTGTACCAAAATCCTTCTCTTTTGCCCCTCATGATTAACTATTATGTTCTTGATGTTATCATTTTAAAACTTTACCGGTCACTTAAGGAATAACCAGTGGACAAATCATGTGCATTTTTGTTAAATCCACAGAGGATCAGGACATCAAAAGAAGGCCTTGATCAAGTTGGCTTGTCTCCTCATAGAGGATTTATAGGAAGACAGGGAAAACATCTGAATATCTATAGGGCTGCTACCTAGGCAACTGAAGAATCAGTAGCCTTGTCAAACTGTTTACAGATCTTCTGAAGTATTGAGGTAAAAGCATATATAATCAATATTTTCCATGACACACTATTTTCATTCTTTCCCTCGTTATAAGTATCTCCCTATCTAATGACTCCTTCCTCCTAGTCTGCACACATCTTTAGACATTCCGTTGTGTAGTAAAGCTGGAAAAAGTGACCAGAAAACTCAAGTTTGAATCATGCCTCAGATTTCTACTAGCTATGTGACCCTGGACAAGATGTTTAACTTTGTTCGCCTCAGTTTCATCATTTGTAAAATTGGCAAATGACAGTATCTACCTCAAAGAGATATCCTGAGTATCAAATGAGATAATATTAGCATATTGCTCTGCAAATCCTAAAATGTATATGGGCGTTGTTTAAATTTGCATTTTGAATTGGGTTGATTTTCTTGGAATGAAAAAACAAGTGCATGTTTGCTTGAAGTCATAAAATCAAGAGCATTGATTTTCAATTGTTTCAAAATCCATAGTGAATTGGCCTTAAAGAATACTTTATAGAAATTTTATGAGGAAAAAGTCTCATGGGATAATACATATGTTGGTTAAGAGTTTAATGAATTAAAATTTCATAGATAAAATTAGAAAGAGAGCCTCATGAAATGAGACATTTATGCAAAAGGTAATTTATCATATAAAAAGAAGTAGTTAGATGGTACAGTGGATAGAGCTATGGTGTGGAGGAAACCAGAGTATAAATCCAGCATCAAGCACTTCCAAACTTGGTGACATTGAGCAAGTCAGGTAAACTGTCTTACTCTCAGTTTCCTCATGTGTAAAATGGGAATCATAATCTAATAGATTTGTTGGAAGGCTAAAAAATGATATTTTAAAGTATTTTACAAACATGAAAACAACATATAAGTCCTTCTATTATTATTTTAAAAGATCTAAATATGTTTTGCAAAAAAAGGATCTAAATATGTTTTAACATGCTGTATATAAGCTAATACTTGACAAAAGAATGGGGTTTTCTATATTTTTTTCTTCTTTCAGATTGTTTGCTGTAAATGTGCTTGATATTTCACTGATATAACTTTCATTTTCCCCCAAGAATTATCAGCCCAGAGGTTAAGTGAATAATTTAATTTGAAATTCACACATTCTGGCTTGATAGACAAAGTTCTTAGTTGAGTTTCATTGTATGCTATGCTTTTTAAGTTTATGGAAGATATTCAAGTAATATCCCTAAGCACCTGTTTGTCAGAAAGATTTGTGGCCTCCTGTGCCAAAGATGATATGGAATTTTATTGTTCTGGTCTTCCTACTCTGCTTGACCCATTAATCCTAAAATAAGCTCATCTTAGAAATAGTTTCACTTCAGGGCATAATATGCTCAATGCAGGGCTTGAAAGCAAATCCTGCTGCCACCAAACAGGGAAAACTCTGATTTAAAATATTAAGTATGGAAAGTGGGAAGGGGAAAATTTTCTTTTTACAGTTTCAGATATAACCTTTTCACAGAAGTAGGTTTCCAGATTTGTTAAACTCACATAATTAGAGAAGCACTTTGGAGTAGATAAAGACACATTGAAGTGAGAGTCAGAAGAATACCAGGAACTGGCATTATTAATTATTTTGTGACATTGGGCTGGTAACTTAACTCCCCTGATGCCTCAGTTCCCTCCTCTGTAAAATGGCTTTAATAATGCTTGTTACCTAAGATATAGCATTGTTGCAAGGAAAATACCTTTTAACTTCTTCATGTACAAAACTTCAAATAATATGTGATCATATCAGTCTTGTGACACCACTAAAGATGAAAATTGAATCTATTCATATCTACCCATTACATACAAGAGTCCATTTTTTGATTTTCTAGACATCATGAAAGAACACATAGACTGTTAATCAGTTATCATTCCCTTTGTTATATGAGCAACTAACTCTCAGAGGAGGCCTCCTCTGACCCCAGTAGGTACGTAGTGTTCTCTCACATGTAATGACTGTTTCTCTCTTTCTCTCTCTCTCTCTCTCTCTCTCTCTCTCTCTCTCTCTCTCTCTCTCCATATGTTACATTATAGGAAGTAAAATAGGCTTATTTTATATACACATATGTATAATAGCAATAAAGTTATATAAATAGATCATATAGATTCTCCATCTGTTTCTATATTTTATTACTTAAGAATTTGGTGAATTTGATTGATCTGGATCAATGATTTTATTGATATAGGGAACTCCCTGGTGAGGAAACTTTTCCCAAAGCAGATCTACCAGTGCTCTGTAACTTAGTGTTAGGGAGTTGGCTGGGGCACTGAAAGGTTAAGTGATTTGTCCAGGATTACACAACCACTCTGTGTCAGAGTCAAGACCTCAGGTCTTTCTGACTCTGAAGACGTTTCATCACTGGCAAATAGTAGACACTTAGTACTTGTTTTGTTTGTTAGTTTTAGAGTCAGAAATTGCTTTAATGTAGTCTTAGCATTACTATGTAACTGCTAATTTGAAGTATGCTGCTTGCTGTGGTGGGGGCTCTGCCCATGCCAAAAAATGTTGGGGTTTCATGATGTCTTGTGATGGAACCATCTCAAAGAATTTCAATCAGACCACCTCTAATCCAAGTATAGGAATTTACTGAGATTGATGCCTTTCATGAAGTGGGCTAAGTTCCAAGGGGAATCAGCAACTTCAGAGAGAGCAAGATGGAATTTTATAGGGTAAAGATGCTGATTATACAATCGAAGTTTACATAGAATATAGGAATACGATTAATACTAAAAAGGCAGGAGGAGTTTACTAAGAGATTAGGTTAATTAGGAGGGGTCCCATCTATGGTTCAGTTGTTAAACATTCTGGTCCTGATGCCCTCCAATTGATTAGTTATTGTAGTCATGTCTGATTAAGATAGATTTATATTGGGCTAGATAGGTATTCAGATATTCTGTCTTGGGATAGATGGATGCTGTGAAGTGATTCAATACAAGAACATAACTGTTCAAATATATGGAATGGGTATGGAGACAGTTGCTGAGGTAGAAGCAGTAGCTGGATTCCTATCATATGGACACACCTGCTCTCTCTTTAGGAACTAAGAGTTCAGGGACATACTTGTTGTTCTAGTGAGCAGTGACACATATATAAAGAAGGACATTGGCAGGGTGTGGGGGTAGGTGGGTACAGTGGCCTGCTGCCTATAATGAAGTCAGAATATTGGAGCTGTGGGCAGCTTTACTAACATTTCATCACTCCTGTTTCTTCCATTGTTTTCATAGTAAACCTACATTTTAATTTTTTAAAGATGTTAGTATTTCATGACTCCATACAGAAATGTGACACTTTATGTCTCTCAATAAATATTTGTTTACTCTCATTTTTAATGGGCAGAATGGACTTTAGTCTTGCTTTGCCTTTTAAGGTAATGATCTGATGAAATGACCAAGTCTAAGCTTTTTTTTTTATCATTAGTGTAGACAATTCTGAACTATAGCAATAAAATAAGTAGAAATTTGAACTTGCCTACTCTTGTCTGTCAGGCCTATCTCCTGAGGAGATAGTAAAGAGAAGGGGAACAACAATATCAGTCACAGAAAATGTTGTATAAATTAGTTTGCTGACAAAGATAAATTCTAGGCAAAAAGAATTGAGAGGAAGTGTGTCTTTCATCTCAGAATACTTCTCAAAATATCATATAATTTGCCATCATTAAAATCAAGAAGCTAAACTCTAAAGTCTTAAGAGGATACTTTAGAGAACTTTGCTAACTCTCCAACAATGATCAAAGTTGGGATTAGAGATCAAATTGATATAGGGTCCCGAATGAAGTTGGATCCAAGTTAAAAACAGTCACAGCCAAACACATTTTGATTTTCTAAAACATTTCTAAAATTTACATTTCTGAAACAAACAAATTTTCAGCCACATTATTGCTATTTCCATTGCTTTTGAATATGAGCAAAATATCTTTAATTAGTAGCAGTAGTAGCAGCAGTAGTAGTCATAGCAGTAGTGATGACAGAAGAAGCAGCAGCAGTTGTAATATTAGCAGCAATTGTAATAAAAGTAGCAGCAGCAGCAGCAGCAGCAGAAGAAGAAGAAGAAGAAGAAGAAGAAGAGAAGAGCTGGAAAAGAAAGAAGAGAAGAAAAATCTTAATTTAAAACTGAAGAACAGTATAATCTAGTAGACAGAGCCAACCTCTAGATTACATGAAATTAAAAAGGGGTTGCACAAACGAAACGATGGAGTCAAGATTAACAGGAAAGTGGGGAGTTGCTAAAATTTAATAGCAAGTTTCTCTGCTAAAGACCTCATTTTAAAAAAAAATATTTAGATAATTCAATCAAATTTATGTGAGAATTAGAAAATATGTGCAAGATTGCAAGTGGTTATGTCAAGGCCCAGGGAAGTGTGAGGCTCAGGAACTAGTGGGGTCATGTGGAAGTCAGAGCATATTGCACCATCCCTGGCCAGAGGATATTGCATTGCTCAAGATTCTCTTACGTGGGATACCTGATATTCCTGACTAGTGTCTCCACACCTTGGGGCCTTCGTGCCCTTGTAATTGCACTTCCCCTCTCACAACTCTGCTCAGCTGGGCTGTGTCATGTGTGTTGTGTTGATCTGAGTTATATTTAAGACCCAAGCCTTGGACGTAGGGGGAAGCCTGCCTTAAGATCTGGCTGTAAGACTTTCCCCCGAGAGAGACCTCAATAAACCTTCTTTGCATATACCTTCAAGCTGTGACTCTTCTGTTCTGTAGAAGACACAGGCACCTTCTCCATTAGGTTAAGTAACTGGCTGCCCCTTGAGGCAAGTCAGAGTACTCTGAAAGAGAACCCTGACAAATTTATCAAAATACAAATCATTCACTGATTAATACTCAAAGGATATTAACAGGCAGTTTTCAGTAAAAGAAATAAAAGATATCTATAGCCCCCTAAAATGTTCTAAATCACTACTGATTAGAAACAATGCAAATTAAAATAAGTGAGGTAACCACCCCATACCTATCAGATTGACTAATAGTGAAGATAAGGAAAAAGACAAATGGTAGAGAGGATGTGGGGATAATGACACTAGTGCATTGTTGGTGGCATTATAAACTGATCTAACCATTCTTGAGAACAATTTGGAACTATGCCCAAAGAGAAATAAAACTATGCTTGCTCTTTAACCCTAAAATATCACTATGAGGTCTGTATCCCAAAGAGACTTTTTTTTAATGGAAAAGGACCTCTCTATATAAAAAAATATAGCAGCTCTTTTTGTAGTGGGAAAGAATTGGAATGTGCATGGATGGTAAACAATTGTGGAATGACTAAGTTGTGGTATGCAATTTTGGTGGGATACTACTTTGCTATAAGCAATGGTGAGAGGAATGTTTTCACAAAAACCTAGGAATTATATGAACTTATGCAAAGTGAAGTGAGCAAAATGAGAAGATGGTACATAGTGACAGCAGTATTGTATGATGATTAATAGTTAACAACTTATCAATGCTTATCAATTCAATGTTCTAAGATAATTCCTAAAAACTTCTGATGAAAAATGCTATTCAGTTCCAGAGAAAGAACTGATAGAGTCTGAGTACAGAGTGGAACATAATATTTTTTCACTTTAAAAAAAATGGTTTTCTTGCAACACATCTAATTTCAAATCTATACTTGTTATCACATTTCTTGTCTTCTCAATGGGCAGGGGGACAGCCGGAAGGAGAGTTAGACTTTAGAAGTCAAAATCTTAAAAAAAAAACAAAACATGAATGTTGAAAATAAATAAATTGCAAATTTAAAACTGATAGTTGTCAAACTTCCATAATAGGGGGTCATTTCCTGTCATCCTGATCTTGCCAGTGGACCCAAATGGCTCTGGAGGAGAAAGTGACATTGCACAATTCTCCATCATTTAAATCTAATTTATTTGAAAGTTAGGGCATAATCATCCTGTGGTCATGGTCCTGTTTGAGAATTTAGGACAAACAATTGTCTACGTAATCAGAAGGTTAAAATTACATAAAGAGCTTAAGAATTAAAGATAAATTAATTAGTGAAATGCAAATCAAAACAGCTTTTAGGTACCACATCTCACAGGTCATATTGGCTAATATGACAAAATAGGAAAATGATAAATTCTGGAGATGTGGGAAAATTGGAATATTAATGCACTGTTGGAGGAGTTGTGAACTGAACCTACCATTTGGGAGAGCAATTTGGAACTATGCCCAAAGGGTTATAAAAATATACATACACTTTGACCAAGCAATACCGTTTCTAAAGCTGTATCCCAGAGATATCATACAAATGGGAAAAGGACCCTTATATACAAAAATATTTAAAACAGCTCTTTCTGTGGCAGTAAAGAATTGGAAATCAAAGGGATGCCTATCAACTGGGTAATGGCTAAACAAGTTGTGATATACGAATGCAGTGGAATACTATTGTGCTATAAGAAATGAGAGACAAACAGACTTCACCTGGGAAGACTTATATAAACTGATGCTGAGTGAAGAGAACAGAACCAGGAGAACATTGTGTACAATTACAGACACATTGTATCTGTGATGACTAACTTTGATGGACTTCATTCTTCTCAGCAATACAAGGTTCTAAGACAACTCTGAAAGACTAATGATGGGAAAGGCTATCCACATCCAGAGAAAAAATAATAGAGTCTGAATGCAGATTGAAGCAAACTATTTGCTCTCTCTCTTTTTTGTTTTGTTTCTTCTTTCTCATGGTTCATGCCATTGATTATAATTCTCCTTTACAACTTGATTAATGTTTAATGTGAAGGTTTGCATAGAACTTACATGACATTTTGGGGGTTAGGGGAGAAGGAGGTGGAGAAAATTTGGAACTCAAAATCTTGTGAAACTGAATGATGTAAACTAAAAATAAAAAAATTTAAAAGAAAAAAAAGAATTCAACATAAAAAAAATTCACACACAGCAGTGTGCTGATAAGTGTTAGTATCCTACTCTCTAAGAATGTATGGCACATTTTAAAATTTATTGCTTATTATTAAGATTTTCTCAATCTCTTTTCTAGAGACCAAAATAAAGAAACCAACCTCTGATTTGTAGCATGGTATTTTTGTTTTTGTTTTGAGATATAAATACTCACACTGACAATTTAATAATTCATTATCTCTCCAGCACATAAGTACCTTGGGAGTGGCACCACCACCCTTGACTACTAGTCCTTCCCTGGTCCTGGAACCTAAATATTTGTGAATATATATGCTTCCAGAATAGCCTCAGAAACCATTTGTCTGGGGGAGAAATCATTTCTGAGAAAGAATCCACCATCCTCACGATCACCAGCAACCATGGCTGACCAGTATTCACTCACTAATGTGCACATAAGCTCAAAATGCTAGGGAGTGACAGCTCCTTCTGAACTACCAGTCTTGCATGTCCAATATAGCTTCTAGAAGCAGCACTTGAGGAAGCAAACTCAGCTAGATTAGTTATTCAACTTCCCACCCTAAACACAAGGCAATTGAGCTACTCTAGATGAAGTAGATAGTCACTCTGATAAAGAGACAAAGGCAGCATGTGTCACGCAAGTCAAACCACTACTACCATCTTGGTCACCATCTTCAGAGTTTTTGGAGGTAGCTGAGAACCTTGGATCCAAGTGACTTTGGAACAGAAATACTTCCAGTCTAGCGCCTGCAGCTACCACCTGGGAAATAATGCCCAGGGAATTGCAGGCTTACTACTGCTTCCACAAGTACTACAGCCACAACTACTTCAATAAATGAAGTTCTTGTCACCAAAGTCCTTGACACATTCAAATTTTTGAGAAATAGATAGGATTATATGAGTGGCAATAATATTAAAGTACAGACAGCACCACCAGCTTTGCCACTGCCTCCTAAGAATCATGAAACCTTTCCTTTCTGACATGTAGCTGAAACCTTCCATATCAGTTGTCTCTCCTAAAATATGGACTCCTTGAAAGCTGAGAGTGTCTTTTATTTCTTTGTATCCTCATTGCTTAGGAGAGAATTTTTGTGTAAAGTAATTGCTTGATAAATGTGTTTCCATGCCCTCCCCCCTCCCCCAGTCACTGTGCTTAGCAATGAAAACTCAAATATGAGCAAAAAAGTCTGTCCCTGCTTCCAGGGGCTTCCATTCTAAAGGAGAAAGACAGCACACAAACCCTGGAACCAGGTAAAAAGGAAAAGTCAGAAAGTTAGGAGTTGAAACTCATTAGGCATGAACAAGATTGTCAAAAGTGAGATCCAGGTATGCTATGGATGGCATCTCAAATGAAAGGTCTAGGGGAAAACTAACCCATGGTGTGAAGGGACTGTACGCATGGAGGCTTTTTCAAAGTGAGAATTCAAGTGGGCAAAGAGGGATGTAGAAAAGTAATCCAGAGGATGAGATACTGAGATTGGTTAGGAGAATAATACCACTTGTCAAATTTCCCCACTAGTATTTTCTAGAAGCATTCATTGCTGTGTTGGGAAATTCCTTTCTGTGCTGTTTCTTTTAAAAGTATGTTCCAATCTGATTCCATCACGCATTTCTTATAGTATCTTTTCCTTTAGTGAGAATTTTGTATAACAACAAGACTTTATTAAGTGTGCTTTCTGGGCCCTAGAGTAAATCTTGGTTTTCCTAACACTTGTTCAAAGGGTGGTATGACTGGCATTAAACCTCTGATATTCTGTAATCTTTTGTTTTGGAAAATTTGTTAAGTAATAGCAATATATAGAAAGTGAGAAAAACCCAGGAAATAATATGGGAGGTTTTGTGTTAATCATTTCTCAAAGGTTGAGGGGCAACAGCAGTGTTAGTTGGAATATTTAAAAAAAAAAAAAGGGACAACCTGAAGAGATATTTAGAAGGAAAAATAAAATGGGCAGAACTCAGTGACAACACTGCTGATTAATTGTGATGTGTAACATTACAAAGTGAAAATAACTCCTTGAATGGCTATTCCACTCTCATGCTGCCCCTTCCACTCCAATTTTAAGGAAGACATACATGCTGTGCTTCGTTGTTGTTGCTTTTATCAGCATAATTCTTTCTCCAGCGGACTGCATTTGTCAAGAGTTGTCAGCATCTAAAGACTTCATGAGGCAAGTGGTTGTATTTCCAGGGAAGGACTTTTAGCACTTTATTTAACACAATCTGACAATGTGGATTGCTATTTATTGCTGTTCCTATTTGGGAAAGAAGAAAAAAAAGGTTACTTTTCTGCCTCATGGAACATTGGCAAAAATAAAAAGTGATGCATTTTCCAAACTGTTGGCAATGATGCACACTGTTTCAGTGACTTTCCTGACATGTTTGAATTTATATCTATAGCACATTAAAAGTTGTTTTTATAAGACTAAAACATTGAAAACTTATGTGTATGTGTGTTAAGTCAAAACTAACATGATAATTCTGGAAGGGTGTTCTTTTGTGCTCTTTATTACAAAATGGTGGTATTCTCATTTTCCTTTTACTACAAATGAGTATTAAGCCTAGAAAATGCTTTGTTTTAATTTTTTTGAAACTATAATGGCAGAAATAGTTTCCATTAGAAATTCCCATGTCTTCAATGAGAATATTTATAGCAAGTACTTTCAAGGGCAGAGTCAAAATGGTTGTAATACAGAAAACACTCAGCTGAGCTCTCCTAACATTTGACTTCAAAAAAATTCAAAATAATGGCTCAAATTAAAAATCTGGAGCTGCAGACCAAACAAAAAAGTCAGAGCGAGACATTTTTTCTAGCCCAAAACACCTTGGGAGGTCAGAAAAGCTATCTGTGGCTCAGTGGTTGAGGATTACCCAATGGCAATAGATAAAAAAGAGATTAAATAGGGTACTTGAACTAATCCTGGACAAAAGACCAGATACTATTTGGCAACTCTATTGCCTATAAGCAACTGTGAGTCATAGTTCAAGGGTGGAGAGGAGCACTTTGAGTCAAGAGAGAACAAGAGCCCTGAGTGGCAAATGGTTGGTAACTTTATTGCTTATATTCATCTCTGAGTCATACTTAAGGCAGGGAAGGAGTACTTCTAGTCAAGAGGGAGAAGAAACACTTTGGAGCAGAATTTCCTTTGATTTCATGGGATCAGGGACCCAGAGGAATATTATTGTTTCTGATACAAAAGCAGCAGAGGATCTGAGGAGCAGTATAAATGGCAATCCCAAGGAATTAGGGGCCTTTCCTGTGTAAGAAGCAGAATGGAGGCCAAAAGAACAGTGAACACACCTCTCCCTAGATCACACCATTTTGCAACCCCTAAAAACTTTCAAGCCTCCAAAACTCACTCTGAAAACAACAGTGTAAAAAAGTTTGAAGCTTGAGACAGTGATTTTCCACCCCCATGGCAGGAATAGAGCCCAATGTTAGCATAAAGTTCCAAAATAAGAAATAACATGGAAAAATGAACAAATGCAAAGGAATCTGATGATAAAAATATGCTATGGTGACAGGGAAGATAAAGACATAAAATCAAAAGAAGGTAATGATGTCAAAACAGCTAAAAGCAAAGCCTCAGATAAAAAAAAGAAGTGAATTTTGCACAAGCCCAACAAGAATTCCTTGTTGGAAGACCTTAAAAAGCTTAGCTGTGTATGTGTCTGGTGATGATAGGAAAGACCAGTCTATAAATAACAATATTGCATAGAGACATGGAATTTAAGATCTATGAACCAATGTAGGCTGGGTATTTTCAAAGAAGAGAAGGGAAGATTAAACATTGATATTTCAGTTATCAGTGAACTTAAATGGATGGAAATGGGTGAATTTAATTCAGGTAATAATTATATATACTACTACAGTGGGTAATAATCCCTTAGAAAAAATATAGTGGCCCTCATAGTGAATAAAAGGGTGAGAAAAGCAGTACTGGGTTGTAACCCCACAAATGACAGAATGTTATCTATTTGAATCCAAGGGAAATGAAACAACATCACAGTAATACAAGTCTATGCTCCAACCACTGATGCCAAAGAGGCCAGTGTTGATCAGTTCTATGAAGACTTACAAGATCTCCTAGGAATAATACACACACACACACACACACAGATAGATGCCACATTCATCATATGTGATTGGAATGCTAAACTAGGAAGTCAAAGGGTAATTGGAATAACAGGCAAGTTGGACTTTGAAATAGGACAGAGACTAATAGAGTTTTGTCATGGTAACCCACTGGTCATAACAACCTGAAAGGACATCACCAGATGGCCGATATTAAAATCAGATTGGTTATATAATTTATAGCCAAAGGTGGAGAAGCTTGAGATAATAAGTTAAAAAAAAAACCTAGAGCTGTCTATGCCTCAGATCATGAGCTTCTTGTTACAAAATTCAGACTTAAATTGAAGAAAGTTGGTAAAGCCATGCAGGTATGACCTAAATAACATCACTTAGAAATATAAAGTAGAGGTGATGAATAGATTTAAGGGATTAGACTTGGCAGACAGAGTGTCTGAAGAACTATGGACAAAGGTTCACAATATTGTACACAGCAACAACACCCCAAAGAAAAAGAAGTGCAAGAAAGTAAAATGACTGATGAAGTACTATAAATACCTGAGGAAAGAGGGACATGAAAAGCCAACTGAATTCAGAATTCAGAGAATAGCAAGGAAAGAAAAGAAAGTTTTCTTGAATGAGTAATTCAAAAAAAAAAGAAAGAAAGAAAACAAGAGAATGAGAAAGATACGAAGTCTCTTCAAGAAAATTAGAGATATGAGAATGTTTCATGCAAAAATGGGCATGATAAAAGACAAAAATGGTGGAGATGTAACACAAGTAGAAGATATGTAGAGTGGAAAGAAAAAACAAAAGGACTATACAAGAAAGATCTTAACATCACTTATAACCATGAGAAACAGACAGAGACACTAAGAGAGACACAAAGTGACAGAGATAGAAAGTGAGATAGAGACAGTAAAAGAGAGATATAATGATTTTACAAGTGAAGCATTCAATGGAGGAAGGGCTTTATTTTCTTCTTGTTATTTTTTGATTAATAAACCATACGTCTATAGAAAATTGATTTTTCTCTAATATGCATATATTATAGTAAAATTTGCAAAATGAAGGAATGCAATCTATAGCTAAAAACTTACCTATATGTATAAAATTTAACTATCATTTTGGAACTCTTCACACTCAAACTCAAAAGCTGGTTAGCTAGATTCTCTTGTTTGCCTATCCTTCTGAAACTATACGACTTCTGCTCACTTCACTCAGCATCAGTTGATGTAAGTCTTTCCAGGATTATTTTTTTTCTTTCTGAAGTCTGCCTGCTCATCATTTCTTATAGCACAATAGTGTTCCATTACATTAATATACCACAACTTGTACAGTTATTTCCTTATTGATGGACATCCACTCATTTTCTAACTCATTGACACCACAAAAAGACCTGTTGTAAATATTTTTGTACATGTGGGTCCTCTTCCCATTTTTGGCCATCTCTTTGGCATACAGACCTAGTAGTGGTATTGCTGGATCAAAGGGTATGCACAGTTTTATAGCCCTTTAGCTTAGTTCCAAACTGCTTTCCAGAATGGCTGGATCAGGTCACAACTCCAACAACAATTCCTCAGTGTTCCAATTTTTCCATATCTTCTCCAACATTTATTATTTTCCTGTTTTGCCATATTAGCTAATTTGATAGGTGTGAATTAGTGCCTCAGAGTTGTTTCAATTTGCATTTCTCTGATCAATAGTGATTTAGAGCACTTTTTCATATGCTAATAGATAGCTTTAATTTATTCATCTGAAAACTGCTTGTTAATAACCTATGACAATTTTTCATTTTCGTAATGCCTGGTATTCTTATAAATTTGAGTCTGTTCTCAACATTGTACACAGTAATAGAAACATTTTTTGATTATCAACTTTGGTGGACTTAACTCTTCTGAGCAATGTGATGATCTAAGAAAATTAAAAAAAACTCAAGATAGAAAATGCCATCCACATCCACAGAAAGAACTACTGAGTCTTTTGTTCTGATTCTTCTTTCACATCGCCAATGTTAAATTATGTTTTATATGATTGTACATGTATAGCCTATATCAGATTGCTTGTAGTCTTGGAGGGGGAGGGAAAAATGGAACACACAATCTTAAAAAAGTGAAAGTTGAAAATTATCTTTACTTGTAATTGGGAAAAAAAATGCTATTAAATGGGGGTGGGGAGAAGAAACTATATGGCTTACCAGTGTGGGTGGCAATAGGAAGGGGACACAGAAACCTTATACTACATAGAAACAAATATGTATGTTTCTGAGACACTTTGATATTATCTTTTAGCTGGCAATCTAAATATGGTAGAATCTCTTAGGTAAGTAGTATATTTGATTCCCTGTTGTATCAGCAATGCAGTATTCACAATGCCTACAGTAACTATAAATATGCTGATATAGTTATTAATCACAAAATGGAACAGGCTCTCTACATAAGAAATATAGATAGTGCATTCATTTAAATACCAGAAAACTGAGTCCCAAAACCAGAAAGTCAAAGCCAACCCAGTAGTGATGAAGTTGGCACATGTGGTCAA
>CM053584.1:68594771-68617169 GCA_028627135.1 Pseudochirops cupreus | reverse complement strand
GTTTCGATAGGTGTTGATTTCCGCTTCCAGTTTGACCTTAATGTTGAGCAGGGCCTCGTACTCCTGGGCCTGGCGCTGCCCCTCTGTTCGTGTCTGCCCCAGCTCTGCCTCCAGATGCAGCAGGGCTGTGTTGATCTGCTCCATCTGGATAGCATAGCGGGTCTCCACCTCCCTCAGGCTGTCCTCCAAGCTGGTTTTCAGGTTTCGAAGGGAATCCAGGTCAATCTCCAGGGACTGGACTGTACGTTTCAGCTCAGTGACAGTGTTTTGGGCTGCTTCCACCTCCTCAGATCTTGTATTGATCATCACAGTGCTCTCCTCAATCTGCTGGGACCAATATTTATCAAGCTCCTCTCTGTTCTTCTGAGCCAGAGCATCATACTGGGCTTGGATATCAGCCATGACCTTGCTTAAGTCCTGAGATTTGGGAGAGTCCACCTCCACGGTCAGCCCAGAACCTGCAATTTGGGCTTGTAGAGAATTCACCTCCTCCTCATGGTTCTTCTTCATGAAGAGCAGTTCTTCCTTCAGGTTTTCAATCTCTGTCTCCAGTTGCAGCCTGGTAACATTGGTGTCATCAATGACCTTCCAGAGGCCCCAACCATACTTTCTTCATAAAGACTGACACCCCATTCCATAAAAACCTTTCTTTATTCTATAGTCCCCCTCCATGCCAGCAAAACATAAAAACTGACATTATTACCATGATCAATGGTTTTAAGCTTTGTATGAACTAGACATTTATTTTGAGGAGGAGGGTTTCAATAAAAATTCTTGACTACCACCTACTATGGTATAAATGGGACAGTTGTCTATTTGTGTTGTTGACAGAAATACACCCAAAAAATAAAAAAAAACAAGAAATCAATTGAAATTATGAAAGGAATTATAGAATTGTAATCAGCAGAAATTTGGGTATAAATCATGATGACAATTCTGACATTAGTCACTAGTTTTATCATCCTAGGTGTCACTAAACTGATTCTAAATTTCATCATTTCCTATAAAAAAAGAGATAACACCTGTTTCTACCTCAAAAGTATGTATGTTTGTTTGCAAACTTAAATCATGAACAGATATAAACTGTAATGACTTTAAGCTCTTGGAGGCCATATGGCATAGTTATGGTACTTAACTACTATATGAATTTTGAACTTCATTTCTATTCCTTCTTTCAATTCATTTAAATGTAGAATGGTTAAGTTCCCACTGGCATTGTGATGTGACCATAAGTTAACCCAGGACATGGACTCTGCCTCATAAGAGCCAATTTTTTCTTTTATCCTGCATAGAGTATGATGCCATGTCTTGTCATTAACTAGGGACAATTTGGGAACTGTAGCACCATTTGATATCAGGAACTTAATGAATATTTGCTTATTCTATGTGAGTTTTGAGACTATGTAAAGACTAAATTATATGATTTTCAAAACAACTTATCTAATGATCAAGAAAAAAAAATATTGTATTATGGAGTGTCCATAGGAAGTTTAATCAAATGGAAATTGAGTGTAACCAAGAAAGTCATTCAACCATTTGTTCAACATATATTTGAGAATCTAAAACTTTCATGGCTGCTCAGTCGGCAAAATGGGAGACATTAAAAGGAATAAGACATGCAGTTCCTACTCTTAAGGAGATACATGTAGAGTTATGTGTCATTTACTATGGGAAATATCATATATATAAATATATATATATATATATATATATATATATATATCCTTCTTGACATAAGTTAGAGACAGAGTATTCTCTAACAATTTTGCGTACAATATCACTTCCATTTAAGCAAGTGATCACAGATAAGCCAGTCTATACAAAATTTCAGAGTTTCTTAAGTTAATCAAAAACTATCCACTCTAAAAAACCTTTAAAGCAAATGTGCCTCTACAGAGTACATAAATATTCCCATCTAAAGAGGGGAAATCTTTGATGAAACAATTTTGCAAATGTTCTCCAGATATTAATTTTATCATTATTAATTTAAAGTATTGTTAAAATTTACAAAATTGTTGCAGAGGACTGCAAAAGGAGTTCAGAAATAGGATTGAATGGAGCTACAAGGATGGGGCATTCTATAGAGTGAAAAGACTAGGTTCAGAGAGAAATTCCAAGATAAAGCGTTCCCCAAAAATAAAAATTAAAAAAATCAATAAAGAGTGTCCAAGATTCTGACAGAAATTTCAAGATAAGAAGAAATTGACTCATTTTTGGCAAAGATCATCATGTCAGAATTACAGCTGCAAAATACTTCAATAGCTGGGGTGAATTTTTTTTTCTTAAGCTTGCATCTGACCATATCACAACATGTTCTAGTGAGTGCCAGTGACTATCATCTCCAAAATCATGTCTAAACTCCTCGGTCATTTATCATTCTTCAAAATTGGCTCCCTTCTTAAGTTTACATTCCTTTTATACTTTACTCTTCGTAATGCATTGTTTGGTTTAGCTACAGAAGCCTACCTGCATTTTCTGGTAGACCACCCTCTATCTTCTACCTCCACACCTTTTCTCTAACTGTGACCCAGGCCAGAAATGTACTGACCAATCACATCTGTTTCTTGTCTTCCTCAGCTTCTTTTAAGACTCAGTTCAAATCCTGCCTTCTAAAGAAGTCCTTTCCTTGGCTCCCTATATACTAATAGCATCTTTTCCCATAATGTTTCCCATCTACTCTGTATATATCTTTTATGTTCGTAGTTATTAACATGTCATCTCCACTGTTATAATGTATGCCCCTTGAGTATAGGGATTGTTTCTGCTTTTATGTATGGCCCCTAGAGCTTGGCACATTGTCTGACACTTAGTAAGTGCTTAATAAGCAAATGTTTGTTGATTTATGAATGAATAATAGATGATAACATTGATGGCATTAACAAAAATGTCAAGTGTCAATCAACAAGACTAGGCAAAAAAGAGAGAGACTGAAAGCAACTTGTCTAGGAAAAGATACATTTTATTTATATGGAAGGAAGAATTTTCTAATAAAATATTGAAATGTTCTTTGAATTTTGTCTTTGTTGTAAATGTAGTTCAATGTGGTTTTGGATTTTAAACATCATTCTTTATGATATTGCTACAAATTGCTTACCAAATTCACATATACATTCATGTTCTATGTGTTACAAAGTAAGGTTTGTTTGTTTTTTTAAGTTACTGCTAAAGACTCTTTATATACAATAACAATTAACTCCAGAAACCGGAGAAATACCAAAATGGAGCCTCCCAAAGCAAGATGAATCGGATATTTAAGTAATTTGTTAAAATCTGACTAAATCAAGAGAAGTACTTGAAATAACTACATATATTTTTTTATCTTGAAATGCAACAAAGAACACAGCATTTCTCCACTCATAGATATGTATGTTATTTATGCATATTTCTCTATGTGTGTTATACACAAATATATCTCCAAAAAGTTTTTTTTAACTGTGTAGCATAGTTGGTAGTTCCAACTAGTAAAAAAAAAATCTAATATTTTCAAGCTTGTAAAGAACATTATGTCAATAAGTAGACCATTAAAAATCATGTCTTCTTTTTAAATAATGGTGATCTCCCACTGTTATTATTAATAGCTTTTTCCCTAAATAATTTTCTACCTACCTTAAAAATATAAATAATCTATGTAATTATTAACTTTATTATTATATGAAAAACTTGCTTCTCAATGGAATTGAAATGAAAATGATCCTGAGACAAGCAACAATCAGTCAATCGACAAGCATTTAATTGAAACACAGTCAAGATATCCACTGTGCCAGGCACTGAGCAAGGAAATAAAAAAAAAACCTTTTGTTATTGACGGTAGAGAAAAAAAGTACTTATGTAAATACATATAACAAAAATATACGGCTATTTTATTTTATACCTAACCTTCTACAGAATACCCTAAAAGTACACAAAATAACTGTTTTTTGGTGATGAATATTAGGATATAAATAACTCTTCTATAGACTCACTGCACACATACTTAGAATGTCTTCAGTAGCAAATAGAATGATGAGAATTTGTTCCCCTTTGATTTGACTTCCTGTACTAGCTCTGTACCTTTTTGAGAGCTTTTTGTTTCCCATAGCTTGGAAATGATGAAGGAAAGAAGGAAAAATGAAGGGGGAAAAGTACTTATTAAGATCCCACTATGTGCCAGGGACTACAACTAAGCATTTTGCAAATATTATCTCATTAGATATTTACAACCAAATTGGTTTTTTTTCATTTTACAGTAAGGAAACTGAGGCAGAGAGAAGTTAAATCACTTGCTCAGTCATACAGCCAGTAAATTTCAGAGAATGGCTTTGAATTTGTGTCCTTCCACCTCTAAGTGCAGTGCTCTAGTTACTGGGATACTACACTGCAGAGTGTTTGGTCAGGTGGGGTCATTCTGGCAGCATTTATTGTATAGTTACTATATTCTAGTGTTTTGCTATATGCACTTACTCTGTTCAGTGCTTTCTTAAGCACTAAAGATAAAAAGAAATGGTAAAAGTAGCCATATTCCCAAGGAGCTTACATTTAAAAGGAAGAGTTTACACATAGCCTTGTAATGGTCCATAAAAAGTTACATCAGAAGGAAAGACACTGACTAGAGAGATTAGAAAAGGCCACTTGCAGAAAGTTGTATTTGAACTGTTTTAAAGGAAGTTAGGAATTATAAAAATCAGTGGTGATGAGAGAGGGCCTTCCATTGGAGACATTCAGGGCAAAGACATAAATACAATTCAAATTGGTAAGGCAGAAAATGACAAATGGTAGAATAGGGGAACATTTTATCTTCAAGGTGATGTTTCAGTTGAATTTTGAAGGAAATAAGGAATTCTCCCAGGGTAGAATGGTATTAGAGTGCTGACTTATGAGTCAAGAAAATGAGTTAAATGCTGTCTTGGCAGCCTTTTGTGTGAGTAGGAGAATCACTTTACTTCTGTCTTCCTCAGTTTCCTAATCTGTTAAATGAAAAAGCTTTCCAGGATTGTTTTGAGGACTAAAAAAAAAGTGCTTCTCCACTTGAAAAGCACTTTACATGATTAAAGTGTTATCTAAGTGCTAGTTACTGTTGTCACTATTACCTATATACAAAATTATAAAATTGTAATCATTATTAATGATTTACAAAAATAACCATATTTTCATCCATTTATTAACTATTTCTTTCCTAATTTCTTGTGAAAGTCTATTGATTACACTGACACAACTTGTCTTGGTATTTAAAGGAACTTATGTAGCAATAAATAATAAAAATTAGTACTAACAAAAAAACATTTTCGGTAGTAATATGAGAGATACATTCCATAGTTTTTTTTATTCCCTATCATCTTAATGTATTTCAAGGTCTATGTTCAAATTCATTCATCAGAATTTCATTTATGTATCTATTAAGTAATGTTGGACACCAATGTGTTCAGTCCTATATGAATAACTCTCTAGCATAGAAAAAAAAATTCACAAATACTCCCTGTTCTTCATGAACTTACATTCAATTCAACTTCACAAATATAATATATGGAGACATTCTCCTCAGAATGAGGAGTAATATGTACTTAGAAAAATAAATAAAATTTTAAAAATAAATATTAAGAACTTTCATGGGATGAAAATGGATCATTGAGCTGGTTGATTAGGAAAAAATGTCAAGGAAAAAGCACAAGTGGGAAGCTAGGAACTCCAAAAGGAGAAGGTGTAGAGAAAGAATGACCCAGTGAAGGGAATTTTCTGTGCAAAAGGAACAGAGGCAGGAAATCAAATGTCTCATTTTGGGAACAACAAGCTACTCAGTTTAGCTACCACATAGAATGCATGAGTTAACAACATAAAGTCAGTTCAAAAACATTGGCTAGAGGGAGGAAAATGGAGGGGTAGAAAAGAACTCAACTGAGTTTTTCCAAGTGTCCCTATTGTCTCAAATAGAATTATGGAGCAACCAATATAAGTTTGGGTGAAAGCATTTTCCAGTCCAAGACAATTTAGAAGCCCATTAAGAAAGATCTGCCTCACCAGAAAAGTAAAGCAGACAGCACAAATCACACATTGAGGGTAGCTGAATTGATGGCAACAATGGTTCTAAAATTTCTCAGCTCATAGGGTAGAGGGAAGGTTCGGGAAAACTGGTCAGAAGAAGAATGCATGGGACACTTCACAGAAGCTGGGTTCAGAACCCTATTGAATTGCTTATATTCAATTCTGGAGTATAGTCCCAGAGCCAAAATGAGTGAAAACTTTTATGGCTGAAGGAAATCAAGGGCCCAGATTACAGGTGGAGAGAAGTGCCTGTGGTCACTAATAGAGGAGCTGGGACCCTGGTCTCACGTCCAAGATGGAAGGAAATGCTAGCACTTGTACTTGCGGATCAGGGGATTGGATCACAGTCCCAGTGCCAGGAGGAGTGCTAGAGCTGGTGGCTACAGGGGAGCAGGAGAGCAGTAAGCACATCTCTCCTTAGATCACACCACTTCGGAAGCACTGAAAACCTACATCTCCCCACCCCTACCCCCAAGAGCTAGCTCTGAAAAAAAGCTACAAGGTCTATACCTTGGGAAAGTATCCCCACCATCTTCAGAGCAGAGGTCAATTTTCATTTAAAGTTAGAAGTGAAGAAATAGAGAGGAAAAATGAGCAAACAACAGCAAAAGAACTTGAACATAACAAGTAACTATGGTGACAGGGAAGATCAAGACCAAACCCAGAAGAAAGCAACAGCGTCAAAGTAACTACAAGCAAAGTCTCAAAAAGAAAAAAAAAACAAACAAACATGAATTGTAAACAAAACAAACAAGAATACCTGGGAGAGGTCAAAAAGGATGTTAAAAATCAAATGAGAGAGGTAGAAGGGAAATTGGGAAAAGAAATTATATTGATACAAGAAAATTATTAAAAGAAAAATCAATATCTTGGTAAAACAAGCACAAAATAGTGAAGAAATAACACCTTAAAAACAAAATTGATAAATCAGTTTAAAAACAAGCACAAAAGTCCACTAAAAAGAAGAATGCAGAATTGGTCAAATAAAAAAAAAAGAGGTACAAAAATTCACTGAAAAAAAAGTACTCCTTATGAAGTAAGTTGGCTAACTGGGGAAAAAAAGATACAAAAGCTCACTAAAGAAAATTATTCATCAAACACTAGAATTGGGCAAGTGGAAATTAGTGATTCAATGAGTCACCAAGAAACAATATTTTTTTTATTATAAAAAAGAAAATGTGAACTCTCTCACTGGAAAAAAGAAAACTCACTCAGAAAACAGATGAAGGAAAAAATAATTTAAAATTATTGGTCTACTTAAAAGCAATAATGAAAACCAAAAAAGCTTGCACATCATATTTCATGAAATTTTCAAAGAAAACCGCACTGGTATCCTAGAATCAGAGGATAATGAAGAAATTTAAAGAATCCAATGATCACCTCCCAAAAGAGACCCCAGAATGAAAACTCCCAGGAATATTATAGACAAATTCCATAGCTCCCATACCAAAAAGGTCTCCTTTCAAAAGGTAGATGAAATTACAGATTCCCTCATTTTTCTCATATAAACATATCCACGTAAGTAAGCATACACATAACCTACATGGGCAGCAAATACATATGGAGAGACAAACATCCTTCTTACACTTATAAAATAAAAGCGAACAGGAGACGATAGATTTTTGATGTTTCATGAGCTCTCAGAAACAGTAGTTAGCATGGTGAGTTTTGCTTTAAATGGTTTTCTTTATCACAAGGAGGGGTAGGGAGTGACATCTAGGAATGACAATGATACAAAAACAAGTGACTTTTTAACAGAAGTGAAAACTTGATGTCTTAGCAGTGAAGAAGAGGGAGAAATAATCACTTCTAGCTTAGGTGATCAAAGGCAATATTTTGTAGTGGCTGCTAAATTGACCTACATCTCTAAGGATAGCACATATTTTGAGAGTCAAAGATGAATCTCACTTTATAATCTCTATTCAATTAACATGTGCTAATGCTAACATAGGGTTCTTTTTGTCTCAATCTTATTAGTGAGTATGGTATGGAAAAGGACTGCCTCCAGCTGTTTGCTTTTAGATCCTACCTAGAAGCCATACATTTAATTTAGAACCTAAGAGATGAAATTAATTACCTGCCCTTTGCCAAGTTCAAAAAGGTTTTCCTTTCATTTTGTTCTTAGGTGGCAGCATTAACCTACCACAGGTATCACAACCTCACTTCCCAAGGGGGGATAAAATGTGCAATTAGCTTCAACCATTTTCTCAGAACTCTGGTTTCCTACTATGTAATTTAAAGGAAGCATTTGCTTGATGATATTTGCCTTCTCAATGACATGGTTTGGAATTTAAAGCTGGTGAATAACCACCGAGAACAATGTTAAGGCTTTTTAAGACTAAGTGGGGAAAAAAAAAAGAACTAGTTGCTGCTAGAAAAGCTATTAATGTTCAAGGAATTGGTGCTAGGGATAAGCTAGTTCAAAAGATCATCTGCCTATTGAGATCATTCCATGGACTATGAATAATAGGTAGTGCCAGGAGGAATTTTTAAGAGCTCCTCAAATACTGCAAGGAGCAAGCAAAACCTGGCCACTTGAGTAAATTTATCCCAGAGTCGTATGAAAAGACAAATTATCAAAGTAACTAGTAATGAACTTATGTTTCCATGTGGTATTTCGTATAAATGTTTTAATAAAGATACTACTTCACAGAAATTCGTAAGTAAAACTTCATTAGTTAGTAGATGGAAAGGAAAAATAATTGGTAGCTAATCTATATAACTCATGGTCAACCATTACACAAAAAAGCTATCTTATTCAACTTTTGCCTTCTGTTCCTGTGCTGCTAACCCCCAACCTTGAATAACACCTAATATTGGACACTCATTTTTCTCCTGAGTAGTAAGCCAAATATTGGTGAAAGCAATCATGCTACAATGCACACTGACTCCCCTACAAAGTTCTACTATCCCTCCTACATTGTGTCTTATTGTTGCATGACAATCACTTTATTCCCCTCAATTGACTTTATCATATTTCTGAGAGTAGTTGTTTCAAAGCTTTCTTTTCTCTCCCCAAATTCTCAATCACATCCTTTTCCCACTACTCTGTCAAACAGTTTGATCTTAGAACTCTATTAGATACTCATATATCCTCTAAAACCTTGTTAGTTCAATTACCACTTTTAATATGTATATTCAATCTCACTGTCTTTGCATGGGTCTCTTTGCTCTGTCTCTCTCTCTGTCTATCTGGCTATTTTTGTCTCACTCTATTTGTGTTGTTCCATTGCTTCTTCTCCCTATCCTTCCCTTCACTTACAAAATTCTGAGATTGTACCATTCTATGTCTTCTATCCCCCTCTGCCGCGCGCACACACACACACACACACACACACACACACACACACACATATACACACACACACACACACACACACACACACACATACACCCCTTTCTTTGGTAAATCTATCAGCATTTTCAGTCAGTCTCATTTGGGTCTCTGAGAAGACCCCTTTGGGTCCCGATGTGACCATGGAGATATGTAAGAAAAAGGTTTCATTGGTCTAATTCTTACAGAGTGTACAGTTAGCAATTCAGTTAAGAATGCACAAAATCTATTTACTGTAGTGACAAAAACTGACTCTTTTACTGCTAAGGATCATTGATATAGACAAGAAAGTTGATTAAAACAGTGCAAGAAAATAAGGAATTACACTATTTAAAGGAAATATATCTCAACACCAATAGCCTTCAAATTTACAGTATGAGATTTTCACATTAATATAATGTAAACAGCAAGCTGAATTAATAAATGACCTGTCACAGATGTAAGCCACTTAGAAAAATAGCACTAAGGCAAGGAATTAGGAAAACTCATTTCCTTTTGCTACCAGAGAACTCTCAAAGTTGTGAATGCAATAAGTGTGTGTGTGTGTATGAGATAGTTTATGTATACATATATAAATACATGTGTATATGTGTGTGTGTATATATATATATATATATATATATATCCACATAATATGCATGATGATATCTTATAAAGATTTAAATTTCTTCATTAATGTTTCTTATTCCATTTATTTTCAAATTAGGGGTTTGGGGGTATGTATGTGCATATATACATATGAATGCAAATATATGTAGGTATGTGTATATGTGTGTATGTGTATATATGTATACATGCAGAGAGAGAGAGAGGGAGGGACATAGGAAGAGAGAGAGAGACAGAGAGAGAGGCAGAGAGAGACCCTGTAACTGAAAGGCACAGAACTAAAATGATAAACAACTTTAACAAACCCTAATAAAAGTCACTCAGAATCATTAGAATCATTTCTACCCTTTATAAATCTGGAATTCATTGTCTTTGTTCTCTAGACTCAGGCAATGATGGAAATGAATGCTAATGATTAAAAACAATATTAAAAAAGAGAGATGTGACTGTAATTAATATCATCATCACTGGGGAGGGAAAAAGTCTCATCTGCTCCTGAATGATCTCCAGTCATCTTTCTGACATCATTGAAAGTAGCTGAGAAAAATAGCCCAATGGGATCAGAAGGAGCAAGAAGCTTTTTTTCTGTAGATTGGGGTCTGGACAGAAGCATGTTATATTTCTCTCAATGCTCATTCCATTCACAATTTTCAAAATGTATGTGTGTTCTATACCTAATATAGGGAGTGATTACCCAACTGTGACAAATCAATGTACCTAAACCGTTCAGTCATTATGATTTGCTGAAAAGGAAAGGACAAGTCTTTATTGTCTCCAGTGTGTAGTCTCAGCCTAGCGCCTTGCATGTTTTAGTACAGTAGGAGTACCATGCATTTTTGATCTTGTTGACCTGAGTGCTCTCTTCACTGGTACAGACTGAAATACATCACATAATGTTAACTGTTGTCCTAGTAAATGTATGAGTTCCTTGGTAACGGAAGGAAAATAGTTTAAGTTCTTTGCATGTATTTTTATTTATTCATTCTTATTATGCATTATTTATTCATTCATTCTTATTCATAATTCAATTATTTATTCATCCTATATTTGAGGTGTGTGTGTGTATGTTATCTCCCCCCACTGAAATGTAAACTTCTTGTGAGGCTTATTTCCTTCTTTGTAGTTGTATTGTTAGTGGCTAGCATAGTTTGTGGAACATAATAGGTACTTTATAAACACTTGATTTTTAATAATTCATTCCCTTACCTTCACATCCAAATAATACTCCTGTTATCCTGCACAATTATTGAAAGCATATTTCTATAAACTCTTGATGAGATCCATGCAATGTATTGAAAACCTTTCACTAGCTTTAATATTTTATGTATATCTGTACAATTATTGTATTATCCATTTTTATACCTTTTTCTTGCTACATGACAATCTCGTTTATTTTTCTTGTCATTAGCTATTTTTGGTAAAAAATTGTGGACTTGTATGCAATTATATGCAAAAAGTAGGTGCTTGAGAAATACCAAATTGAATACAATTGGTTATAAACTACATAGGAACTATATATCTATAATAAAATTTCTGAGGTTTTTAAATGTGCCTACACATTTTCAAGAAAATCTATTAGAATGTTAGCTTCTTGGGGAGGCTAGGTGGAGCACTGAATACAGCATCCACCCTGGAATCAGGAGGACCTGAGTTCAAATCCATCCTCAGACACTTTACACTTACCATGTGACCTTGGGGAAGTCACTTAACCCCAGTTGCTTGCCTTCCCCTCTTCAAAACGAAAAAAAAAAAGAATGTTAGCTTCTTGTTGCTGGAACAGAGATTGGCCAAAATCTCAATCATATTAGAGCAAAATTGATTTATCAAGGGAGAGAGAAAGTACCAAATGAGCCTTCTGAGTAGCAAAAAGCTGTATGTATGTATGTATGTGCTTATGTATGTATGACCTCACCAGATTTTGATAATCATACATCAATGTATGTGTTTATGCATGAAAAGAGCGCTTACATTATCATTAAAATATTTGTCTGCAGTTTTTGAATTGACTTTACTCTCATTCTTAGGAAGAAGGTCAAAGGAAATGATACCAGAAGACCATTCAATTTATGTGAATTTTTCTTGATGCTTCTATTGCATCTGTTTGATGCCAGATTATAAATTTGTCTGCATTTCTTCAACTATATTATTTTTGGCAAAGATGGAGATAGAAAAGGAGGTTCTGATGAATCAGCAGAAATGAAGGAGGGAATTCTGATCAACCCATATCATAAAGTATTTGGAAGATTAAGGTTGTTTTTTTTTTAATCTTATTTTCAAAAAAAGGAGCTTCAGGGATATGACAGCCCCTTCAAGAGCTATTTAGTATCTTCCATATTTCCCTTGGCAGATTTAAAAAAAAAAAAAGGTCTATTCTGTTTCCTTTTAGTCTTCTTTCAAAATGCATTTCTGAAATTTCTCTGTTCAAATTTATAAACTTTTATAAAGACTGAAACAATAGACAGTATTTTTTTAAATGCAATGGCAACCTTATAATAATTTCAACATGGGAACTTTCATTGTTTTTTATGGATGATTACTTGTATTCTGACTAGTACCTTAAATTTTCAATCCTAATGATGAGGAAACTGAAACCCAAAGATGTGAAGCCCAAGATTACACATTCAAATAAAAGACAGAACCTAGATTTGAACACAGATCTTCAACTCCAAATTGAGTGTTGCCTCCCCTGTTATACCATTATTTACTTTTTTTTTAAATTCTTTCATTCATTTATTCCTGACTCACATCCAACTTCTTAATCCCATTCATTCATTCATATGGGCAGAGGCACTGAGCACTAGGAGGGATGTTAAAATAAGATGGCCCTTATTACTTTTGAACGTATAATATAGCACTCAAGAGAAATATGACACATAACAGTGAAATAATTACAGAATTACATGATAAATTACATGCTAATTTCTTTTCTCTCTCATGCAGCTTACTGTCCCCACTATCACTGTTGAGGACCATACCTCTTCCTCTTATTGAGAAAATGGAGGCAATTTCCTCCTTTTCCCATGGTCTCATCTCAAAACCCTTGGACATTATACTCTATTTTCTCCCCTTTTATTTCAGTTTCCATTGAAGAGGTGGTCCTTTTTACCAAGGTCAACCCCTTACTATATACACTTCATCCCATTCTCTTCTATCTACTTCAACAGATTAATTATACAATCATCCCCTCTTTCTAATTTTCCATTTCTCTACTGTGACCTCTCCTGCTTCCCATAAACATATCCAGATCTCCCTCAATCTTAAAACAAAGACACAAAACCAACTTCGCCGTCTCCTTGCTATCAAACCATATCTCTGCCATTCACATTGTCAAGTCCCTAGGGAAATAACAAAACAAAACAAAAACTTTCCTTCACTTTTTCTCATTTCACTTTTCAGTGCTTTATAATTATGCCTCTAAGTTTAACATTAAACCAGATTTGATCTCTTCAAAGTCATAAATTATATCTTAATTGTCAAATTCTTTGGTCATTTCTTAATTCTCAACTTTCTTGACCTAAAAGCAGCACCTAATGCTGTTGAACACCCTTGATTTCTGAATACTCTCCATTGAGTTTTCACAATACTGTTCATGCTTAGTTCTCTTGCTGGCTATCTGACCTTTATAATCACCTTTGCTGAATGTATTCTCCATTTTGTGTCTACTAACTGTAGCTGTATGAAAATCTTTACCCTCATCTTTCCTTTCTCTTTCTCTCTTTTTCTCTCTCCCTCTCTCTCTCTCTCTCTCTCTCTCTCTCTCTCTCACACACACACACACACACACACACACACACACACACACACTTTCTCTCACCTCATCAGTTTGCAAGGATTTAATTATCACTTCTATTTTGATCACCCTAGATTGAATATATAGAACTAGTCTCTCCCTTGAGCTCCAGCAATGTCTAATGTTATTTTTGTTCATTTCAGTCCTGTCTGACTCTTCATGACCCAATTTGAGCTTTTCTAGGCAAAGATACTGGAGTGGTTTGCCATTTCCTTCTTTAGCTTATTTCATAGATGAGGAAATTGAGGCAAACAGGGTTGAGTGACTTGCCCAGGTTCACACAGCTAGTAAGTATCTGAGACCAGATTTGAGCTTAGGTCTTCTTAACTCCTGCTCAAGGCTATTAGACAGTTAAAAATAATGTTAAATCCCATCGAAAAGCATGTGTTTCTAAATAAATGCCTCCAAATGCTAGTCAGCTGGGACAGGACATTCAAGAGGACCTAAAAGAAGTTGATGGAGTTGTTGTTTCGAAGAACATTTCCATTAGAAATGTTATACCCTATCATCTTGCCACCCCTAGAAACCTCAACAATTAGATCTGAACTCTCTTCCACACTCTGATTTTTATCCCTATATTTCTCTTTCTTTTTTCTTGATAAAAGACACTCTCATTCTGGTTACTATCTCCAGTCTTTATTAAACCCTTCTCTCTCTCTCCCTGTCTCTCTCTTTCTGTCTCTCTCTCTCTCCTTGTCATACTTTCCCTCTCTTCCCCTTAAGGGTGATAGTAATTATAGTTTTGTCTCTCACACTGGTGTGTCAGGGTTTCTTGGTTCTCAGACAGAGTCGGGTTGTGAAAATGAATTGGGAGTATCTTGGGCTCTCCAGCCATTGTGAGTATGCAACAGAAAATCCTGGATGTGGAGTTAGAGGATCTGAGGGTAAATCCTAGCTTTGCCACATACTAACTCTGTGGCCTTGAGCTAGTCATTTAAACTCTGGGATCCTTGGTTTTCTTTTTCTAATTATTTATATGACATGGTTATTAATCATAAAATATAACAGGCTCTGTACATGGGAAATATAGTTAGAACGTTTATTCAAATACCAGAAAACTGAATCCCAAGACCAGAAAGTCAAAGTCATCACAGTAGTTATGAAGTTGGCACATGTAGTTAATGTAGTAAACACCCACATTCTCAAGCCTTCAGAACAGGACAGGATACCTCAGGCAAAGATCCTCCTCCACTCACTCACAGCAACTGCTCACCATCCAGGTAGTTTGCTCCCAGCAGCTCTGGCCCCCCTACAGTCTCCATCCCTGGCAGTCCCCAACAAGAGTCCTTGGCAGAGATTCTGGCTGGCTCAAAAAAAAAAGGAGTTCGAGCCACAGGTACTGCCGCTGCCACTACTTCCAGTCAACACCACACAGACTCTTGGCTTTCTCTTGCTCCACCCCTTCCTGCTACATCAGCAAGTTCAAGGGGCATGGAAGATCTTCAAATCCTATTATCATTACACTTGCCTTACAAAGAGTATTGTGAATGTCAATTGATATATTGCATGAACCCAAAGCTTTAATTAAATAAAAGAGATTACTTTCAATTGCATACCCACCCTGGTCAATTAATTGGAAAAACAACAACCACTGGACTCATTATATATTTTTGTATAAAACCCCTGCATTGGTAGAGAAGGTTCATTCAATTTTGTATTAGTTGCATTGGCATTCATTATATTTTTTTTAAAGCAAACTGAGAAGAATTTTATGAACTAATATCAGAAGGAATAAACAGATCAAGGAGAAAAAAAAATATTTGGTGTTGTCACAACATTGTAGAGAAAAACACAATTGAAAGATTTTAAAACTTTGGTCACAAAAAAAGTAAACCACACACCCTGAAGACTGAAGATGAAGCACAGAGCATGTCTACAGCCAGAGCGATGATGTACATAAAATACTGAGAGAGAGAAATCTTTTGGGGCATAACCAAAATAAACATTAGCAAAATGATTTAGGATGAGTTTTGCTTTTTTTGTTCTGTGAGTATTGTTATGGGAATCTGAAGATCTTCCCTGCCCCTAAGCCCTTTGATAGGCTTAAGAGACTCTGAGAGCCTTCCCTGATTTGAAAATATGCTCTGCCCCCTAATAAGCTGAATGTGGTCACATGGAGTTGCTGGCAGGAAGCTTGTTTTTCAGGAATGCCCACACCTTATTACTTTGTGATTGGGCAATAGGTCAAGAGGTTTGTGACATTCTCTGATTCAGGAGAAGGGCATATATACCCTGATGTGAGTTTTTGCTTTGGAGCTCACTTTGGAAACAGTTGTGTGATTTGGCCAGACGAGACTTTGGGAAGCCATTGAGCCCCCCGGCTTTGAAAACCCAGATGTCGGTGTTTCCCTTTCTGGTGACTAACTAGATATGGATGTAATGGTCAGACAACTGGAAGCCCTATCTGCTGATCTGTTTCTTTGCCTGCTTGTAACTTTTGCTTGTAACTTCTGTTCATATTCTGTTTGTATTCTCTGAAGTTCAGGATGTTGATATTTCCCCCTGAACTAAGTAAATGATATATGTTGGATTAATTAAAGATTGTTAAGAGTTGCTTTCCTTTAGAAAAACAGATCTAAGAACCTGTGCTAGCAGCCATCCTGGGTGTGCTAGGATGCTTGCTGCTGCAGTTAGTCTTTCTTAGAGTATGTTACTGTAGAAAGAACATCAAATCTTCTACTTGCTGATCCCATGATCTTGGACCAGTTATTTATTTTTTTATGTCATTGCTCCCTAACTTGTTAAATGGGTATAATAACAACTGTACTGCCCATTTTATAGAATTGTGGAGAAGAGGATGCTTTGTAAATGGAAGTACCAATAAATGGCAGCTGCTATTGTTTTTTTTCCATGCAAAGCATTATGCTAGACATTGGGAGAAGTACAGAGTTAATTGGGATATGATGCTTGTTTTAATGGAAATTTAAAATCTAATAAAGTAAAAGAACCACAAGAACAGATGAATTTACAAGTGAATTCCATCAAGCATTCAAAGATTACTTAATTCCAACATCAATAACTTAGGTCCAAACTCTGCTGGGCCTATAGTCCCTGGAGCTACCAGCGTTACAGACTTGTTGCCCATCACTGGCTCTGCAGTTGCTGTGCAGTTTTTCACCCTTGAAAGGCATTTGCTCATGAGAGGGTGTGACATCCTGACTGTCACAGCCAGGGAAAATTTCTGAAGCCAGGATCTTTGGCACAAGAAAGAAGGAAGGTGAACCAGGGTTCAGGGATGGATTTTGTTTTAATCCTGTGTTGTGGCCTCAGATACACTGGTGCAGTTTTGCTGCTAGTAGCATGGGAAGTGGAAGAGTAATGCTGAATTAACTCATGGTCAGTTATGTATCAGTTCATAGATTCTTTTTAACTTTCTTGTGGATTTTTGCTGTCTTAGACCTTGGAGAGAGCTAAAGCTGTTTTATTTTTGGTGTATAATTTTTGTTTTGGAGAAATCTGACAGTTTGGGCAAATGAGAGAAAATGTCTAGTCCTTCATGTTGTTGCTCATGTGACTCAGAACTCCAACATTTACTATTTGCCTATTTTGTCATCTTATTCAGTCAATTTATTAGACACTTACTAGTTTCCAGGAACTTTTGAAAGTACTGGGAACATAAAAACAAACAAAAGAACCAATAGTTTTTGGCCTTAAGGAGTTTACATTCTAATAGAGAACATATTACATAAAAAAAAATAAGTGAAAAGGAGGAGGGGGGGAAGGAAGTTACCAGGTTTGGAGGGGTATGATGGAGAAATCTGGAGGAATGTAGGCTGGTAGAAAATGAAGAGGTGACTGGTCTGGGAGTCTTCCTTAAGTGGAGGCTTGGAGAGGAACCCACAGTGAGAAGGAGGTGTCACAGAGGCAGAAAGTACTGATGAGGTGTGAGTCGTTGGGCTGAAGTGATCTTAGAGACAGAAGAGGTTTCTGGAACATGATGGAGAAGTGAAGTTGGATCAGTTCACTAATCTAACCATGTGATTACAATCCAATTTTTCCACATCTACTCCAACATTTGTCATTTTCCTCTTTTGTCATATTAACTAATTTGATTAGTGTGAGGTGACACCTAAGAGTTATTTTATGCCTTTCTCTAATCAATTGTGATTTGGAACACTTTTTATATAACTATAGATAGGTTTGGTTTCTTTTTTTGAAAATTTCCTGTTCTTATTCTTTGACCATTTATGAATTGGGGAATGACTTATAAATTTGAATCAGTTCTCTATACATTTTAAAAATGAGGTTTTTATCAGAGAAACTTGCTGTAATTTTTTTTCCCCCATTTCCCTGGTTGTCTTCTAATTTTGGCTATTTTGGTTTTGTTTGTGCAGAACCTTTTTAATGTAATGTAATTAAAATGATCAATTTTAGATCCCGTAATACACTCTATCTCTTGTTTGGCCATAAATTCTTCCTTTATCTGTAGGTCTGACAGGTAAAATTTTCTATCCTCTCTTAATTTGCTTAAGATATTAATCCATTATATCTACTCATGTATTCATTTTGACCTTATCTTTGACCTATCATGGGAGATGTTTGTCTTATACTTATCTTTTACAAAAACACTTTCCAATTTTCTCAGAAATTTTTGTTACATAGTGAGTTTTTTTGCTAAAAATTTGGATCTTCAGACTTACCAAACACTAGATTACTATGGTCATTTACTACTCTGTATTATATACCTAATCTATTCCACTGATTCACCACTCTGTTTCTTAGCCAGTACTAGATTTTTTTCATGGTTACCACTTTTTACTTCTAGGTCACCTTCCTTTACATTTTTTATTGATCCCTTTGACCTTTTTTTCCATCAGATGAATTTTGTTATCATATTTTTCTAGCTCTATAAAATAATTTTAGTCCTTTTATTGGTATGACACCAAGTAAGTAAATTAATTTCTGCAAAATTCTCATTTTGTTATATTAACTTATAGATTATGGTTGCTGATGGTTTTGAATAGATACCATTTATTTTAAGAAAAGCTCCATTTGTATCTATGTTTTCTAGCATTTTTTAAAATAAGGAATGAATATTTTGTCAAAAGCTTTTTCTGCTTCTATTGAAATAATCATATGATTTATTGTTTTTGTTTTTGGTATGGTTTATTATGCTGATAATTTTTTCTAATACTGAACCAGCCCTGCATTCCTGGTATTGTATTTTCACTCAGTCATTGTATATTATCTTTCTGATATATTGCTATAATCTCCTTCCTAATATCTCTCTCTCTCTCTGTCTTTCAAGTGTATTTCTTATAAACAACAAATTGTTGGATTCTGGATTCTAATCCATTCTGTTTTCTGCTTCCATTTCATAAATGAGTTCTTCCCATTCCCATTCATACTTACAATCATTAAACCTGGGGTTTTTTTGGAGATAATTTCCTCCATTCTTCCTCTTCCTTCCCCTTTCTCTTAGTATAACCCTTCTTCTTAGTCCTCAATTGTTTTTTGGAGATTATCTTATCATTCTATTAATTCACACTTGTGTCCTCTGTCTATGTATACTCCTTCTAACTGCCTTACTAAAGATACAGTTCCTAAGAGTTACAGGAATTACCTTCCCATATAGGAAAGTAAGCAGTTTAAGCTTATTGAGTCCCTTACAATTTCCTTTTCATGTACACTTTTTAATGTTTCTTTTGTATCTTGTATTTGAAAGTCAAATTTTCTATTCAGCTTTGGTCTTTTCATCAATAATGATAGAAAGTCCTCTATTTTATTATATATCTATACTGCTCCCCCTCCCAGGATTCCCGAGTTACTCAGTTTTGCTGGGTAGATTATTCTCAGTTTTAATCCAAGCTCCATTGCCTTCTGGAATATAATGTTTCAAGTCCTCTGCTCCTTTAACATAGAAGCTGTTAAATCTTGTGTGATCCTGACTGTGGCTTCACAATATTAGAATTACTTCTTTGTGGTTGCTTGCAATATTTTCTCTTTGACCCAGGAGCTATGGAACTTGTCTATAATATTCATGGGAGTTTTAATTTTGGCATCTCTTTCAGGAGGTGATTAGTAGATTTTATCAGTTTCTATTTTAGCCTCTGGTTCGAGGGTCTTGGGGCACTTTTATTTGATAATTTCTTGAAATAAGATGTTTAGGTTCTTTTTTTGATCATGGCTTTCAGGTGGTCCAATTATTCTTATCTTTCCTTGATATATTCTCCAGATCATTTCCCCCCCATGAATATTTCACATTTTCTTCTATTTTTTTCTTTTTTTTAACTTTGTTTTGTTGTCCCTTAATGTCTCATGGAGTTGTTATCTTTCACTTACCCAATTCTAATTTTTAAGGAATTATTTTCTTTAGTGAAGTTTTGTACCTCTTTTTTCCATTTGGTCAATTCTGCTTTGTAAGCATTTCTTCCCTTCAGTGAATTTTTTGACTTCTTTTTACCATTTGACCAATTCTGTTTTTCTTTTTCTTTTTTCTTTAAATGTATAGAATAAAGCAAGCATTTCTAGAACATAGTATAACAAAAAAAATGATTGCATATTAAACTGTAAATCTATTAAGCACAATTTATTATTCATTGTAAATATATAATAAAGTTACAATGTACATTTCTTTTTTTTCCTTCCCTCCCTTCTCCCTGATCCCTCCTTCCTCAAGATGGCTACCATCTTTTTTTAAGTATCTCTCTAATGGCATTATTAGAACAAGGACTACTCCAGGATACCACAATCATTGGGGCTTCTTCTTCAGCAAGAAAGGTTTTCCCTTCTTCTGCACCAACACACCTTTCACACCTAAAGGTGTGAAACTCTAATAACATTGGGAGTGACTGGAACCAATTTCAAGAAACAATTAAAGTCAACCAAATTCTGAGCAATCCCAAGGAGCAAAAAAATAAAATAAAATCCCCTAAAATCTTGGTCTCAGGCATGGATATCCTGTTTTTTGAATTAATGGCAGGTAAGCTAACTGGTCAGAAGGTCTCCATGCCAGAGAGGTCACAGGGACAGGAAACTACTTGGCCTTTTGTATTATGATTCTCACAGACTCAGGCTGGGTGCAGTGATCAAAGCTCTCTGAAGAGGTTCCAAGCAAGGAGACCTAATGATTTCTCCCCTATAGATAGTATAACACCCTTGGAACATTGACCAGATGTTTTGTTTTGTTTAAAGGAATAACATAGACACAGCAATTTCTTTCTTGAGGCTCAGAACCCACATGATAATGAAGTAATCTGTTTGCAGATTCTCCTGCTTCAGTCACAAAGCAGTCAATCCCAAGCCAGTGTTCCATGGCTAGGGAGAGTGGAAGATTGGATGGTAACAGAAACAGAGGTAAAGGCAGAAAGAAAAAAAGAGAAAAGGTAAGGAGCAGGAGGAAATGGAAGGGAAAAAACTTTTAAAATGAGAAAAGAGGGAGAAAGATGGAGGCAAGAAATGGGCTTGGCACTGAAGAATGTTATATCTGCAATGTCTTAACAAGAGGTAATTTGGTACAGTGTAAAACTGCTGAACTTTCAGTCAGAAAACCTGGGTTCAGATTCTGGCCCAGCTATTTGCAATATCTGTAAATGTATAGGTAATAGAATTAAAAGATCCCCTTTTATTGTCTTGGTTTTGGGGTTGTGTTAAAACCCAGAGGTTGTGAATCTTACTTGTGGGATGGACTTTCTGACCTGGAGAGAGATGGCTGAACTGGTAGGAGCTGGGGTGGTAGATTTAGAGACAGGCCCAAGCAGAGGAGGCCAGAAGAACTTTTGGAGAACAGTATCTGGGACACAGAGAGAGAGGAAAATTACCAGGGGCCGGAGTTGCTGAGAGAGAGACTGCTGAGGGCCAGTTAGAGCTGCCCAGGACTTTTTAAAATTGCCACCTGGAGCTGCCAAGAACTGAGGAGGCATGGCTGTGATGCTGGTATTTTGTCTGGCTGTTTTGATGTTGTTTTGCCAGATTCATCTGCTGATGAAGGTCAGTGCTATTGTTTCAGAGGTCCAGGAACCTTGCTGTTGGTTCAGAAGCCCTGAAGAAGGATTTTCTTGTTGTATGTGTACAGAAATCCTGGAAGAGGGTCTTGCTGATGGGTTCTGGGCCTGTTCTACAGGCAGAGAGTGAACTGATAAGGACACTGGCAGTGCATCTTGTGGCTTTGTTAAGCTTTGTCTCCCCAGGAACAGAGATTGCTGAAAACTTGCCTTGTGTCAAGATGAAGAAAAGACCTTCCTTGGGTATTAAATGTTGTGATGATATCTTTGTAGCTTAGGGGTAGGTGGCCTTTTGTTTTCTCTACTGCCCCTTTTGAGAAGGTGCTTAGAGTTAACTGATGATAATTGTAATTCAGCTGTGATCCAGGGGTGGGAAACTTTTGACTTTTTTGTGCTCTGTGACTGACCAAATGAATGTACTTTGCTTATGATTGGAAACTAATCTCCATTTGAGAAGGGAGGCTTTGGGACTGACTAAATGAATGTACTGCCCAGGGATAGAGTAGTATTTGGACTGAATTGAGGATTTACTAAATTATTGGATTACATGTAGTGAATGCTATATTTTGATTTTCTCTTTTCTGTGAATGGTTTGCCTTAATTTGTTACTGAATAAAATGGAGAGTTACTATGCTGGTATTCTGAAACTTGGAAGTTGCCTTTGCTTGGTGCTGCAGTAACCTGGGCTAATCTGGGTCCAAGATTTCTCA
>CM053584.1:68576207-68594271 GCA_028627135.1 Pseudochirops cupreus | reverse complement strand
TTCAAATATCCAAGGGTCCTCAGTCACGTAGACACTTTAGCAAAGGGCCTAGGGGCAGGGAAGATCTTCAGATTCCCATAACACTGGACAGAAACAATTCAAGTGTCGTGGAGCCACAATCAGTATAACACAGGTTTTGGCAGCTTCTAAATGATAGAATAAGAGGGTTTGGAATATGATATTCCATATGACAAAGGAGTTAGGGTCAAAGGATCACCTACACAGCAAAACTGGGTATAAACTGGGAAAATGTGTATTCAACGAGATAGAGGAATTTCAGATATTCTTAATGAAAAGACCAGAGCTGAATAGAAAATTTGGCTTTCAAGTATAAGACTCAAAAGAAGTATAAAAAGGTAAACAGGAAAAGGAAATCATAAGGGACTTAATAATCTTAAACTATCTATATTCTTAGGTGGGAAAATGATATTTCTGAAGTTTGTTTTAAATGATTTTTTTCAATGATCTTTAAATATTTCATTTTTCCAATTTTAGTAGTATCCTCAAATATCTCCTCTTCTTCTCCCAATAGCCTGGAGTCAGGGATGGAATTTTTTTTTATGACTGCTTTATAGTGATTTGTCATACTTTGTTGTCTAATCCAGAGCTGGAGACATTAAATTTGTAACCCATGTCACTAACTTGGTAAATATTTCCATTTTAGGGCATTGAGAAGTTTTCATGATTTTAGTCCATTTCAGGTGCACAAGTTTTTTTGTCTCACTTAAGTGGCTAAAATCACCTGCACTGTACCACTTCTACCAGGTAGGGGAGGATTTTGGTATTTCTGATTTGTTCTGTTGTATGTTCTTTTTTATGATTCCAGAACAAGAAGAAACAGCACTTTCTCAGCTGTCTTTTGTAAGAATCAAAAAGCTTATAATCTTAGAGAATTCTGTGGGACTCCAAGAGTTTAAGTGATAAGGCCATATATTCAGTATGTTGCAGAGATGGGACTTGAGCCCAGAAATTGTCAACTCTTACATCAAATCTCTAACCATTACTCTGCTTATCATCATCATCATTACTGCCATCATCACCACCATCATCACCATCACCATAACTATTATTATTGCCATTATTAATCTTACACTGACAAGGGAATAACAATATGACACTCATGCTAACATTTTCACAATAACAATTTCAACATTACATCTATATTTTATTTGAAGGGATAAAAGCTTTTTTTTAAAGTGCTATTGTAATTGAAAGAAAATTTTCTACAGAAATCCTTTTGAATTTCATATCCAACAAAAAAACCATCAACCTAAAAGTCAAGATTTATACCGGACCAAAAGCTTTTAATTATCTTCCAGTTGTAATTATGCATATGTCACAGATGGCAGGTAAAGCAGTTCTGGTATATGAAAGAGAGTGTATGAATAATGACTATCGTTTGAACAACAAAAGAAAGTTGTTTTTCAGAAAAGAGGAAGAAAAAAACCATAACAGCTTCTCGAGGTGTGCAGGACAAAAAAAAAAAATAACACAGCTGATGTGGTAGGACTGTTAGTAAAATTTTAATCTAAACAATGTCATAAATAATAGAGAATCTATATGAATTATTGTTCTAAACCCTCCCAGATATTAAAAAAAATATTTTAGACTGATGTTTTGTTTGTTTGTTCAGAGGGAGGGAAGGCAGGGCAATTAGGGTTATGTGACTGTCCCGAGGTGACATGGCTAGTAAGTGTTAAGTGTCTGAATATGAATTTGAACTCAGGTCCTCCTGGCTCCAGGGCCAGTGCTCTATTCACTGTGCCACCTAGGTGCTACTAGACTGATGTTTTAAAGGGCATTCCATAGTTCCCAGAAATTGTATGTATGTTTCCTCTCCAGTTATCCTAGAATTTTCATAACAAAGAATTATTTGACCAAATTCTACTGTTGTATCACCCTCACCACCACCACCACCACCACCCAAAAAAGTCTGTGTTCTGATACAGTGTAAAATTATAAAACAAACTATTATTTTATAGCCTTTACACATGGATTTCAATTCATTTGTGATAACACAGTAACATTGGAGTGGTAGATCCAAGAAAATAAAACCAAGTCTTGGCTAATATTTTTCCTTCCTAATTCAATGAACTTATGATGCAATAAAATATTGCTTTCTTTTTATGTAAAGATTTCAATTTTTTTGCATATGTTTGGACTATTTATGAAATCATGACCATATATTATGATAACCGTGAATAAAAGACAAACCATGAAATATTTTTTTCAACTCATATACCTTAAAGAGAGGCAGGATTGCATAATAGATAGAGTAGTGATCTTTCAGTTAGAAAGATCTGAGTTCTAATTCTAAATCAGAAACTTATTTGATTCTGAGCAAGTCACAACCTCTTTCCCTCAGTTCCTTACCTGAAAAATTGGGATGATGATAGTAACTACTTGATAAGGATGTTATAACAATATGGCAATATATGTGTATATTTTTTGCAAATCTTAAAGTGCTATTTAAATGCTATTTTGTCTGCTGTTGCTGCTGCTAATACTACCTCCTTCTCTTCCTACTACCTACTGGTGCTACTACTATCTACTACTACTAACGCTATTATTACTAGTACTCCTACTACTAATATGATGATGACTACTATGACTATTACCAGTTGTAGTAGTAGAGCATGTATAACCGGTTTTGAATCATGGAGTTCTGGGTCCTGCCAGTAAAATAGATACTAATTGAATTGCTATGGGTCAATAATTTAACCTTTCTGTCCTGATAAATAATCTAAGACAATAAATTACAGAAGAGTTGTTGATCTACTTTGGAAATTGACACAACGAAAGTTTTACATTAAAATAAAAGCACAGATGGAGAATATATATATTTACACAATAGCTAAAATATCTACTTAATCTATGTCTTTATGAATATAAAATGCTGAAAAAGCCTCAGCAGTTGTGTAAGCTTGATTTTCTTCAGTGAAAAGAATCATGTTTCCCCTCTGTATAAGATGATTGTGAACAAATAACATTACCTTTTTTAGAAAATCAAAGTATCCTGGAAGCCACTGTTATAATAACTTACTAAATTAGACAAACCAACCATCTCCCTCTCACATGCTTCAGTGAATTATAGTACTTATAACAATTACTTCACCAGGCTACCATGCAGTGTGAGTTTCAGAAACTAACATTTTAGATAAGACATAATGTATGGCATCATAGAAATTATAGTTTATCAACTAGAAAGACTCCTAGGCTTCCCATTCACCCTTTCAACAATAAACTGCCATTCAAGTAACTGTGTTTGAAAATTCTTATCAACTGATGTACCTTGAGCAATGACTTGACTCTGATTCCCTCTCTCTCTCTCTCTCCCTCTCACTCTTCCTCTCTCTCTCTCTCTCTTTCTCTCTCTGTCTCTGTCTCTTTATATCTCTCTCTCTTTCTCCTCCACTCTTTCTCTCTTTCTTTTTCTTCTCCTCTTTCTCCTCCTCCTCAGTGAAATGCATAAAGCATACCTACAAAACATGGAGATGTTGCGATCTGTCTCAGTCAAGGGAAGGTATATGAGTAGAGGTGAAATAAAGGACATGGGCAGTGCTGAAATGTAGACTAATGATGTTCTGTAGGAAAATTGTGGACAGGTTTTACTCTTCTTTCATGAAAGTAAATAAATTTTGTTTTGACTAATTAATGTACTTCACTTGCCAATAACACAATCAATGACTTACCATATCTAGATCTCATAGAATTCAGATCTGTGATTTGTGCAATTCATGTAAAGCAGTGTAAAGCCAAGCACAAGAAGCTTTCCAGAGGACTGCTGCTCTGAACCGCTTTAAGGTTCTGATTACATCATATAGTGAACTCTGTATTTATTCTGCAGTAAATTAAAGCAAAACATTCATAGAAATCAAAGTGCAGCATTCACAATGTTATGACATAACAAGTTATCACTAAAGTGGCCACATAGTTTTCACCAAAGTGGCCACTTAGTTTTAAGCAAAATATATCATACAGTAAGTCCTTAACTCAGTCATCCTTAAGGAGCATGCCTCCTTAAGGAACATAAAATACAAAGGTCAAAGTTCTCCACCCCTAGGTTACCTTGTATGATGATCTTCTCAGTTAGCATTAAGTACACAAGAAGAGGTCTTTTCATCTTGAATTGAGGCTGGCTCTCAGATTCCATGGTTCCTCTTCCATGGGTCTAGCTCCTACCTGAATCTACCCAATAGTTACCTGTATTAAAAGGCAAGCAGCTCTCAGTTCCTTGTCCAGTTCCTCGTCCAGTTCCTCATACAGTACCCATTCCATATTGAGTTTTACAGTGTCCAGTCCACCTCAAGTCCTTCATAGTTCCTGTTTCTGGGAAGACAAAGCTTAAAGAGTCATAATAATATTCATACAAATTGCTGACACCATCATTAATTCACCATCTGCCTATGAAATCAACAGAGATCCACAAGGTTCAAGAGGTCAACACAAATCATTAGTAAAGTCCCAGGACCTCCAAAAACCCTCCTCCAGGACTTTTGTAAACAGACAACCAGAAAATCCTCTTTTGGGGCTTCCAGCAAGGTCCCAGGGCTTCCGTACACAAACAAAAATCAGCACATACAGAACAGACAAATATAGAGTGCCAGGATACCACAAGTCCTCTCCTTCTCAACTCTGTGACCACAAGAGTTCTCTTCTCAGTTCTGATCAGTTAGGCTCTCTTCCAGCCTGGGCTTCTCCTTATATATGTTCATTAGCTCCTCCCAACAGGGGTCACAAGTTCTGAGCTTCACAGGTTTTGGGGTTCACAAGTTGTGGGATTCACAAGTTTTGTTTCTCAACAAAGACTTGATACAATCACAGGCAAGCCTTAAAAGAAAGTTGAACAGAAGGAAGGTGTTAAATAATTAAATACCTAGGTGTTAAGTACTTCTTTGCTTGCCATTATAAGCAGGCAAATGTATGAAAAGTTTATAATGTCATCATAAGTTTTGAAAGCCAGTATCCTTCAGTTTCAGGAATTTTTCCCCACAGGAGGTATGGAACAAAATAAATGTTGCATAAAAATATTATACAGTTGGCCCTATCCATTTAGAAAAGTATGAATTAAAAAGAAATTATTATTCCACTCATGCAAATAAAGGAAATATAACAAGTTCTCAATGCATTGATTTCTTATCCATTAAGAGAGTTTTAGACTATTATTTTTTACAATGATAGATATTGATCTGTGTCTTTAAATATTTGTTCACAAGTACATAAAAAATGTGTCATGTTCATAAATGCAAACTGTTATTGTGTACTCTAGCTATACACAATAGCAAGTGAATATCCATTCTTTTCAGGGAAATGAGGTTACTTTTTTTTTCTTTTCACATCTCTAGTCTCTGTGTATATGTGTGTGTGTATACATAAATATGTATATGTAGATATATGCACATATACACACAAAATATGTGTGTACATATATGTATATGCAATGAAGTGTACCATTTCAGTATCTAATGAAGAGCCTAATTAAAAAGCGTAATGAGAGGCTTGCAAAATTAGAATTTAGAATTTGACCTTTAACTTTTTATTTATTCATATTCAAAATTAAAGTTGTTGGACGCCTATGATTACGTGGTTATCCTGTGCCTTTTAATTTCCACCTAGACAATGAGAAATACAAACATCCAAGATTGAGTAGAACCAATATGACAAAGTAATGGCAGGGCTTATTTGAACTCTCCAAATTCTATTCTATATATCATAAAAATAATGCCTTAAATGATTTCTGGAGTGGCAAAACTTAAAAGAGGATGAGGTGAAATAATTTTCTATCTCAGAACAACATAGAATGGTACAAGGAAAGGTATGTATCACTTGGTTGAAAGTGAAACATAGTCCAGCACATTGGAGGATGTGCTGCAGCAATTGAGCAGCAGGTCTTAAGCGTAACTGAAAGCGCAATTTCTGGAGCTCTTGGTCTACATATAGTAAAGGAATAAGATAATTAGTCAGAAGGACAATACAGGGAAACTTTTTCTGACAGTGAGAGCAACACAATGTAGCATTGCCATTTGTTGTTCCAGGTTACATTACAAGGGAGAGGAGGAGCAATAGCAGGCGTGTAGAACCTAGTCAGACTTCATGGGGAAAAGAGTGCCTATTCACAAAACAGAGTACAGGTCAGGAGAACAGTAACCACACTATTCCTCAGATCATATGCCATCTTGGAAGAACGAAAACTTGCAGACCCCAAGAACTAGTTCTGAAAACGGCAACATGTGCACACACACACACACACACACACACACACACACACCACTCTCTAATGCTATGAGCAGAGCCCAAATTGAACATAAAGTTAAAAATTAAGTAATAGACTGGAAAAATGAACAAAGAAAAAAAAAGAGTATCTGAATATAAAAAATAACTATGATGGGTGGCGTGCAGGGTGGAGAGATGACAGTTTGCCATCAAGTTGATACACCAACGACGAGGGCCATTCCCAGGCCTATTGCCGCCAGTCTGTGATCTGTTGGAGCTAGGTAAGAGTCAAATTCAGGGCCCACATCAGGGGCAACAGGTACTCCTAGAATTATCAACTCATAACCTGGACATTTAAAAAGCACCTACCTAAACTTCTAGGGACCATCCTGGCAGAGTGAACCCTGGCTGCTCCAATACTCTCCTCCAAACCTGAAAACACAGAAATTATTGCCCTGGAGCAAAATTTTAAAATAATTAGGGCTTGGGAGTCCTAGAGGAAGGATTGGCTAAGGTCTTGCCTCAAAATGGGTAAAAAACCAATTGCAAAGACAAAGACTCTAGAATTCTATTGTTGCAAGCAGGAAGAACCAAATTCAGAAGGAGATAGCATTGACTCCACATCCACAGTAGAAACCTCAACAAGGAATATGAATTGATCTCAAGCCCAGAAAGCGTTCTTAGAAGAGCTCAAGAAGGACTTTAAAGACCAAATTAGAGAAGTAGAAGATAAAATGAATAATTCTTTTAAAATCAACATTGTGAAAATAGAAAAACCTTTCAGTGAAGAAAGCAGCTGCTTAAAAAAGAAAAAAAAAAGGTGTGAAATGGAAAAAAAAGGCTCAAAATCTAACTGGAAGAAATAAATCCCTAAAATGAAATCTATTCAGATTTGGAAAAGGACCTTCAAAAATTGACTGAGGAAAATGATTCATTAAAAATTAGAATTAGCCAACTTGAAGCTAATGATTTTATGAGGAACCAAGAACCAGTCATACAAAACATCAAGAATGAAAAATTAGAAAAAGAGGGAAAATATCTCAATGGAAAAATAACTGACTTGAAAAACAGATTCAGTAGAGATAATCTGAGAATTATTGATCCACCAGAAAATCATGATGAAAAAAGAGGCTGGGCCGCAGCTTCCAAGAGCTCATCAAGGAAAACTGCCCTAAATCCTAGAACCAGAGGGTAAAATAATTCATGAGAATCCACCAGACATCCCCTGAAAGAGATCCCAAACTGAAAACTCTACAAAATGTTGTAGCCAAATTCCAGAACTATCAGATAAAGGAGAAAATACTGCAAGCAGCCAGAAAGAAACAATACAAATATCAGGGAACTACAATGAAAATTGCATAGGATCTGACAGCTTCTACACTGAAAGATCAGAGGGACTGGAATATGATATTTTGCAAGGCAAAAGAACCCAGGTTACAACCAAAGATTAGCTATCTAGTGAAACTGAGCATAGTATTTTGGGCAAGGAGATGGTCATTCAAAGATATAAGGGACTTCCAGAACTTCCTGATGAAAAATCCAGAGCTCAAAGGAAAGAGACATAGAAAGGTAAATAGGGAAAACACACATACACACACACACACACACACACACACACACACGTGTGTGCACACATAACTTGTTATTTAATAAGAGCAAACTGTTTATATTCCTGTATGAGAAGCTGATACCTGTTAATATTGAGAATTGTGTAATTATTGCAACATTTAAAAGGGATATAGATAAATAGAGGAGGTGGGTTTAAATTAAACAAAATGATTAAAAAACACTTATTAAGGGGTGGAAAGTGACTGCAATGGAAGAAGAGGAAAGAACGAAGCAGAAAAAGGGTAAATTATAGCACACAAAGAGGCATAAAATCATATTATAGTAGAAGGGAGGGAGATGAACATTATATGAACTTTGCCCTCATTGATCCTAGTGTAAGAAGGGAATAACATAATGAGTAAAGTATAGGAATCTATTGAGAAGAGACATAAAATGCATCAAAATAAAGGGAAAGAGGGGAGGGAGAGGAGCATCACATGAGATTGATTCTTGTCAATCTTAGTTCAGGGAAGAAATAACATTCTACCCCTTAAGTATAAAAATCTACCATATCCTACAGTCAGTAGGGGGGTGGGGAGGGCAAAAGAGAGGGGGGTTAAAAGGGAGGGAAGAAGTAGTAAGGAGGAGGGGTAGGAAAAGAGAGGGTGACTGATAAGGAGGGAAGACTGAGGAAGGCAATGGTCAAAAGGAGAAGTCTTAAGAAGTAGAAGGGAGAATGGGAAAAATAAAAGCATAAACAAGGGAGGGAATAGGATGGAGGGAAAGACACAGATAGTAATCATAACTGTGAATGTGAATGGAATGAACTCTCCCATAAAACAAAGGCAGATAGTAGAGTGGATTAAAAACCATAATCCTACAATATGCTGTTTGCTAGAAACATATTGAAACAGACAGATGATCACAGGGTAAAGGTAAAAGGCTGGAGTAAAATATATTACCCTTCAGTCAAAGTAAAAAATCCAGGGGTAGCAATCCCTATCTCAGACAAAGCAAAAGCAAAAATATATCTAATTAAAGGAGATAAGGAAGGAAACTATATCCTGCTAAAAGCCATCATATAAAATGAAGCAGCATAATTACTAAACATTTATGCACCAAGCAGTACAGCATCCAGATTCCTAGAGGAGAAGGCAAGGGAGTTAGAGGAAGAAATAGATAGCAAAACCATACTCATGGGGGCCCTCAGTCTCTCCAACCTGAACTCCATAAATCTAACTTCAAAATAAACAAGAAAGAAGTTAAGGAGGTAAATAGAATCTTAGAAATGATAGATATGGTATGGAGAAAAATGAATGGAGATAAAAAGGAATATAACTTCTTCTCATTGGTACATGACACGTACATAAAAATTGACCATGTACTAGGGCATAGAAACCTTACAATTTAGTTCAGAAAGGCAGAAATATTAAGTTCATCCTTCTCAGATCATGACACAATAACAATTATTGGTAATAAAGGGCCATGGAAGGATATACTAAAAACTAATAGGAAACTAAATAACTTAACACTAAAGAATGAGTGAGTCAAACAAGAAATTATAGAAACAATCACTAACTTCATTTAAGAGAATGACAATAATGAGACAACATACCAAAATTTATGGGATGTAGAAAAAGCAAATCTTAGAGGAAGTTTTATATTCCAGAATTTTTACATAAAGAAAATAGAATAAATGAAGGTCAACAAATTGGGCATAAAATTGAAAAAGCTATAAAAAGAACAAACTGAAAATCCCCAATTAAATACTAAATTAGAAATAATGAAAACCAAAGGAGAGATTAATATAATTGAATTTAAGAAAACTATTGAAATAATAAATAGAACTAAGAGCTGGTTTCACAAAAAAATAAAATAAAATAAAATTGATAGACCCTTAGCCAAAAGAAGAAAACCAAATAACAAATATAAAAATGAATAGGGTGAATCTATCTCCAATGAAGAGGAAATTAAAACAATAATCAGGAATTATTTTTGCCCAGTTGTATGCACATAAATTTGACAAACTTAGTGAAATGGATGAATATATACAAAAATATGATGTGCCCAGATTAACTGAAGAACAAGCAAATCACGTAAAAAACCCTATCTCAAAAGAAGAAATTGAACAAGCCATCAATAAACTCCCTAGGAAAAAATCTCCAGGGCCAGATGGATTTACGAGCAAATTCTATCACACACATTTAAAGAACAATTGATTCTAATACTCTACAAACTATTTGGGGAAATTGCTGATGAAAGAGTCCTACCAAATTCTTTTTATGACACAAATATGGTACTGATACCTAAATCAGGAAAAGATAAAAAAGAGAAAGAAAATTATAGACAAATTTCCCTCATGAATATAGATGCAAAAATTTTAAATAAAATATTAGCAAAAAACTGCAGCAACTTATCACAAGAATAGAACACTTTGATCAGGAAAGATTTATTCCAAGAATGCAAGGAAGGTTCAACATTAGGAAAACCATCAGTATAATTGATCATATCAACAATAAAACTAGCAGAAACCATAGGATTATCTCAATAGATGCAGAAAAGGTTTTTGACAAAATATAACATTAATTCCTATTAAAAACACAAGAAAGTATAGGCATAAATGGAGTATTCCTTAAAATAATAGGTAGCATTTATTTAAAGCCATCAGCAAGTATTATATGTAATGGGGATAAGCTAGAAGTATTTCCAATAAGATCAAGGGTGAAACAAGGAAGTCCATTATCACCTCTGTTATTCAATCTGGTACTAGAAATGTTAGCAGTAGCAATTAGAGAAGAAAAAGAAATTGAAGGAATCAAATTTGGCAAAGAAGAGACTAAGCTATCACTCTTTGCAGATGATATCATGATATGCTGAGAGAATCCTAGAGAATCAAGTAAAAAACTACCTGAGACAATAAATAAATTTGGCAAAGTTGCAGGATATAAAATAAACCCAAATAAATCCTCGGCATTCCTATATATCTCTAATGAAACCTAACAGCAAGAGATAGAAAGAGAAATCCCATTTAAAGTTACTGTAGACATTATAAAATATTTGTGGATCTACCTGCCAAAACAAACCCAGGACCTATATGAACACAACTACAAAACACTTTTCACACAAACAAAGTCAGATGTAATTAAGAGGAAAAATATCAACTGCTAATGGGTGGGTTTAGTTAATATAATAAAAATGACAATTTTACCTAAATTACATTACATATTTCATGCCATCCCAATCAATCTACCAAAAAAACTACTTTCTAGTGGTAGAAAAAATAGTAACAAAATTCATTTGGAAGAACAAAAGGTCCAGAATATCAAGGGAATTAATGAAAAGAAATGCTAGGGAAGGTGGCCTAGCTGTACCAGATTTTAATCTGTATTATAAAGCAGCAGTCATCAAAACTATTTGATACTGGCTGAAGAATAGAGTAGTGGATCAATGGAGTAAATTGGGTACACAAGACCCAGCAGTGAACGGCTATAGTAATCTTCTGTTTTATAAACCCAAAGACCCCCATTTTGGGGATAAGAACTCACTATTTGACAAAAGGTGCTGGGAAAACTGGAATATAGTATGTCAGAAACTGGGCATAGACTATTATCTAACACCGTATTCCAAAATCAAGTCTAAATTGATGCACAATCTAGGTATAAAGGCTGATATTGTAAGCAATCTGGGAAAGCAAGGAATAGTTTACCTGTCAGATTTATGGAGAAAGGAGAACTTTATGACTAAACAAGAGTTAGAGAGTATTATAAAATTCAAAATGGATAATTTTGATGACATTAAATTGAAAAGTTTCAGTACAAACAAAGCTAATGTAATAAGGATTAAGAGAGAAGTGGGAAATTGGGAATTTTTACAACCAATTTCTCTGATAAAGGCCTCATTTCTAAACTATACAGGGAATTGAGTCAAATCTATAAGAATATAAGCCATTCCCCAATTGATAAATTGTCAAAGGATATGTACAGTCTCTTTTCAAAGGAAGAAATTAAAGATATCTATAAGCATATGAAAAAATGCTCTAATTCACTATTGATTAGAGAAATGTAAATCAAAACAACTCTGAGGTACCACATCTCACCAGTCAGATTGGCTAAGATGACAAAACAGGAAAATGACAAATGCTGGAGAGGATGTGAAAAATTGAAACATTAATTCCTTGTTGGTGGAGTTATGGACTGATTCAACCATTCTGGAGAACAATTTGGAACTATGCCCAAAGAGCTATAAATAACTGCATACCCTTTGACCCAGCAATGCCAGTTCTAGGGCTATATCCCAAAGAGATCATAGAAGTGGGAGGAAGAGCTGTATGTACAAAAATATTTGTAGCAGCTCTTTTTTGTCATGTCAAGGAATTTGAAATTAAGGGTATGCCCATCAATTGGGGAATGGCTAAACAAGTTGTGGTATATGAATGTAATGTAATATTATTGTACTATAAGAAATGATGTACAGATGGACTTCATTTTTACCTTGAGAGACTTATACAAACTGATCCTGAGTAAGAATAGCAGAACCAAGAGAAATTTGTACAAAATTACAGACACAACATGCATGTGATGACCAACTTTGATAGATTGGACTCTTCTCAGCAATTCGAGGCTGTAAGACAACTCCAAAAGACTCATGACAGAAAGAGATGTCCACATTCAGAGAAACAATTAGAAAAAAGAGTTTGAATGCAGATTGAAGCAAACTACTTGCTCTCTTTCTTTTCTTGTCTGGTTTTGTTTCATCTTTCCCATTGTTCATTCCATTGGTTACAATTCTTCTTTATAACCTGACTAATGTCTAATGTGAAAGTATTTGCAGATTCTATACTTCATTCTATGTTGTCATGGAGGAGGGGGAGGGAGGAGGAAAAAATTGAAACTCAAGGGATTGTGGAACTGAACCTTGTAAACTAAAAGCAAACAAACAAATTAATAAAGACATAAAAATAAAATTAAAAAATTACTATGAAGACAGAGAAATTAAAACACAAATTCAGCAGAAAACACTGTCAAAATAACTAAATGCAAAAACCTCAAAAAAATGTTAATTATTCTCAGAGCCAAAGAGAAATCCTGGAAGAGATCAAAACAGATTTTAAAAATAAGATATGAAAGGTAGAGGAAAATTGTGGGAAAAAATAGGAGTGATGCAATAAAATCATGAAAGAGTCAACAGCTTGGTAAAGGAGGAACAGAAATATACTGAAAAAAATAATATCTTTTAAAAAAAGCAGACTATGACAAATCATAAAAGAGGCACACATATCCACCTAATAAAAGAACTCCTTAAAAAGTAGAATTAGACAAATTGAAAAAGAGACACAAAAACTCACTGAAGAAAATAATTCCTCAAATATCATAATTAAGCATCTGGAAACTAATTCCTATGTTAGACATCAAGAAACAAACAAATAAAAGCCAAAGAAAGAAAAATTAGAAGTTAATATTCTAGTGGTAAAGCAACTGACCTGGAAAATACATCCAGGAGAGGTAATTTGAGAATTTTTGGAGTACCTGAAAGCCATGACCAATAAAATAGCATAGTAGTCATATTTCAAGAAATTATCAAGGAGAACTTCCTTGATATTCTAGATCCAGAGGGTAAAATATCAATTAAGAGAATCCACCAATCACTTCTGGAAAGAGATGCGCAAAATGAAAACTCCCAAAAATATTGGAGCTAAATTCCACAGTTCCCAAGTCTATAAGAAAAAAAAAAAACTGCAGCAGCCAGAAAGAAACAATTCAAATATTGTGGAGCCACAGTCAAGATGGCACAAGATTTAGCAGCTTCTACTTTAAAGGATAACAGGGTTTGGAATATGATATTTTCCAGGGCAGAAAGCTAGGATTACACCCAAGAATCAACCACCAAGCAACACTAAATGCAATCCTTTGATAGGAGATGAATATTTAATAAAAAAATGATCTGAAGCATTCCTAATGAAAAGGCAGAGCTGATTAGAAAATTTGATTTTCAAATATAAGACCCAAGAGAAGCAAAAAAGAAAAGAAAAGAAAAGAAAAGAAAGAAAGAAAGAGACATTAAAACAGGTTCAGTGGGGTTGAACTCTTTACATTCCTACATGGAGATATAATTAGAAGTTTTAAGGACTTTATCATTATTAGGGTAGTTAGTAATATATATGAACAGAGGACCCTTGTGAGTTAACCACAATATGATTATATAAAAATAAAGAGCAAATTTTAAAAGTGAGAAAGTGGGATGCACTGGGAGAAAAGTGAAGAGAGAGGTTAGAATGGGTTAAAAGAGATGAGAAAGAGATTTTACTGTGGAGATAAAGTTCAGTGTAGGGGGCATGGTAGGCAACAGTGTAACCTGAATTGGCTCAATCATAAAATAACATACACATCCAGTTATATAAAGAAATTTATTTCACCTAACAGGAAAGTAGAAGGGAAGGGGAATAACAGAAAGCTGGGAGCTAATAGAAGGGAGGGTGAATGGGTGGAGACACTGGTTAGAAACAAAACACTTATGAATAAGGACAGGGTAGCAGGAGAGAGAGAAAGATAAACTGGGGAAAACTTTGATGGGTCCTTTCCCAATTGATAAACGACCCAAGTATATCAACAATTCTTTTTCAGATAAAGACATCAAAGATACAAATACTCATATAGAATGTTTTAAATTACTATTGATAAGAACATGAAATTCAAAAGATGTTTGATGTATCACCTCACACTTCTCAGAATGACTCATGTGCAAGAAAAAGCAAATGATAGATATTTGAGGGGATATGTGAAAAATCGGGACATTAATGCACTGTTGGTAGAATTGTGAGTTGATTCAACCATTCTGGAGAGCAATTTGAAATAGTAAGGTCAACATTTTATGATTATCAACTGTGAATAACTCAACTGTTCTGAGGAATAAAATGATACAAGAAAATTCTGAAGGACTTATGATGAAAACTGCTCTTCATCTCCTAATGAAGAACTGATGGAGCCTGAATGCAGATTTAAACACACTTTTTTCCTTTATTTTTCTTAGATTATTTTTGGTTGTTTTATTTTCCTTGCTCTGAGTTTTTCTTTCTCAAGATGACTTATATAGAAACACATTTTGCACGACTGTATATGAATGGCATCTTTCAAATTGATTGCTTTTCCAATGAGAGGGGACGAAAGTGAAGGAGGGAGAGAATTTTGAATTCAAATAAAAAGAACGTTAATAATTGTTTTTGCATGTGATTTGAAAAAAATATTTAAAATAAGTACAACAAAAAATGAAAGAAACAGGACTTATATAAGGGATTATTGCTTAAAATCATCATGACTTCACTGGGTTTTGGGATTTATGACAAAGTAATAGTATCTGGTAATCCCTAGATATCTTCAGCATTGGGAAATATCTAAGTAAAACTTTTTTATAAAATTCTTCTTCATGTGAAATGTATGTATTCAGACAAAGAAATATTTAACATTTTTATCTAGATACTCAATTTGGGGAAATCTCCAATTAAGTTTTACTTCATTTTTGGCTCACAGGCCTTCAACTCTTCCTTGAAAAGATTCTTTTTTTTTATTTTTTTACTTTTTGGAGGGCAATTGGGGTTAAGTGACTTGTCCAAGGTCACATGGCTCATAAGTGTTAAGTATCTAAGGCTGGATTTGAACTGAGGTCCTCCTGACTCCAAGGCTGGTGCTCTGTTTACTGTGCCACCTAGCCACCCCGCTTGAAAAGATTCTTGTTCAAAGATGTTTCTTCCTGTCAGGTGGAGATGGAGATGCATCTTGAAGAACTGTCACAATGGCCACCCCACAAAAACCCCAATTGCAGTTCAAACTTGTATTAATTGGTGATGGAGGGAATGGAAAAACCCATTTGAAAAAGGTCACTTAACTGGTGAATTTGAGAAGTATGTAGCCACCTGGGTGTGGAGTTCCATCCTTTTATGTTCCATATTAATAGAGGTCATATTAAATTTGACATATGGAATACAGCTGGTCAAAAAAATTGGTGGTCTGAGATATGGTTATTACATCCAAGATCAGTGTGCCATTATAATGTTTGACGTAACATCAAGAATTACTTACAAGAATGTACTCATCCCCTACTAGATGGAGCTACTATCTTCCTTAATATCTTTGTACTTAATTTGCACATTTATAACAGCCAAAATGACTTATGCACTCCAAGTCATTCTAAAAACCATATTGCTATTACTGTATACAATGTTCTCTTGATTTCACTCTTCATTATTTCACATCTCATCTTACTAGGAAGGCTTCTAGCTTATCCCCATTACAAATAATGCTTGCTAATGGTTTGAAATGTTCAAGTTTTTCAGTTTTCAGGAGTCAGATGCAGAATTCAAAACCAGCTCTTCATAAATTCAAATTCAGAGCTCCAATATGCCACACTATCATAGTGTCTGTGTGTATACCTACACATAGATATCAGTATGTAAAATATGAATAATGGTAGTAATACGGTGATATATTAATAGCATATTATAATGTATATGTTAATATATTACCGATAGTGAGTTCAGAAAATATTTTAGTTAACTTTAGGAAATCATATACAAGTACATTTTCTTCAAAAATTTTGTCATAAAAAAAGAAAAGTAGCACTAAAACTCATTACTAATATCTTGAGAAGTTGTATTAAGGAATGAAAAGCCGTCTTCTGAAAAAAAAATCAAGATAAATTTGGCTTTCCAAAAGCAGAAGAATGCCAAACTGGGCAAACATTTCTTGGGTATTTAAAAAAAATTAAAATTTTATTTTATGACCTTTAAAAGTTTTCCTTTTATGTGATCTAAAAAATACAATTCAGAATAAAGACAATGTATTTCAAAACAATATATTAATAGTAAAAAAGCAGGTAATTTTTTTTATGTTACAAGTATATTGATAGTGATACTATATTGGCTGACATCAAAGTGAAATCCATTGGGATTACAAAGGCTGTCAGTTTTTGCATAAAGATAAGGCAAGCATGATGTCTTTCAAACATGTGCTTTTATAAATGATTACAGACATTTGTTTGTATTTAAATTCATATAAGTTTATCAATCCCTTTGCCTTCATTATTTTTAATTATTTGTGTTTCTGTAGTTCTTTGAAGAAGCAAATGCTAATATTGAATAAATTTAAATAAATTTATATTTTCTAAATGAGATTTTTTCTTCATTGAAACCTTATCATCTGATAATTATTTATGTATTTTTCCTACACGATAATCCTTTCATATTCAACTACACATATGATATGAAAACATAAGTGTAGATGCAATCAACATAGAGAAAATTAATATATTTAATTGATTATTATAATGGAAAGTGGAAAGAATGTAAAATATTGACAAAAATTGATCAATTAGTGAAAATGTACTAAATATTTTCTTTGTGTCATATGCTATGAGAATGAAGTAAGAAAGAAAACCCAAAAATAAAGAAAAATCAATTTACCAATCAAAATGATAAAACAAAGATAAACCCATAATCTAAACAGAATTTCTCATCTGAAGGAACTTACATTATAATGAGCAAGAAAATGTAACTAAAGAGACATACACAAAAAAGAAATAAAATAACCTCAAAGGGAAAGGGCTTAGCAGTTGAAAGGTTGGTTATGGAGGTCTTGCAGGAAAGGTCTCTTGGGGAAGGTGGTGTTTGAACTGAGTCATGAAGTTAAGGATGCTCTGAGGCCCTGGTGAAAAGAAAGAGCCTTCTAGGGATGAGGATAGTCAGTGCAAAACAACAGAGAGCCTAGTAGAATTGGACCGTACAATGTACACAAGGGTGTATTATGAAAGAAAACCTGAGATGCCATAAATGGAGAGACTCTAAAGAAGTTTAAGATTATATATAAAAAATGAATGACATATCAATAGATTTTGAACTTCAGACATCAATAAAAATAAAAGCACCATTATTTATTTACATCTCTCAGAAAGAATACTCACAAAATTCTCCCACCATTTGCTGCCACATATTTTGTGAGCAAGCATTTTAACTTCATTCTTGTTTTAAATAAAAATTCAGAAATAAGCAATGTGTAATTAGATTAAAAGTTATGCTTTTCTAGTGTTGAGTCAAATATTTTAAGCCTTTGTTCAGATAAAAAGGCCTGAATGAAAATTAATCCTATATATGATTAATATATTTTGGTGAACATCTTCTAAATTCTAATTTATTTCATTAAAATGTCATTTGTGAGGCAACAAAATTTATAAAAGTTGATATATTGTTAGATTACATTTATATATATTGTTAGATTATATTGTTAGATATATATTGTTAGATTACATTTAATTCTTG
>CM053584.1:68556901-68575707 GCA_028627135.1 Pseudochirops cupreus | reverse complement strand
AAAGTACTAGGCTACATACAACTCCGCAAAGGCCCAAATATCGTAGGCCCCCATGGACTACTACAACCAATGGCAGATGTAGTAAAACTATTCATAAAAGAACCCCTACATCCCCAAACATCATCAACACCCATATTCATCATTGCACCCATCCTAGCTCTTACACTAGCGCTCACCATCTGAACCCCACTACCCATACCCCATACTTTAATTGACCTAAACCTAGGCCTCCTATTCATCCTAGCCCTATCCAGCCTATCTGTCTATTCAGTCCTATGATCAGGCTGAGCATCAAATTCAAAATATGCCCTGATCGGCGCCCTACGTGCAGTAGCCCAAACAATCTCATATGAAGTAACCCTAGCCATCATCCTCCTATCCATTATATTAATTAATGGGTCATTTACCCTAAAAAATCTCATCACCACCCAAGAAAACATGTGACTTGTTATCTCCACATGACCCCTAACTATAATATGATACATTTTGTTTGGACCCAGTATGAAGAAACAAGAGTAATGGGGTTATAGGTAGAAATTTTAAAAAGGGCAAGATTAGACCTGATGTCTAAAAACTTTTAAGTGATGACAGTTGTCCTAATGTGAAATGGATTCCCTCGAGAGTTGGCAAATTCCTCCTACTTACATATATTCCAGCAGAGACTGGGTGACAAGTTGTTATGTTATGAGGGGCACTAGAGATTACTTCTAGGTGTGGTTTTGAGCAAAAGTCCCTTCAAACTCTGAAATTCCAGGTATCTTTGGTAGAGGCAGAGGTGAGGACAGGGTGCATCCCAGGCACAGGGCTTATTTTATGCTTTACTCATTGTTTTCCATCCACAGGATACCTCCTCTGGGGTAAGACACCTCATCCATTATCTTCATATGTCACTGAATCTCCTTCTGTTAACAGAACTTTCATTTGTATAAGAATCTGAAAATACTCAGTTTCCTTAGCCAAATTTCATCTATACAGCTAACACCTTCGAAGGTTAAGTCTCCAAGAAAATCCATGTTTCCACATTTTTTTTAAAGTTTTTACTCAGTGACATTATAATTGTGCTTCCAAAGATGCATCCCATAAGACTTCCCTGCTTAGGTAAAAGCTAAGACCTTGGTAATCAGTATTCTGTTTTATTTTTTGCCGAGATCATCTACTTAGAGAGACTCATTAAAACATGATGAGCTAGATAAGTTCCAGGGTATATTTTAAGTTAATTATGTTCTGAACTCTTACCTTTGTTGCTTTGGGCATAAATCAAAAGAGTCTAAAGTAGGTTCTTCTTTTTTTTTTTAAAGTAATTTCAACTCTTTTTTAAAAGATAGTCTCAGAGAAATTCCAAGTCATATGTGAGAGTTGAATCCTAAGGAGAAATGTTTTATCTTGGCAAATTCTGAGCATGAAGAAAGTTGTGAAAATGATTTTAGCTGGTCAAAGGGCAACTTTCAAGGCCAGTACCTTGCTTTGCATCTGAAATTTATTTAGAAGCTATCTGGAAACACAGATTCGGATACCGAATAGTTCAAAGAAATAATATACATAGAGTCTTTTCAATCGGAGTGAGGCACCAACCTGTAAGGGACACAGACAATCTGAATCTTTCATGTTTGACAACAAAACATTTCAATGTGGCACAAATAATATAATGTGTGAACTTTTCCTTTCAGTTTCAGAATACACATTTCTGTTCTTTCAAAGAATTCTGGTCAAACACGGGTGTATTCATTATCAGATTCACAGGATCACAGAATTTGTAGGGACCTCAAAGGCCATTTAGCCCAATGCTTGCCAAAATACATGAATTATGATATTTCAAACACCTTTTCATGGAAGACACTTGAAGAGGCAGTCTCAGCACTACAATTTAGGATCTCCAAAAGAAAAATTCAGAAAACCCAACTTGGTAAGTTTATATTAAAGGGTTAAATATTTCTGTCTCAATCCTGACTTCTCTCCCTCTCCAGCTCAAGGAATACAATGCTTAATTTTGTTTTATATAATCTTGGTCTTAGAAATCTGAAATTTAAAAGGGAAAAATAAAAGTCCTCTAAGACCACCTAGTTCTGATCACAGTGTTTTTCTACTTTTTTCTTCATGCAATTAAAATTTGACATATTTTTTTTACATTTCCTTAATTTCCGAGTGTATCTCCCCCATTGCAAAAGCCTATCCATTGTTATAAAGAATAAAAATAAAAGACAGAGAAAAAATAGTTTTATGCATAGTCTGAGTCTAAAAATATATTACAAACTCAGAGTTTCCTGCATCTGTAAAGTATTGAGAGAGGTTTATTTTCTTATCTCTTTGTAGCCTTATATACAATTCAGGTTTGTTTCTGCTGTTGAACTTTCCATTTCCCTGGTTCTACTTATTTCACTTTGCATTGTCCTATATTTCATTGTATTCTGATAATTCATCACTTAAGTAAATTAGAGTCATATCCCATTCAATTTGCCTACCACATTTTGCTTCACAATTTCCCACTGGGTTCCTACATTTTTTACCACTGAAATAAAAAGTTGCTATAAATATTTTACTGTGTATCAGGTTAATCTAGACTTCTGATGGAAATTGATTGTTCCCCAATACTATAATCTATGAACAATCAACATTACTCAAGGATAATGAAGAAACACTTGGTGACCATACATAGATATAAGAATATTGTGGAATCTCAGAATTTAAAGTTGGAAGGCCCTTCAGTAGTCATGTAGTACAATCTATATCATTAAGTGAATTACTAGTACAACAAACCTAGAAAGTCATAATTATCATTTGCTTGAGGATATCCAATATTGCCATCTGCATTAAGATAGAGGTTCCAGTTGGGGATGGTTCTAATTGTTAGGAAGCTCTTCTGAGGTCATCTAAATTTGTCTCTTTGTAACTGCCAATCTTGATCCTAGTTTTGTCCAGTAGGGCCAAGCAGAATGATAATGTCTGTTCCATATAATCACTTTTCCCTTACTCCATGATAATTATCTTCCCTACAATGCACCTCTGTTTCCACCTTGCTGCCCCAGTCCTTTGTTCCCAAGTCTAAACATTGACTTTTTCTTCAAATGTTTCTCAAATAGAATGAATTCAAGGCCCTTTACCATTGTGATTTCCTTTCCTCTGGGGGGGGAAAAAAAAAAAAAATATATATATATATATATATATATATATATACACACACACACACACACACACACACACACACACACACACACATATATATGCTTACACATATATACACATATATATACATATATACATATACATATACATAACATAATATATATATATATATATATATATATATATATATATATTATCCCCACTCTGTGTGGGATATTAGGGAAACACAAACATACTTACACACACACACACACACACACACACGCACACAACACACATGATTCTTAGTCCAGCAACTTGGGTTAAAATCTTAGCTCTGTCTCTTGCTATATATGTATGTATGTATTCTGGACAAGGCATAGTATAACGAGTTTCTCACTTTATTTCTAGAAATAATTCCTCTTTTAATGAAGACCAAGTTCACATTAGCTTTTTGAGGGCTGACACCACACTATTAAATTTCATTGAGATTGAAGTCTTCTAAAGCTAGCATTTTTTTCCTCCAGATAAAATGTTGGTTAATAATGCCTCAAACATTTTATATCTAGAAGAAATAGCCAAAAATAAATTACTAAAGATATGTATGTCTATAAATGTAGGCAGGCTAGGAGAGAGTCATGTAAAGAGAGACAGAGAGAGATGGAGGGAAAAATGAAGGGACAATATATGGTATTATATAGTAGCATATGAAATGTGTGTATGCATATATATATATATACACACATACATATATGATCCATATATGAAATATATCATATAATCATATATATGTGTCTATGTGTGTTTCTATATGTATATATAAATACTAGAGGGAATATCATATTTTTGTATACGATATGTGTGTGTTCTAGAATGCTGGGGATTATCCCTCTATTATCCCTCCCCCACCACGGAAAAGTGAGGGAGAATTTGAACAAGAATTGTTCATGATGAGTGGCATGGATAGGTTCTGATCTGTACTGCTTTAGTATATACACAAATGAGACCAATGACTTTTAAAATATTGAAGGTGGTTCAGCTCTCATAATTGACTAAATAATTTCATTAACACTTATTAAGATATCACCTCTCTGTAATTTGTTCAAAAGAGGAATACCAAAACCAAAAGTAATCTAATAGCAGATTAAAAACTGATTCTGTCAAGGACTCACAAAGAGTTTATCTTTATTCAGGAAGAGGACAATAGAGAGAATCTAGGACAGAATGAGAGAAGAAGGCTCTTAAACCAGTAAAAGCAAGCATAGAACATCTCATATATAGTAGTTTCCAGGGAAGGAAAATATCTTTGCTAGTATAACTCTCTGTGGGATTTTGGGGAAATACACACACACACACACACACACACACACATGCGTGCGCACACTATTTGATGTCCAAAGACTTGTGTTAAAATCTCAGCTCTGTCTCTTTCTATCTATGGTATCTTAGGTAAGTCATTTATTCTCTCAAACCTTCATTTTCTTGAATGAAATTATTAGAATCACCTTTATGTTTCCTTGCACCTCTAAATCCTAAGGTGCTGCTTTGAGTGACCTTGTTCTATAATAATTGAAGACAATAGGGCAGGATTAGACAGTTATCTAAAAGAGGGACTAAATTCAGAGTCAGAAGACCCAAGTTCAAATATCATCTCCACTTTGTACTAGTTGTATGACATTGGGTAAGAGAATATTGGTCTTTCTGCCTCAGTCTTCTCAACTCTCAAACTAGCTCTATATTACCTTCAAGAATAAAATTTTTTCAGGACTTAAAAAGATGGTATGATTTGAAATATGAGTCTCCCTATGGGATACAAAGAGGTAAAAATGGAATTCTTCAATATAATTGGAGAAGGCAATTGGATCAGAGTGATTACACAGAGAAATGCATAACTTTTAAAATTTTGATGGTTCATTTTACAAAGGATATCAAAGAGGGAAAGATATCAACAATGAGAAAAACATTGATGATAATCATGCATGTGTATATTTATATGTGCACATATTTATGCATATTTATATGCATATATATATATATATACATAAGTGCATGTGTCCGTAAATGCATACACTTTGGTCTAAAGAATAAACTTAACAGGTACAGGATCATGGAGTTTGTGGCTAGACAACAATGGAAATTAAAGGGCAAATATCAAGTTCAAAGTAAGGGAAAGGAAAGGGGACACTGATGGAGGACCAGAAAGAATTGCTTGTGATATCACAGGTTTCATGACCCTGCCTCAGGCAATGACAAAAAAAAAAACCGATAGTGATTTATTTTTGTTCTTTTACATTGGTACCAAGAATTGGTGAAATAAAATGTGAAATTCTTCCATTTCATTTTAAAGCTCCAAGAAAGATATTGTAGGAAACAGCCTTGATTGTATTGGAAGCAACTACATGGTGCAGTGGTAGTGGATAGATTGCAGGACCAGGAGTTGGGAAGACCTGAGTACAAATCTGACTTGAGGCACCTCCTAGTTTTATGACCCTGGGTAAGTCACTTAATCCATTTATTTCTGTTTCCTCATTTGTAAAGTGGGTATATTAATAGCAATTATATACCAGGATTATAGGGAGTATTAGATAGATTGGGGTTTTCAAAGTGTTTTACACATCTGAAAGCACTATATATATGCCAGTTATTATAATTTAAAGAAATTCATGGAGTTGTGTTTTAAGCACTCATAGTATAAGAACATAGTCAGGAGAAAGACAGCCCAGGGGAAGTTTTAGGTGCTAAGCTGAGTTTGATGAAAATGGAAGCAAGAGGTCCCTGTTGCCCCAATGGTTTTTATTATCAAAATGATGCTAGTTGATAGTTAAACAGAAAGACCAATTTGTCAATTCTCTTGTAAAACACCTTTTCCTTTTCTTTTAAGAAGAAAATGTCAGTTTTCTCTGAGATTTGTGTGTCAACAGTATTTGTATTAAAATAAAATCAACAAAAATGTTACCTTTAAATGATAACAGTATGATACTAAACAGAAAAATGCTAATGAAAGATGATGAATTTGTAACTTCTTATCTACTTTATCTCTGTGTTAATTAAGATCATGAGTTTAGATTTTTCAGAAGCTTTTTTGTCAGGTGCATGTTTACAACCCCTCTCACCAGCCCCATTGTGGTAAGTCTAATTAAATTGGCCAACAATTGAACTATATGACACACTAACAACTCATTAATTTCATATTTGGTTTTGAACTATGTCTACTTTTCTCTCTTTCATTTTAACATTTTCATTTCCAATTATTGCTGGATAGAGGTCTCTTCTCATTTTGTATCACATGCTATATTATATGCCATTTTTATGTCTACTGATTAAAATCTCATTATCAGCATATATTCAAATTGAATATGACGGTCTTTCTAGATAAACAGGGTGTTCTTAGTTAAATAACAATGATATGAATCTAATTTTTTGCTGTGTGCTAAAATGTCTTATTTGTTTTAGCACTAATGTAATAAATATTTTCAGAAAATATTAGTATAAATATTTCATCAAATAATCCATTTTTAAATTGCTGATATATGAAGAAAAACTTTTGCCACAAGGAAATATCAGGAATATCTTCCTAATAAAGTATCAAAAAGCACAAAGTGTTCTCCTGTTTACTACATTCCTACTGTCACGTAATGCATTGATTACATCCCCAGGTAACAAACTTCTTGTAGTTCATTACCAGGAGGTGGAGAAGCGTTGATTGCAAATATGTATATAACACGTAATTGATTTCTGAGAAGACTTCTCTTTACAGATTGAACAATAGCAACTGATTTTCCTCATTTTCTTAAGCACTCTTTTGATGATGTATTTCTGCCTCTTCAATTATTCCATGGTGCTGGTGGGCTATAATGACAGTAAAACAGAAGAGAAGTGCTTTCCAAATAGAACATTTGCTACATAGCTTTGAAGGATATTGATTTATCGATTTATCTGTTGCCTGACCAATGAAGAAACTCAGACAAGGTGAAAATCATTCATTTAAATGAAATTTAAAAAAAAATTCCTCTCCAACTACCATCTTACATTAGCTGTGAAGCTATCATCTTCTGGCCCATGGAATACACCCACACATCTTTTAGAGAGATGAAAATGGAAAAATCTGTGCTCATTCATTCATTTATTTATTTGCAAAAAAATCTGGGAATCACTGAAGGGGAAATAAGGATGAATGAGTGCCTGAAGTAGCTTGAACAGAAAATGTTTTACCACCACTGACATTCAGTAATGGAAGTTAAAAAGATAAAAGAAAATATTCCTGGAAACTGATGGTGCTGGTGTTTGATTTTTCACTTTCTAGCTTTTGTAAACCAAAGAAAAACATTAAGTCAGCAAGTATTGTGATATTGTTTCTCTATTATTTTGTGCATCGAGTTATATTTAATATTCCATAAATAAAGAAAACAAGAATTCAGTCTCATTTTAATGCTATAGATTAAATGTACACGTGCTTGGAAAAATTATCTGAGAGATTTTTTTTAAATGAAGAGTAAGATATTTTGTGGAATAAAGTGTTCTTTCAAAAATGATTGAAATAAATATTTTCCCAATTTAGTGAAAATCAATAATACCAAAAATAAATCATTAAATGTTAGATTTTGGAAGTTTTCCTCATGTTGACATACAAAAAATCAACATGAGAAACATAAAATTTTGCGATATATATTTCTAAATTCTTGGAATTTATATAAAACTAGTCTCTTTTGTAGACAAATTGCCATCTTTTCAGAGAATAGTAAATGAATTTTTGAGGAAAAAAATCATTTAAAGAACAAATCATGAAACAGAGAAAATGCTTAGTTTCAATACCCATCGAAAATTTTCAAAGAAGATACGTAAGAACTATGATTTACAGATTAAAAAATTCCCTAAAGTTATCCTACATCACATTTTTCTCCTTGGTAATAGTTAATAGTATTATAAAAATCATATTTTCCTACTTTTATTCAAAGTAAATGGTTACGTAGTGATTATGATGAATAATAAATGAACTGTAAAATTAAATCAAAGAAAGAAATTAAGAAAGAGAAAAAGGAAGGAAGGAAAAAAAAATGTTGAACTTAAAGATTGAATCCCACAATCATTTTCTGATGAATGGGAGACTATAAATAAAAGGCAACGGAAATGTTACCAGAAGATTCCTGGGATAAACAAATAGGTTAACTTTTCTAAACATCATTTTCCTCATATATAAACAAGAGAAGAACAATAACACCTACATCACTGAAATACAGTACGTAATTAAGTGTCAAACATTAAAAGTTTATGTAAATGTTATAATTATTATTAATTAAATTTGTTATACGTACTCTTGATTTTATTATGTATGATAATAAAATAAGATGAAAGAATAAAAATGAGAGAATCTATATACCCTGTTTAGAGTGATGAAATTATAATTTAATGAAGAGACTTTAAACTACCTATATCTTACTTGTTAAATATGTAAGCTTACAAACATTACTCATGAGGAAAAAAAAAGAGAAAAACCTTTTCTTCCCCCTCAAGTCATTAGATCTGCTTTTCTAAGTTTAAGATGAAGTCTCAGGTGAAAGAGCCATCCAAAGATGCAATTAAATATCCTAAATAATGAGCAAATTATTCTTAAGGGGAATATGCTGTGGGTGAAGTAGGCCTATGATCATGCTTATTATTATAGTAGATGCCCCAGCCACTATGTCAGATACCCAGTGGAGTCTTTTTTTTACCTGACTTGTCTGATGGAAAGTTCCGTGTTCAGACTGAATCTTGTTAAATTCCTTCTGCTCCTTTGTAAATGTTTGAGTTCATTTTATGAGTGTCAGTGAAAGAAAAATGAGAACCCAATCCAGAAAGCTGAGGCAGAAAAAGTTATACCCTGAAATAAAAGGAATCAATTTTGCGCATTGGTTTCACACTGCATCCTTGAAACTTTTTAATGAGAGCCAATATGAGGACAAAGTTGAAAGACAGGAGGTAGACCACAGAGCAGTCTGAGTAACCCTTTATAGTCAGACTGCTTTTACTCTTCCATTGCCATGGCTTGAATTTGACAGTTGACAACATATTGTTATATGATAAGCACATTTATTCTGAGAGATGACTTGTAGTGGAAAGAGTTCATTGGCTTTTGAGTTAGAGAGCTTGGGTTCAGGTCCTGACTGTCACAAGCAAGTTGCATGACCTTAGGAAAATCACTTACCCTCTCTGTGCCCTAGGCTATTCTCTAAGACTATAAATTACAAAGCAGACATGGATCCAAAATGCAAAAAAAAAAAAAAATTGAAAAAAAAAAACCTTCATTCCTGTCTTGTTATTGCATCAGAATAAGGCTGGCTGTGACTCCAGAGATACCAAAATGAGGATATTCAATGACTTACTAGAAAATACTGAAAACTTAGCATTTTTTATTCCTTCAGCTATTTGATACTGCATTCTTAATGGCATCTTCCCATTTTTCAGTATAATTCCTTTATGGTAATAGTCTAGTTCTTTCTAGGTTCTTGGTATTAGCTAATCTGTCTTTTAAATATATTCAACTAGAATTCAATTCTTTTCTTCAGGGCTTTGCAACATGATTATAATATATTTTATTAAGAAAAAACCATTTTTCATTATGATAAAGAATAGGAATTTATTGTGTAATTCTTGACCTTTGCTATTATTTTAACAATTAGCACATTTCAGAATCAAAGAAAACCTGCAGTTTGGGGAGGAAAGTTTCCATTGAAAGTATAATTTTTGTTTGTGTTTAATCTTAGAGTGAAATAATAAATAGCCATTCTTCACTTATTTAATGAATCCAAAATTTTATTTAAATGGCTCTGCCTATTACAAAAATTATTATTGAACTGAAGCAAAATACTACAAAACAATCACATTTTGAGAATATCAGATGGCTTCACTCAAATTTTGGCTATTTAGGTCTGTGACTTTAAGTAAGTTATTTTATCTCCCTGGATCTGTCTTTCTTCATCTATAAATTTAGGGGACTTGGTAAAAGAATTTCAATCTAGATGTTTTTCAACGGGAAATTCATAATGATTTAGATCTGAGAAACAATGAATTCATTATCTCCAAAAAAAAAAAACTTGTTAAAAATTTAAAGTACTGTTAACAATGGAATGAGAAGTAAACTAGGAGTCAAGAAATCTAACCTTTAGTTTGAACTCTACTATTTACTTTCTTTTTAAAAAAAAATTTATTTATTTTCTTGTTTACATCATTCATTTCCACGAGATTTTGACTTACAAATTTTCTCTCCATCTTTCCCTCACCCACCACCACAAAACAGCCATGCAACTATATAATCCCTCCCCCAATCTGCTCTCTCTTATGTCCTGCCCCATCGCCCCTCTGACTTTCTGGTAGGGTATGATGGCTCTCCCCACCCCAATGCCTATATATCTTAATTCCCAGTTGCATGTAGTTAATAATGATGATAATAATAATAATAATAATAATAATATATACATATATATACTTTTTAACATTTGATTATAGAACTTTAAATTCTAGATTCTTTCCCTTCCTCCCTTGTCACCCACCCTGACAGGAAAGACAAGCAATTCAATATAGGCTGTACATGTGTAGTTACGCAGAACATCACCACAATGAACATATTTTGAGAGAGTGATTGTATGTCCCTCCTTCGTATCCTGCCCTCCCTTGTTCTATTCTCTACCCTGTCCCTGTCCTTTTGCAAAAGTGTGTGCTTCCATCAACCCTCCCCCTCCTACACTCCCCTCCATAATCCCCCCTCTCATCCCCATCCCCTCTACTCCCTGTGTGGCAAGATACCCAGTTTAGAGTTTATGTCATTCCTTCCCTAAGCCAAATTCAATGAGAGTAAGGTTGATCCATTCCCTTTGGCCTTCCTGTTCTTCCTCTCCATTGTAACAGTTATCTTATGCCTCTTCTATATGAGAAGATTAACCCCATTCTGTCTCTCCCTGTCTCCTCTCATTCTATTACTCTCCTACCTCACAATTTCACCTTTTAAACTATCATCCCATCCGATTCAGTTGATCCTGTGCCCTCTATGTGCACATCTATACTCATACTCAGATATGTATTCATATGTGTATATATACCCCCCTATATAGACATATGTGTATGTATACATATATATACATTTGTATTCCCTTCTCCTCCTATCCTCATACTGAGAAAAGTTTCACAAGTTACAGTTACCATTTTTCCTTGTTGGCTTGTAAATAGTTCAACTTTTATAAGTTCCTTATGATTTCTTTTCCATGATTACCTTCTTATGCTTCTAATATTTTAGTGTCAAATTTTCTTTTCAGTTCTGGTTTTTTTTTTGGCAAGAATGCTTGAAAGTCCTCCACCTCATTGAATGACCATATTGTCCCCTGAAACATTATACTCAATTTTGCTGGGTAGGTGATTCTTGGTTTTATTCCTAGCTCCCCTGATCTCCAGAATATCATATTCCAGGTCTTTTGATCCCTTAATATAGAAGCTGCTAGATCCTGGGTTATCCTTATTGTGTTTCCACAGTATTCAAATTGTTTCTTCTTGGCAGCTTATAATATTTTCTTCTTGGTCTGGGAACTCTGGAACCTGGCTATAACATTTCTAGGAGTTTTCATTTGGGGATTCGTTTGAAGAGGTAAACGATGAATTCTTTCAAGTTCTATTTTGCCCTCTGATTCTAAAATATCAGGGCAAGTTTCCCTGAGAATTTCTTGAAGGATGCTTTCTAAGTTCTTTTTTTGATCATGGCTTTCAGGTAGTCCAATAATTTTTAAATTGTCTCTCCTGAATCTATTTTCCAGGTCAGTGGTTTTTTTCAAGGGGATATTTCACATTGCTTTCTATTTTTTCATGTGTTTGGATCTAATTAACAGTATCTTGATTTCTCATAAAGTCATTTGCTTCCATTTGCTCCACTCTAATTCTGAAGGAATTTTTCTCTTCAGAAAGCTTTTGAGATTCTTTTTCCATCTGGCAAATTTGACTTTTTAAGGCATTCTTCTCCTCATTGGCATTTTGGGCCTCTTTTGCCATTTGAATTAACCTAGTTTTTAAGGTGTTATTTTCTTCAGTCAGGTTGTTGACTCTCCTTTCATTATTTTTTTTGTATAATTCTCATTTCTCTTCCCAATTTTTCCTCCACTTTTCTTATTTGCTTTTTAGAATCCTTCTTAAGCTGCTGTATGGCTTGTAACCAGTCTACATTTTTCTTGGAAGCTGTTGGTGTGGGAGTTCTGACTATGTTGTCTTCTGTCCCATGCTTTGATTCATTTTGTCCCCAAAAAAGGAATCTAAAGTTGGATTGCTGTTCTTACTTTGCTTCCTTTGCCTGCTCATGTTGCCAGTCAATTACTTGACTTTTAGGTTCAGTAGAACTCTGCTTTCAGAGGGGAGAGCTCTCTCCCAAATCTCTGGGGTTTTCACAGCTGCCAGAGCTATTAGGAGGCCACCATTTCTGCAGCCCCCACCAGCTTTGGCTCACTGAAAACAAACCTCAGGAGCACCACCCAAGACTTTGATTCTGATCCAGGCAGCTCAAGGCAAGGGAACTTAGCCTCTGAATGATTGCTTGGCCCCCCTGGAGTCTGCAGGCCAAGAGCTTCTGAAGCAGCCACATGGAAGTGGCTGCAGGGCCACTGCTTCAGACTGCTTCTACCTCTGGAGGCAGTTTGGCTGGATCTTCTCTCCTAAATTTAGCCAAGTTACACTAACCTTTCACATAGCCTTTATTTCTTATGGCTTGATAATTCTGGAAATCACCACAGCTGCCACTGATCTATTCTCTTTTAGACTCCAGCTGCAGCTTGTCCTGGTAGCCCTGGGGCCAAGGGCTGGCCTGGTTTCAGCTCCCAGTATGCTGTGATGAGCCTTTCCTGTCCTGCCTGCTGAGCTGCCTTCAGCAGGAGATGTGTTTTTCTGTAATTTTGTTAGTTCTGGATCCCTAAAATTTGTTTACAGTCATATTTTATGGGTATTTGTGGTGGTTGTGGGGGATCTGCAGAGTTTTCCTGCTTCTATGCTGCCATCTTGGCTCCGCCTACTATTTACTTTCCATGTGATCACATGCAATTAATTTAAATCATTGAACCTTGATTCCTCATCAACAATATGAGAAGAATTGAGTAGATAGGATCCAAACTTCTTTGTGGAATCAAATGTTTGTTAAATTTATAAAAACATACACAGTATTTAAAAGATGCTTATTTAAAACTCGTTAATACAATTTTAAAGTTACTTTACCAACCCATTAGGACACAAACAATGGACACAATTTGAAGTTATTAATTATGTTTTACTATTTCATTAGGTAACTTTGTAATCACTGTTAGTGATTCACTTTTGTGGCCATTTTAATGAAAGCAGTGAAATGTTTTCCTTTAAAATATTTTATTATTAAATATGTTGGGAAGTATTTGGGAAGTCATCTAACTCAACACATATTGAAAGCATAAATACTTTTTATGTCATTCCTCACAAATAGTTTAACTACTTTCTGCTTAAGAATTCCAAAGAGGAGTAATTCACTTCTTCAGTCAAGGCCAAACTAGTAATATTTCAAAGTAGGTTTGGTATAGGCTTTTTACTTAGAAAATTCTGAAGAGTAAAACAAAATTTTAATAGAAACATATATGTCTATTCAAATTGTGTTTTATATGCATACATACACATATGCACATTGTGTGTGTGTGTGTGTGTGTTTGTGTGTGTGTAGTTCACAGTAATGTAGTCCTAGAATTCCCTGTGTTGAAAGTGCCTCCATTGATACAAATTGACAATTACTCTACAACTTAAAAACTTAGAGAGGTCCTTTGGGGGTATTGAGAGGTGAACTTACAGATTGAGGATTTTTCTCCAATTAATCATTCCCAACAATAGAACCTACTCTCTTTCTACTGCCATACTAAATTTCCCATACACTTAAAGAAGGAGAGAGTAACAGACAAGTTTATGTTTTTTATTGATGGAGGAAGAATCCTCTCCTGGAAAAGGTTGTGATGTTTTTCCCCTACAAGGAAAATATAGCTTGTTCACAGATGAGACATGATGGTGGATTGCAGTGACCATGAGACCACATGATTCCCTTTATTAAGGTCAAGAAAAACAATTTCTTCCATTCAGTGAAACTCCTCATAAAAACAGATTGTCTAGTTTTGATAGATCAAAATGAAATGATCTCAGATTGTTTTCTATCTGCCCTGACTGGCAAATTGATTACATATTGGTCCTCTTCTTTATCTCAGGGCAAATATTTACTTGTATTACAGTTGACATTTACTGAGGCTATATAGCATTGCAGTATCAGTTAAGTATGCTACTGAAGCATCCACCATCATATCTAATAGAAAAATATCCTCAGTCCTTAAGCACCGTTGTTTCCAATCAGTATACCTATTTTATGACAATAGAGGTCTGATATTGGATCCACAACTATCACATTTATAGGATTTTCTATTTCTCATATTATTCTTGAGTATCTGGCAGTGTTGAAAAGAGAATCTTAAAACAGAAGCTTCATCATCAAAACCTAATTATTTGGATTGGGTTTCTTTCTTTCCAGAGGCTATATGCGTGATGAAACAGTGCTACCCCAAGAAGTGAGAGGGCTAGGAAGACTTACCAAAAAAGGATGGAATCTTTTAGATATCTTCTCAGATAAAACCTATTAGTCCATCTCTGTAGAGGGACACCAGAGACTTGAGCATTTCAACTCCTCGGAGGGTATGAACCCTTCTCAACTGACAAATCTCCTTCTGTAATGGTAATGGGAATTTAAAGATTCCCTTATATTGGCTTGGTTTTGGGGTTAAGTGTTAAAACCCAGAGCTTGTGAATCCCACTTGTCAGATGGATTTGTTGACTTGAAGAGAGAGGCTTGAACTGGGAGGAGCTGGTGTGGTAGATTTAGAGGCAGGCCCAAGCAGAATGAGGCCAGAAGAATTTTTGGGGAGCAGTATCATGGAGGCAGAGAGAGAGAGGAGAATTGCCTGAGGCCAGAGTTGCTGAGAGAGAAACTGCTGAGGGCCAATTGGAGTTGGCCAGGACTTTTGAGAATGGCCACCCATGAAGAGGTTACACATAAAGAGGGTTAGGGTTGCTCTGGAGACCCCAAAATACCAATATGCCAGGTCCTGCCAAATGAATTTAAATCAAATCTTCTCAGCCAAAGAAAAGCAAAGTTTACTAATAGTTCATTAAAAGGTCACCATATGGGGTAGACTCTTAAGGAGCCTAGGTATCTGTGATGCTTGCATTGGGCAATCAGGTCAGACTGTGCTAGGTCATTCTATGGTGCTGTCACACAACATGGAGGGAAGATGGGGTTTTATGTACAGAGCAATTTAGGGTTGGTCTAGAGAAGGAGTTTGGGGAGGGTCTTCAGGAGGAGTTAATGAGGTCAATGCAAGGGTAGATTGATATTTTGATAGGCTCAAGGGTGGGAAGTAGATGGACAATGGAGGGTTAGGCTAGTAACAGAGGTTTGGGCCTTGCCACAATGAAAAACTTATGGCCTCTACAAATGTCTCATCAAGTGGGAAGATTTAATCAGATTTCAAAGGCTTTCCCAGAGCCTGCACCTCATCACCCAGAGCTGCTGAGAACTGAGGAGGCATGGCTGGGATGCTGGTATTTTGTCTAGCTGTTTTGATGTTGTTTTCCCAGGTTTTTCTGCTGGTAAAGGACAGTACTGTTGTTGCAGAGGTACTGGAATCTTGCTGTTGGTTCAGAAGCCCTGAAGAAGGATTTTCTTGTTGGATGTGTACAGAAATCCTGGAAGAAGGTCTTGCTGATGTTTTCAGGGATTCTGGGACCGTTCTGCAGAAAGAGAGTGAATTGATAAGGACTTTGTCTCCCCAGGAACAGAGATTGCTGAGAACTTGCCTCAGGTCAAGATGAAGAAAGGACCTCTCCTTGGGTATTAAACGTTGGGATATCTTTGTAGCTTAGAGGTAGACGGCCTTTTGTGCTTTCCACAGCCCCTTTTGAGAAGGTGCTTGTCTTTAACTGATAATAATAATAATTCATTTGTAATCCAGGGGTGGGAAACTTTTGACTTTTTTGTGCTCTGTGACTGACCAAATGAATGCACTTTGTTTATGGTTGGAAACTAATCTCCATTTGAGAAGAGAGACTTTGGGACTGACTAAATGAATGTACTGCCCAGGGGTGGAGTAGTATTTGGGTTGAACTGAGGACTTACTAAATTATTGAATTACACATAGTGAATGCTATATTTTGATTTTCTCTTTTCTGTGAATGTTTTGCCTTAATTTGTCACTGAATAAAATGGAGAGTTACTATGCTGTTATTTGGAACCTTGGAAGTTGCCTTTGCTTGGCATTATACCTTCCCATTAGGATGGCACAGATGACTACTTCCCATAAAGAACATGGGTGGACTTGTTGCAAAGTGTTTTGCTTTCAAATAAATTGGTAGAGGGAAAACCGGTTTTACACAGTTATTGGGAATATGAATTCATTTTCAGACAAAAATATTTTAAATGCCTTGGTAACAATCTTGGGTCCCTATATGAAAGTAAGGTGGTATTATTCAGCCCCCATTTTAGAAAAATAGAGGGGGGGGAATAAACCATTGACAAAAGTCTCTAAATTGGCAAGAATTTGATAACAGGACTCCAAGGGAGGAGAAAGTTTTGCCTAGTAGAGCAGAAAACACTGAGTGAAAGATAATATGTGGTGAATTTCAATGTTTACTAAGGTCTCAGGACAGGTTCCATCTAAGAGGTTTATAACATCTTAGATGACTTGCTACATCTTATCCATATTTTTTATTTTTTTAATTCAAATTTATTCTTTTTTACAACCATATTAAATATATTTCCACATTAATCATGTCGTGAAAGAAGACTCCAAACAAAAGGGAAAGAAAAAATAAAGAAAAAAAAATAAAAAATATGCTTCAATAGGCATTCAGATTCCATAGCTCTTTCTCTGATTGTGGATATTGTTTTCCACCATGAGTCTTTTGGAAATGTCTTAATTCATTGTATTGCTGAGAAGATCTAAGTAAATCAAACTTGGTCATGGCACAATGTTGCCAGTACTGTGTACAATGTTTTCCTGGTTCTGCTCACTTCACCCAGCATCAATTCATATATGTCTTTCCAGGTTTTTCTGAAATTCACCTACTCATTTCTTATTCCATTACTTGCATATACCACAACTGATTCAGCCATTCCCCAATTAATGGAAATCACTTCAATTTCTAATTCTCTGCCACCATCAAAAACCTATCATAAATATTTTCGTGCATGTGGTCCTTTTTCCATTTTTATGATCTCTTTAGGATACAGACCTAATAGTAGTATTGCTCCATCAAAGGGTATGCACAGTTTTATAATCCTTTGATCACAGTCTCAAATTATTCCCCAGAATAGTTGGATCAGTTCACAACTTCAAAAATAATGTATTAGTTTTCAATTTTCCCACACCTTCTCCAATATTTATCATTTTCCTTTTTTTGTCATAGACTTGAGTCAAATTCATTCAGCAGTGTGTTGGTATTTTGGGGTCTCCAGTACCCTTAATCTAGACCTCTACATTTTATGGGTGACATCTTCATTTTTATGGTTTTCTGATACCAGGAAACACTGTTCATCTCAAGTCTTTTCTCAGCAAAAGAAAAGTAAAGTTTATTAAAAGTTTGCCATATTGGGTAGACTCTTCAGGAGCCTTGGTATCTGTGATGTTTGCATTGGGCAAGCAGTCCAGAATCATCTGACACACAGTAAGTCTGTGGTAGGTTATTCTATGGCACTCTCACACACGGAAGCAAGATGGGGTCTTATATAGAGAAAGGTTGTGGGAGGAATCTAGGGGTGGTCTAGAGGAGGAGTTTAGGAAGGGTCTTCAGGAGGAGTCCATGAGGTCAAAATCCAGTAATGAGTGATTAAGTGTGGGAAGCTGCTGAAGGCTACCTGGAGAGGACAGACAATGGTGGACTAGGCCAGTTCAAAGGTGTAACAGATTTGGGCCAGGGAGGATCAAGGGTAGAAATTTTGGGACAAAGGAGGGCCAAAGAATTGGGCAGAGCCACAACAGAGGCCCATGGCCTCAGGTAAATGCCTTATGTGAGAAGATTCAAGGAGAACTCAAGGTGGTTCACAGAACCTGTCAAGGAGAGCTCAAGGGGGGTTCCCAGAGCCTGCACCTCATAACTGGTATCAAAGTTATCATCATTATGGCTATAGCTCATCTTTCTACTTATAGTTAAATTCCTTTTTTTTTTTCCATCTGGAGACCCACTGTTTCTGATAATACCACTATCGCTTGGACTTTACTTTTTTGGGTGACAGTTTGTATGATTAAGAAATTATTTCATTTATATGAATACTCTCTTCTAATAGCTACTCATGTTGGGCTTCTTGCTTATGCAAGACTAGATTTTATAGTGATGGTCTTAAGGCTGTTTAAGAGTCAATTAAAGTTTCCTGTGAAATTTTGGGAAACTTGCTAATGAAGGGTAAGATATAATAGGATGGGCATTTGTTTTACATAACTGATGTTTATTTTACATGTACTGACATATTATTATGATGGGTTTGTAAACCAAACAAAATAATTCATATTTGATCCTAATTGTAACACAAATCTTTGAAATTACTATCAAGGGGAATGACATCAGATTCTGTTTTAGGAATATTATTTTGGCAAATGAGTATTTAGTTGGGGGTGAGGGATGTAGAATTATGAAGATACTTAAATGGTTCA
>CM053584.1:68533771-68556401 GCA_028627135.1 Pseudochirops cupreus | reverse complement strand
TTTTTTCTGTTGAATTTCATGATTTGATTCTAATAGTGTTTAAGGCCCAAACTAAAGAAATGGTAGAGGTCTTTATACTTCTCCAGATAATAATCATATGTTATATCTTTCCTGCCTGTCTCCATTGCACTAGGTTTCTCTGAGGTTTTTTTCATTTTAAAATAGGAAAGTCGAAATCCATAATTATATCCTTTGTATAGTGGTTGTACCTCATTATATTGTATTTCATTCTTTATGCTATCTCGCTTGGGGCTAGAAAGTATAATGCTCTTTCCAGATATGTTGTGCTGCTGCTTATATAAGCTTGAGGCAGTGTAAATCATTGTTTCTGTGGGCTTTTTGCCACAGTTATTGTAAATATGTAAGTATGGGAACACATACAGGGATGCCACTTTGTTTCTTTGTCATAAAAATACATCAAAACAAAGATATTTTACTTTTGTTCTTTGTCGACAATCTGATAAACACAGGAATATGGGACAATTCTGAAATGAAATAGTATCAAAGCATATTAATGTTTTTCCCATGGTGAATTTCATTGTTCTCAACTAAATGTCTGTGTAAGGTTCATGTAAGTAAAACAAACAAAACTGCCTCATATTTTTGAAGCTCTCGATACTCGACCTAACATTAGAGAAAACAGAATCTGTTTTCTTAGTGATCCCTCTGCCACCCCAATAGTCATGTCTTAGTCATTTTTACCTACTTGAAAAATCATTTTCTTAAAAGTTTTATCCTGTAGCATAAACTACCAATAGGTCAGTGTTCTATCAATAGGATACCTCCAACTTTTTATTTCTCTTGGAAGTCAGGAGGGCAAAAAAAGGTTGCAAAGACTAGAATTTATTGAATGAGTCTTCTTCAGGTAGTATTCTGTACTAAACTTGTCATTTTCTCCTTTTTTTAACTTTTCTTTTATCAACTAAATATCAGGGAAGAAAAAAAAGAAGCACGTATTATGCTTGTATACTTGAGTGGTCTCATTTTCCCATGTAACCCACTGAACAGTCATATGTAATGAATTGTGTATTTTCTTTTCTTTCTCTGTCCTCCTCTTATATCCATCCTCTACCTCTACCTCTATTCATTTTGGCTTTCAATACTTTAGAGTGATTAATATTTAAGTTAATGACATCTCCAAAATTCTAGTTCATCTTCTTTTAAAATGTAAGGGCATTTTTTTTCTCCAACTTTTGAAATTTCTTCTACTTAAAACCACAGTGGTGACAGTCTTGAACAGATTTATTAGCTTGTTGACCAGTATGCAGTGATTTGTTCGCTCCGTGGTTACAGAAAGGTGAGCCACTCTATCATAGCATTAACATCCTCCTGGTGTTTAAATGCATAATAAATTCTACTCCTAGCTTCCAAAAATAAGTAGTTTACTTAGGTGTGAGTGAATTAAATGGAGCTACCCTTTTGATACAATTTACTCAGACCTAAGTAAATAGCTATTATGCTCTTCTCTTTGTGGGAAAGGATGTAAAACACATGATGCATTACATTCAAAGTGCCTATATCCACAGCTATACCAGCTTCAGTTAAACAATACCAGTAACTGATTTTTTTTAATTTTCCAAAATTTATTGGCATTTATTTACTTGATTACAGTAATTTTCTTCCTCCCTTCCTTCCTCCTTGCCTCTTTCTTTCTTTTTTCCTTCCTTCCTTTCTTTTTCTTTCTTTCTTTCTTTCTTTCTTCTTTGCTTCCTTCTTTCCTTCCTTTTTTTCTTTCTTTCATTCTTTCTTTTATTCTTTTCTCCATATATATGTATATTTGCGTATATATGTGTGTGGGAATGCGTGCATGCATGCATACATACACACACCTACTCTTATTTCGGCCTTTCAGTGTCCTTATTGCTGTCATTATTTTAGATATCATCTATGTTGTTCTCATGTTTCTGTTTGCCTCTACATCAGTTTATAAAATCTGATGTTTCTCTGAACATCTCGTATGAATCTTTTTTTTCTTGTGCTCATATTGTTTCAGTTTTATTTTGTTATATTTCTGTAGAAGAGATACGTATAGCTAATATGAAAGTGTTTTGTCATTTTTTTTTCTATTATTGACCCTTTTATTCTGATTTTACCTCTATGGGGCATATGACCACTCAGATAATGAAGTATCCATATTTTAGCAACTTTTCTTGCATCTCTCTAAATGATGTTGCAGTGAGGTTGTACTGGTTCATAGATGCTCCAACAATATGCTTAATGTTGAAATCTTCCCACAACCACTCCAAAATTGATTGCTTTCCTTTTTTATCATCTTTTCCAATTTGTATGTGTATTTTTCTGCGTGGCAGGTGAAACTACATAGTTGTTCCCATTTGCATTTCTCTTGTGAAGTGTTTTGGAATATGTTTTTCTGTGATTGTTCAGTTTACAATATAAAAACAAACAAAAACATGCTTATAACTTCAGCTCAGTTACATTTGTGAATCATTCTTGGTTTTATACATTTATTCTAATGCCCTATATATCTTGAATTTTAGAATTTTTTAATGATATTTGAAGGAAAGTACACACACACACACACACACGCACATACACACACATACACACACACACACACACACACACACACACACACACACACACACACACACCCCTATATATACCACGCAGTTCCCCTTATTTTAGGTCCACTGACTGGACTTCTAATATTTTAATAACATATAATACAAATGATCTGCTTTATCTTATATGATCTCTTTTTAGTTTGGATAATGCTTTTTAATTTCATTTTTTAGAGAAATATATTTGAAGCAAATGAGAAAAGTAAAATACATAATTCTCTGCCAAAAATGTTCCATTATCAAAGTAACTAAGACAAATGTATTTATGGCTGTCCAGGTTCATAATGGAGGTTACCTACATTTCTTTAACCTCAGGTAACATATAACCAAGAAAAGACATATTGAAATAAATAAATTTAAAGAAAAGATTTGAAGTAGACAAAACCTGGGCCATTAGGAATTTTATGTAACTCATTTTCCATAACAGCTGTGTTCATGAAAAGTATGCAAATCAAATTTATGTAAATAATAGATTTAATTGTTTTTCTGCAGTTTGACATTTAGAGGAACAATATGGCCAAAACTTTTAAAATGTGAACTATTTGTCATTTCCTAATATCCTCTGGCAAGTTTGGGTTTTTGCATATTGGTGTTTCTTAAAATGAAATGAATTAAGGTAGGTTCTAAAGAGATAGGGAGATAAATAACGATGTCACTGCCTTGAAGGACCTTATAATCAAGCAGAATTTATAAACAGAGGATATTAAAGTGAAGAAGCTTGCAGCTGGAGAGCAACACATACAAATTTGTTGGTTCAGAGGAACACATGAGAAATAAATGCTTCTTTACTTGAATCTTTCTTTGTGACTCTGAATGCTAATCTTTAAGGAAGAACATATTCATTCCTTACCCCAAAAAACAAAAGCAAAAAAAAAAATCTTTCCTTTAAGAAATCATATTGGAGAATGTAAGAACATTTAGCTATTTTCTCCTATTTAAATTGTCACTTAAATGGCAACATTTTCTGAGAAATAATCACAGTTAATATGGTTACCAGAGGGAAACCAACTATATATTGAGAATTTTCTTTGCATTCATGTACATCAAAGAGAAAATTTGATTAACATTTCACTATGATTTGACATCACTTAAGGATTTTGGGGGAACTTTTCAAATGCAAAGTTTTATAGACAGAGATAGGAAAAACTGGTTCTAATGAGAAAAAAAAAGGAGAAGCAGCACCCTCCCCATAAGTCCTCCAGTATCTATACCGCTAATTAATCTATTCATTTGTTCAACTGCCTCGCTGGGGTTGAGGCATCCTGATTGGTGACTGAGTGAATATTAGCTTTCTTAGAACACAATATATAGATGGACCCAGATAGGTTCTGTTTCGTGTCACATATCCAGCCATATGCCTTAGGCTATCTTAATATCTACCCTGCCCCTACTGCCTTATGCCTTATACTCCTGACCTTTGGAATCCCTATTCCTTTTCATCTGTAGGGAAGTTAATTCAGTGGGTTTTAGAACTCCTCCATTGTGAGTGAACCTACCTGATCAGTGACTAAGTGAATACAAGCTTGACTAATCTATTTTATTTATTCAACCCCATAGTAGGTCATATTTATCATCCCATCGAGGCTTCCTCCTAAGTCATGCTATATGCCAGCACACCATCCCTGTGGCACAGAGCAAGAATTTATTAAATAGTTTAACTAACCATATAACTAAATTAATAATACAAGCCACCCAAGTAGAGAAACCAATGAGATTCAGTTATGGCATGCATCTCTAGCTGATTTAGCAGAGGTAGCTTTGCTTATCATCAGAGTTTTTTCTTAGCCATGTCTTATTTGATAAAACCCTGGTAACCAGCACAGATCTAGAAGTAGGGCCTTCATCATTGTTAAATCTATTTCCTTCCTGCTTTCCTTATGCTGTTCTTTCTTTGTTTTTCACATACCTCTGACAATTTCTCAGTGTCCTTTGTTGTATCATCATCTATCTCTTGCTATCTATTTCTTAGACCTTGTTTTAACTTTGCACTTATTTTCTTAGTGAGGTCATCAGCTTCATGTATTCAATTATCTATTTACAAAAGGATTTCAAATTTTTATATTCAGCTATAGTGTCTCTCCTGAGCACGAGGACTGAATTAACAACTATGGGATGCTCTATATTTCCATATGAACTTCTTAGCAGAGAAAGATCAATTCATTTGACATGAGATGGAGGGCCTTGATTCAAGTCTCTTCTCTGATACTATCTATGTGACCACAGACAAGTCACTTAACAACCGTACATCTCAGTTTCCTTATCCATCAAATCAGAAAGCTAGATTCCAATGTTCAGTTCAGGATCTTATGATATTATTTCCCAATATAACTCCTTACTCTCTCCCCTAAACCTGTTTCTCACTTAAACTTACTCAATTTTGTTTGAGGATACGACCATCTTTCCAGTTAGTCATGTTCTACATTTCTTTATCTTCTGCTCCAGTAGGGAGTTGATTTTACACTGACAAGATACACATATCAGTTTGAATTAGCATGAAAAAAAGATTATTCAACCTGTGTAAGTCCTTAGAATAGTTTCCTTGACCTTCATATGTGCTAAAATTGCATTGACCCTTTTTATTAATTGTCACAGGAAAGTGGCTGTTGAATGTATTCTCTACCTAACCTCAGATTCATAGTCCACTTTCTTCAGCCCTATTCCCCATAAATGAATTTTAAAGATGCCAAAATTGTCTTTCCCCATGCTATCCTACTTGCTTAGTGCCTATGTATGAAAAAAATTGGCAACAAACAAATCTCTGCAAACATCCTAATTGCAAGTAGGGGAAGCTGCCAGTAAATTGACTTATAGCAAATCCTACTCCCTTGCTTACAGAATCACAGGATTTCAGGGGAAGAAGGCTTTAGTGGGCACCTAGCCCAACACATACATAAAAGGAATCCCCACTATAACATAACAGAAAAGTGATTGCCAAATTTCTGTGCGGGGACCTCAAAAGAAGAAGAAGTTTTGAGGCAGTACATTGTATTCACCTCTTCCAATTATGCTCTCTCTTCAAATTCCTGTTGTCTCCACCATTCTGTCATATATGCTCTAGATTTTCTTTGTTCTTTGTAAGCTGGGGCCTAGCATCATTCCCTCCCTCTCCTGGACACATTATAAATGTTTGTGGAATTTAATTTTGGATGCTACTTTGTGTTAAAAATTGTAGACTACAGACACACATAAACGTACATGATTAAATTACAAATTAAAGTGTACTATATTTTATAGTGGAAGCATTTTTATCTGTGTTCAGAAAAATATGAATTCCTTGAACATAATATGTTATCACACTTAGTTTTATCAATGAATATTCAATAAAAACTTATACACTCATAAAGCGGATTACTTTGTAAAGAGATAAGTAGATGAATCATTTTGATTCAACTATTCTGATAGTGCAATGATTGCATTTTGCTATTTCCTCTTCTACTTAATAACTGCAGACATGCAAATTAAATCTAATTCAACAATCAAACATATTTCTTGTTTCCCATGGAACTTTGACTTCTGCCTTTTATTCCATGCCCTACATCCCTACAGTATATAAAGATATTTTCTTGGTGCTGAAAGTTCATATCCCTTTAAATGGGATTCCAATACATCTTTAGATCATTTTCTTCCTATGGAAGAATGATTATTTGGTGGTAATTTTGTTGGCAAGAGGAGCAGAAATCCACTGGTCTCTCAATTGTATTTGGATGTTTTTGCCCAATATAATATACAGGCAGTGGTGGAGGGGAGAAGACTTGTACATGGTTCATTTTTGTAATTTTTGAAGGTAATCATATACCATAGCTCATTTATCTTAACATTTACCTCAGGGACCATTGAGGATTTTCTATAACTTAGTGTAGTTATTTTACTAGGTTTTTTTTTACCATTTAACAGATTGGCATGTAGGAATTTCCAAACTTTTAAAATTGTTTTCCCCCATTGTGATGAGGAAAACTGTATACTAGAATTCTGTGAACATATCATTGGCAATCAAATAATATTGGATGGTTTCATGACCATGGTTTCACCTTCACACCAGCATAAAACAACCACGACCAGTATATATTTCATGTGTATGTATGTATTTATGTATGTATATGTGTATACACACTCATATATGTATATGCACATGTGTTATGTATGTGCACATATGTATATTGTGTGTATATTTTTCAGAGTATCTGTATATGTATGTATGTGGATAGACAGATACAGTGGAAATAATTTTAACCTATGTCCATGTGACACAGCCACGTCCAAAACTTCTTAAGTGAACTTCTTAATTGTTAGAATTGTGTCATTTTCTTTTGGAAATATGTCATACCTTAAAGTTGTTTCCACATAGTATGACCAAATATAATTTACTTTAAGCATTTTAAACTTGTGTAATGACTAATTTGTTGACTACTTCATAGGGTTGCTTCACTACTATAAATGTGTGTATATGCATATATATTTTACACACATATATGCATACACATGAATATATACATATAAAGTATGGCTGCTTTTTAAAAAATTAATGTAGCTTATTCTTTTTGTTTGCTGATGTTGAAGAATTTGGCAGGAACCTAAATGGTTTGTGTTGCAGGTGCACATTTCATTGAAGAAGATGTGGTAGAAGGAAATAAGGAAATGAACAAAAGGAAATACTTGTGGAGAGAACAGGAATGTCTATCTATTATTAATCCATTGCCAATGGAAATTTTTCGATTTAAATATTAAATATTTGGAAATATTTCCTTCCATTCATTTCCTTCACCTAATCCCATGCCTCATCTTCTTCAAGAGAATGTGCATAGGCAGCACAAACAATTCAGGTTCCTGCCAAATTTTACAAATCAAAGATAGCCAAGGATGACAGTTACGTTAAAAAAAAAAATACAAGAGAAATGCATGCAAGTCTTGGGTTTCAGGATTGGAGGAATACATCAGAAAGCTTTTCCAAAAAAAGAAAGGGGGGAGTGGAGGGAGTAAACACATAAATTAGTCCACTTCTAAGATCTTATGAAGTTCGTTAGTGGTAAATGTTAAGATAAATGAGGTATGGTAAATGACTACCTTCAAAAATTACAAACATCCAAATACAATTGAGAGACCAGTGGATTTCTGTTCATTTTGCCAACAAAATTACCACCAAACAATCATTCTTTATGTGCGTAGGAAGAAAATGATCTAAAGATGTATTGAAATACATGCATACTTATACATACAGAATCACACAATACATGCCTATATTGTATGATTCTGTATGTATAAGTATGCATGTATTCTCTACAGACATATGTTTTGTATTTGTTATATATTATGTAGTTACACTATTTAATTTATTTAATTACAACATGTGTGATTCTCACTCACAACTTAAATGAATTTTTTTTTTTAATTTTCAAAGAGCAGGATTATGGTGCAGGTGCAATGAAAGTGAAATGTATGTTTTAGTAGAAGCTACTTTCTATGAGAAAAAATAATTGATGCTTTGAATTTTTTTATGATTCCCACATGCATTTTAAAATGGATCTTCATAGTCACTCTATAATTTTATATCAGTTAACAACAACAACAATAACAGTAATACTTATGCTTTAGTGTAAGTATTCATTTCATCAATTCCAGGCACAGGGATTTAAAGTTATCTCCACACATCTCCATATGTTTCATCATGATACATCAATACAGGCTTTATGGGAGATCTAAAAATGACATAGGTACATATATACATGAGTACATTAAAATAAAGAGAAAACTAATATAGAATGGATATAACCGCTTAAGTTTTGAGTTACTTAGAATATTTAGAAACTCCCTTTTTATCTTTTCTCTTATTGTCTAAAGCACCATTTAATCTCATATTTATTTTAATTGACCAGTTTAAGGGGGGAAAAATCAGTAAAAATTATAGTATAGTCTCACTGACAATTAAATTTATTGGAAACCTAATGGGGTAATGTAAAGGATTCTATACCTGATATCAGAGGAATCATACTTTTAATCTTAGCTCTGGAACTTGTTAGCTGAGAAGATATTGGCAAGTCATAGGTGTTATTTTGACTATTTTTATATCCCTAGCACTTTAAAAAATATCTGGCACATGATAGAAACTTAAGAAATATTTATTCACTAACTCATTGCAATGTAGTTTTACCCTCTATAAAAAGGAAAATTAATATGTGCATAATTGAGTCACATTGCATGTGTATGTATCAGAATGTATCTGATCCTAACAGATATCAGAAGAGAATGCATGCATGTATACACACACACATCTGTATATGCATGTATATCCACATGCATATATGCTCATATAAACATATGTGAACATTCACATAATGTTTATATTATATATTTATATGTTTATATATGAGTACATACACACACAATATGGGTGTTTATTTAGTCATTATATAGCCATACACCGTTCATTGATATAATGTATATATGAACCATAGGCCTAGCATGGTGAGAAGATCTTTTGGGATGTGACTTTAGAACCTCATCTTTATCATTCCCCCAGGCAATCTTCTTGGAGTAATATGGATTTTAAAAGGGGTGGGGGGGGAACGGCCTTAGTTTATCTGCCTGGAATTCCTGATCCTCTAGTGAAGATCAATACTGAGTTCCCTTTGACTTCTTTGTTCCTGTTTCCTTTTAGGCAAGTATTTGGCAAGGAAGAAGAAGTAGAAGTTATGTGGTGATGTGATTGCCATCTAACAATTTACATGTCTGTACAAAGACTTTTCAAATATTTTTCTCCTAATCATCTGTTTATTTCCTGGCAGGAACTTTTCTTTCTGCTGCTGTCTTCATTTATTTGAGATACATTGGTACCAATCTTAATCATTCTAAATAAAATCTATAATGGTTATAGTGAAGAACAACATATCCATCCAGCTTATTCAATAATAATTATCTCTGTTATTTCAGACAGCATGAGTTATTTTAAAGACACCCCAACCTTTCTCTGGTTAAAAGATTTTGAGCATGCACTGTACATAATGGCTGATTTAGTGTAATTATGACTATATGCAAAAGTAACCTTACACATTTATTTTAGAACTTCTTCAATAGGATATAACTTCATTGAAGTACATCTCTCATATATTTGTCAAGAGGACCAAATAAGATGATATATTTTCTAATTGTTGCCTCAAAACTATCTTAGGTTTCTACTTAAATTTCAAAATGGATGGCATGGTGTACTCCAAAGAGTACCAGGCTTGGAGTTGAAGCCCTAACAGTTGAATATTGGTTCAAACTCTTATTTGCTATGTGAATTTGGAGAATCATAGTCTCTCATGGTCTCATTTTTTTTTTTTGGATCTGCAAAATGAAGCAAATGACACATAGACTATTCTTTCTTACAGAGGAATAGTGAATGTAAGTTGAGATAATGTAGGTAAAACACTTTGGAAATGAAAAGCTGTTACAGTTCCAATATAAGATACTATAACTAGATGGATCACATTTCTTGACAAATTACTATTTTAAGTGGCAACCTAATTTAATCTGTCACATTCTTAATCTGGCCCCTTTTCACCTTCAAAATCTTAAAATTTACTCCCCTCCATTTTCTCTACTATCTAATGATCATAACTTCCTTGCTGTTCCTAATACAAGATAATCTGTCTCCTGTCTCTAATTTGTTTTCTTTTCTTTTCTTTTCTTTTCTTTTTTGTGATTTTGACTCAACTTTATTAAGCCTGGTTTAGGGACGAGGATAGGTTTCTGTGGCTCAGCTTCTGTCAGAGCCAAAGGGGCTGGCACAAGGACTTCCTACAGGTCTCTGAAAATGGGGAGAGGGGAATGAGCCAGGAGCACTGACGTTTCAGCTGACTGAGTGTCCTAGAAATGCTGCAGCAAAACCATCTACTCCAAGAAATCCACCCTGTCCTGGTAGATTCTCTGGCCCACTGCTCTCTTCCCATACCTGGGTCTGATCAGCCTATTGATATATCTTCGGAGCTTTGCAGCATACAGGGCCATCTGCTCTGGGGGGGGCATCATCCCCAGGGTGCACTGGCTCCTGTGGGGCCCCCTGAGCACATGGCAGGAGCAAGAGAGCCACGCAGCAGGAGAGGACCAGAAGAGAGAGCCAATATTGGGAGGCAGCCATCCTGAGTCCACAAGCTAGTCAGTTGGTGCGGGAGGTACAAGGTACCCTGCTTCAGGTCAGATGGGGGTCCTCACTATTTGTTTCCAATTACCATTCCTGTTGCTTGGAATTATCTCCCTTCTCCCTACTTATCTCTGCCTTCTGGGTTCCCTGGCTTCCTTTAAATATTAGTCAAAATTCTACCTTCTGCCAGAAACATTTCCTAGTCCTCCTCAATCTTCACGCCTTTTCTCCGAGATTATTTTCATTTTGTTTGTATGCATGTATTTGTGTATGTATGCATGTATTTGTGTATGTAGATATACACACATACATATATGTATATGTGTATATATGTGTGTGTGGAGAGAGAGACACATAGACAGAGAGAGAAAGTTGTCTAGAAAATGTTTTCCCCGTTATATTGAGTTCCATCCTTACATTGTAAGTTCCTTGAGGGCAAGAGCTATCTTTTGCCTTTTTTTGTCTTCTCAGTGCTTAACAAGGTGCCTGGAACATAGAAGGTATTTAATAAATGTATATTAACTGATTGGTTGATTAAAAGCAGGGCCTGTAAGGATTTAACAGTGTCCAGCACACCTGAGACATTTCCTAAATGCTGATGACTTGACTTCCATCTCATCACTTTTCAATTAAAAAAATACCTTAAAGTATTTGCCTTTAAATCTTGTTAATTTAAAATGCACTTTTTTAAACCAAATAAAATATATTTCATATAAATTGTTGACATACAGTCGTGTCTGATTCTCAATGATCCTGTGTACCATACTGTCCAGGTTTTTTGTTTGTTTTAGCAAAGATGCTAGAGTGGATTACCATTTCCTTCTCTAGCAATTAAGGTAAACAGAAGTTAAGAGACTTGCCCAGGATCACACAGCTAGTATATGTCAGAGGACAATGCTTAAACTCAGGTGTTTCTGACTCCAAGCCAAGCATTCTGTCCACTGAGCCAACTGCCTCCTATATGTATTCATGTTACTTGTCAGTGTTTATATTTCATTAACATGTCTTAAATTAATAAATTATCTTCATTATCCAACATGCTGTTTCATATATGGTTTCTTTTCCTTCCTTCACTGGTTATGTGACTCCTTAAAAAGGCAGTTATTTGATTGTTTTAAGAAAGGTCTTTTAATCTAAGCTTCCTAAATTGTCTTAACAATTAGACTGATTCCCTGCCCCCTGAGACTGTGATACAGAAGTCTATCCGTCAAGGTGTATCTAATTAAGAAACTAAGTTAAGAGGTGTTTGAACAAGATATCTGAGCATCTCAAGGGACCAGACAATTGAATTGGTATTTCAGACTTATCAAATTAGTTAATGATTTGGGGATCTTTATTCTGCAAGAGTATGTAAATTAAAAAAGAATAATGAAATTCATTAAAGCTTGCTATCAGTGAGAAAGGAGGACACTGTGCACTATTGCATGTAATTATAAAGACCTGCCTCAACCAGATACAAGAACAGGAGGCTAGAAAAACAAAACAAGAAAAAAAGCAGCATTTTTGGAAGATTAATTTTTATATTAAACAAAGATAATTGAAATTGTTTTATTTCTGGAGGCAAATGACTCTTACTCATAATTGACAATATTCATTTTTGGTAATCAGGTTCATTCCTATGCACATATCCATTGTGAACTTGTAAGATAAATGCCTTGTTACTTGAACAACAAGAGATAAGTAAATTCCTCTTGAAATTTAGCAAACTATCATTCTCAGTGTTAGTGTGTCATTAATATTGAAAGCAGTAAAAAAAATAAAAGGAAATTAATGCAGAAATATGAAAAACATATCAGTGAAAATGGCAACAATAGCAATAATAGCTAACATTTATATAACATTGTAAGTTTTGTAAAGTGTTTTCATTAACTCATTTGATTTCCAAAAGAACCATATGAGGTAAGTACCATCATCACAATTTTAAAAATAAGGAAACTGAGCATAACTGGCTTTCTCAAGGGTCACACAGTAAGTGAATGTCTGAGGTAGAATTCAAAATTAAGTATTCTTGTCTCAAGTTCAGTGCTTTAACCAAAATGGAAACCCTTTAGCTTGTAATCCATGAGGCTGCCCCAGCAATAGTTGAGTATATCCTGCTCTCTTTGGCTTAGTTGTCCTGCAAAGCAATACCTCATTTTTTAGATGACGCCAACATCAAGTATCCCTTTGGAATTTTGTCGAACCTATCTTGCTTTCAATAAGACAAGTAACTTAAAAAGTCTGAAGATATATGCACATCAATTATGTAAATTAAACATAGTTGTAAACAACAGAGGGACTCAGAAGAACATATCCTGAAACATAAATCTACACCAGCGGACAGAATCTATGACACTATGAAACTGCCACTATGAGGCTCACTTGAGGTATTATCTGTAGGAGAATGAGGGAGGGTCATTTGTTAGCTTGCTATTTCAACTTTGTATTCAGCTCAGTCATCCTTTCCTGAACATAGACCTAAAAAAATGGGGAAGTTATTTTTACAGATTCATCTTATTGCAGAAGAGCAAAGTTCCAGATATTAAAAAATAGCATGGCTTGACAACTCCTATGTATGGTTTTCACATGCACACACCCAAAAGACTCACTCATATACAGTGAAAACTCTTTCTCTAAAAGGGAAGAATGCATTCAAGGCATTTAATTTCTAGAAAATAATGAATGTATAGAGATCTGAAGTATAATTCTATAATGATAAACAAATTTTGAATTTTGAAAAAAATTTTTAAAATTCAATAATGCAAATAAAATCAAGTGCTGCAAATAAGTTTAAGATGATAAAGATAGAAAAGGACAATGGATTTAGCAATAAAATGATTATTAGTAACTTCTGGTATTGGTAACAGTTTCAACAAAGTATTGAGTATGTAAATCAGATTATATAAGACCCTTAGGCAGAAAGTGGGTGAGAAAAGGTAGGGAGGAACAGACTTATTTTTTTTTTGAGCAGCCGATATTGAGAAAGAACTGAATTGTGATTACATAACATATGGAAGGTATTTTTAGATTCTGGACTCTTTCATGTTCTAGGACTCGGGGCATATTTATAGGCAGATGATAAGGAACAAGTAGAAACGAAAGATTGAAGAGACATGAGGGGTTGTGACTGATTGCTAGAGGGAGGTTCAAGAGATTCAAAGAACCAATGTCATTGATAGATGGTTTAAGCCTAGTGTGTATCAGGACAGTCATTCTGCTGAATATTTGTAGAGAAAAAGGAAGAAAAAATTATATTATCTTTTATATACAAGATAAAAATATCTTTTCTCAACATGGTCAAGCAAAGTTTTCTAGTATAGGACAAAATAAGTGATTGTCACAATATCTTTATACCTCCAAAGGTGTATCTCTGGGTCTAAAATACTGTCATTTCTCAAAATGAAAGGATATAATTAAGGTGTTAAAGTATACCTGTAATTTACATTCCATTAAGTTCCTTACAATTATGTTACTTTATTTTTTAACAGAACACTAGACATTTATTGGGAAAGAGTATGTATGTGAACACATTTCAACCCTGCTAGTCACTCCAGGGTATCAGAACTCCTAAACTCTGGGATATACACAATGACATAGATATTTCAGAGTTTTCATGAATTAAAGTTGGCCTAAGCACAGTTTAAGAGCCATGCTCCATGGCTGAGATAACCTTAAAGAAGAAGAGGGATCCAGATTTTTATACAGTTAACAGTAAAAGTTGCCAAAAATAAACCACTCTGTTCACAATACCAATGAATAGCCCAATGAGGATTATACACAGATACAGAACATGAAGATAAAGGAACTGAGTATGATGACTTGGTGCTACAAACACGGGGTACGAAAGTATGATTTTATTGTTCAAATTTCATGCCCTCTCTATTTGCTTCTTTTGAAAGGATCATAAACTGGGCTTTAAAGGCCATGCAGTCAGGCTCCTCATCTTAGCAATAAAGAAAATGAGGCTCAGTCAAGTTAAGTAAATTTTCAAAAAGCAATAAATATCGGAGGTAGAATTTAAACTCAGGCTCTTGGACTCCAGAACAGGGACTCTTTCTACTGCATAACATGAATTCTTCTTGTCTTTCCTCATGGACACTATAACTGGAATTCCATTCAAAAAGCACTTATTAAGGACTTACTCTAACAACTGGAATTATAATAAGAGCTAACATTTTGACTGTGCCTACAATATGCCAGGCACTATGCTAAATGATTTACAATTATTGTCTTCATTATTCTTCACAACAACACTGGGAGTTAGATGCTATCATTATCTCTATTTGATAGAAGGAACTAAAGCAGAGGTTAAATGACTTACACAGGGTCATACATTTAATAAGTGTCTGAGGTCAAATTTGAACTCAGGTCTTCCTGTTTCCAGATCTAGTGTTCTATCCACTGTGCTACCTAGCTGGCTCAGATATCATGCTAAGTGCTGAGAATAGAAATAGAAGAAATAGGGAAAACAGTAGCTTATATTCTAATGGGGGGAAACAACATCTCTAAGGGAGCTAGAAAGATGAGGAGGTTTGGAGACAGGAGATTTAGGGGTAGGACTGGAGTGGAACTATTTCATTTAAATGCTGACTACTTGATATAACAATGGCAAGAGTATCGTTAAAAGAACACTGCTCCACCACTTTTTGCTCTGAACACAATCTTGACATTTGTTTTGAACAATTTACTCAAAAGCTGTATCTATTCTTATAAAAAGATCATTTTTCTTTCATTAACATATGTGCTTAATCACTTCCTAAACATTTTGATGATAACAAAATATTCATAAAGCTCCATCTCTATGGGAAATTGACAAAAAAAAAAGGCCTAGATTTTATTACACAGAAAAGTGAGGTTTGAGTAGGAGGAAAACATATTAAGTCAAAAGTGTGTTTCATGTAGTTACTTATCATGATAATAAAAGGACTAGCCCAAATAATATCCCTCAAAATAAATAGGGTCTGTTGAATATCTTTTTTTTTAATTCAAGTCTCATCTCTTCTATGAAGCTATTCATTATCCTTCTAGTTAATAAACAGCTTTTCTCTTCTGTCTTTACATAGCATTTAGTTTGTACCTTTTTGTGTATTTCTTTAGTATGATTTTTTCTAATTCTCTAAATTTCAAAAGAGCATAGACTGTATGAATCAACCAGTGACCAGACATTTAATGAATAACCATTATATGCCAGGTATTGTGCTAATACAAAATTTAAGTGAGACTGTTCCTGCCTTCATCGATCATATATTCTAAAAGGAGACACAATATGTTCACAGGTAAGTAAATACATAGCGATTTGAATGGAGTGGGAGGGAAATAACTGTGGCTATCAGGGAAAAAAACCTAATGAAGAAGGTAACACTTAAGCCTAGCCTGGAAGGGAGATAGAAGTTCCAAGAGGGGAATGTGAGGAAGGAGAGCAGTACAAAAAAGGGGAAGAGTCTTTGCAAAAGTACATAAGACAGGGAAGGAATGTCATGCACTTGAAACAGAAAGGATGCTAATTAGACTGAAACTTGGAGTGTTTTGGGGAATGGAGAATGGGACTACCAGAAAGACTGTGAAGGCATGAATCTATTTGTACTTTTCCAATACTAATTTAGTCTCTGAGGAAGTAAGGAGAGGGAATGGTTGTAATGATACCAATTAGAAGGGTACAACAGTAGTCTGAGTGAGTTGATAACATTATGAACATGGATGCATATTGTGTGAGTAAAGAGGAATAAATCAGAGAGGTATTGAGGAGATGAGATGAACAAGACTTGGCAACTCATTGGACATGGCAAGGGAAGAGGGACAAGCATCTAACAATGAAGATTTACTTAGTTGAAACTCAAAAGAATGGTAGTATCTTTGACAAAATAAATAAATTAGTAGAATGAAAGGTTAAGGGAGTGTAATGGTAATGAAATTTGAAGATCCTTTTGCATTGCTAAGCTGACAGGTACTTAGCACCTAGTTTCAAATTAAGCCTCTGTTAAAGAAAAAGAAGGTATGAACTCCTTTTGCTAACATAGCAGGAAGGGGCTGAACAGACAACCCCTGTTGCTGACTTAACAGGAAGGGGCTGAATAGGGAGGAGCAATATTGTATATAAGGAAAGACCCTGCCTGGGAAAGTTAGAATTTCTTGGGATAAGCATCTGGAGGCAGAATGACTACTAGAGAGAATTGAGAATTGAGAACTGAGACAGAATTTCTTGGAGCAAGCCACGTGGAAGCAGAAGCCAGAGCTGCCAGAGGAGGCATGGCTGTGGTGTCAGTACTTTGTTTGTTTGTGGCTTTGTTAAGCCTTGACTTCCAGGGAACAGAGGCTGTGAAGGATTTAAGGTGGACTGGATGCTGTGAGCTTCAGCATGGCACAGGAACTGCATGGGTAGCTGGGCAAGGAATTGGGAGGTGTCTGCCTTTGAACCAATGTGACAGTTTGGTGAATTTAGGTAGGATCTGGGACCATGGAAGGGGATCCAGGTAATCTGAGAACTTGCCTCAAGTCAAGATGAAAAGACCTCTCCATGAATACTGAGTTGTGACTGACCCTGATTTGAGGTTTTGCTTTGGGACTCACTTTGAGAAGAATTATGTGATTTGGCCAGTGGAGACTCTGGGAAGATGTTGAGCACCCTCCCCCTCCCCCGCCCCCAGCTTTGAAGACCCAGATGTTGGTGCTTCCCTCTCTGGTAACTAAATAAGTATGGATGTAATGGTCAGACAGCTGAAAGTCCTGTCTGCTGAATTGTGTTATTTTCTGTTGAGTAATGACTGATGGAATTGTAATTTATGTGTGATTATACTTTGTGATTGAATTAAGGACTCTGTGATTTGCTAAATGAATGTACTACCTACCCAGTGGTAGAGTACTTCGACTTTTGTATTTTGTATCCTTAGTTGAGTGATTGAGTTACTAATGATTGCTCTTTGTTGAAAACTATGTGACCACTGTGGTGAAAATCATGTGGCAATTTTTCTGTGATAAGTTGTTGAGTTGTGACATGGTAAATGCTGTATTCTTATTTTCTGTGCAAAGTTGTAATATTGTGAATGCTATGAATGCTGTACTTCGATTTTCTGTTAATGTTTTGCTTTTATTTCTTATTGAATAAATAGAGTTTTTGCTATATTATGTAATCAGAACCTTGAAACCTGTTCACAGCAGCCATCCTCTGGAAAGCTTTACAGGAAGAAATAGTGAGTTTGGTTTTATGTTGGGTTAGGATATATATGGATCACATGGGTGCAAAAGTTTAGCTACTGGAGCAGTTGGAGTTATGGAAGTGAAGCTCAGAAGAGAGAGATGAGGTCCAGATATGTATATTTGGGGGTTTTGTAAGTAGCAATGATAATTGAACCAATGGAAGATAATAAGTTCATCAAGAAAGAGAGTGTAGAGAGAGTAGTATAAGGGATCCAAAACAAAGCCATAGGATATTTCCTCTCCCTCCACACCAAACAGGGAAGGATATAAATGATAAACCAACCAAATATAACAGGGAATGACAATCTTTATCTAAATTTAGTATCTCCCTCACCTCCTCGGCCATACCAGCAGAGTGTTTTAAATCAAATTTCGAATATACATTTAATTTTATATATTCTTACTCTTATTCAATACCATTATTCTTACAAATTATGTGTTATCTTTATAATGAAGTACATAATAGGCTTTTGACTTGTTTTTCCTACTCAAATCTGACTTTTCTGTGGTAATAAAATGTAAGTGCTTTTTTGGTGAATTTCACCTAGAGACGGAGGTTCATGAATACTTTATTGTCATCAAAATGTTTAGAGTGTAATTAAGCAGTAACTTTCGACTGTAATTAAGCAGTAATTAAGGAGTAACTTTAAAACTGTAAATTTAATATGAGGTATAAGAACAAAAATTTGAAACAAGTCTGGCAGAATTTCAGCTTACTCATATAATCTTAAAGTAAATGATCTGACAAGTCAAAATGACAAAGTATTATAACGTCGGTTAAGGTTACCTTACCATTTACCTCATATTGGACATTAACACAGCAGTGAGAGAAGAATAGCAATGGTCATTAGCTAGTTATACCTTTGGCTAAGATTTCACTGGTGTTACATGTATGGAGTATGGACTAGTACCTTGAAATTGCAACATTGGAAGCTATTCTGCATAATCTGTATTAGAGAGAGACAATCATATGCTTCTATAATGTATATCTCACTGGAGAGATAAGTTCAATTATATTGATTCATCAAATATAGTTTATTTTCAGGTTAAAAATTTTAAATATTTTCCTTGTTATATCGTTGATAACCAAGAGAAGACTGTAAAAGTTCAGGTTGTGTGAAATAGTGGAAAGAGCAATGGATTTGGAGGAAGAAGATCTGAGTTCAGATCCTTGCTCTGTCTTTTACTACTTGTATTACACTGAGCAGGTCATTTAAGCTTTTCTATGACTCAGTTTCCTCAAAAGTACAATTAGGGTGCTGAACAAGAGGACTTTTTCAAGAGGAAGATTCATAGACCTAGAGTCAATAAAGAAGTAATTTGAATCACCCTTCTCATGCATTAAGGGACAGCTAGGTAGCTCAGTGGACAGAGTGCTGGGCTTCTGAGCTGAGTGCTCAGCTTCCAGAGTTGAAATCTGGTTTCAGATATTAGCTGGCTGTGTGACTCTGGACAAGTCACATAACCCTGTTTGCCTTAGTTCTTCCTTTGTAAAATTTCCTGGAGAAGGAAATGGCAAACTCCAATATTTTACCACAAAGTCAGGGAGAATGGGACATGGCTCAAATGACTGAATAATAAAATCTGACACGATATCTGGGCAAACATGGGTAGATCACTTAAACTTTCTGACACTCCATTTACTCATCTCTAAAATAGGTTTAAACATTTAAAAATATATCTCTACCACCTACCTTACTGGGCTGCTATAAAGACTAAGTGAGAAAATGTAGATAAAGTGCTTTGTAAAAGTTAACATGCTACATAAATATTAGTTACTATTCAAAACCAACTCTTCTGATGATATATTTCTCATGGTAGGAAGGCATTACAACCTCCTCTACAATAATGAGTAATTGCCCACACTAATCTGATTTGAGAAACAAAAAAATGCCATGTAGTCACCGTCAAAACAATAAGGCAGATTTATTCAAGTGGTTTCACTGGCATAATACATGCATTTTCTAATGGAGATGATAGAATATATTTGTGTTCATTGTCTCACACTCTACAATTTTCTAGTTTTCATATTCTGTACTTTCTAGCACTCCATATCATATATGACATTGCTAATTACAGTGCCTGGTTATGTTATATCATGTTATAAATGATACAATATTGAGTGAAAGACAAACAGCCCTTTTGAGAAAAAGTAAGACAGCTTTTTTTTTCCTTTTAAAGAATTAACTTCAAAATCAGGCATAGAGATGCTGTTCACTACATTTTCAGTTGCATATGTGCATTTATTACAAATACACAGCCATAACTAGTGTGACAAGATGACTTTGAAATAAGAGTTCCTGATTTCAAGGACGCTAACAATCCTTATGTAAATTCACATAGGAAATTAGAGAGTTTAGAAATTAATTGGCAACAATAATCTATATGATCAGCTATTTGGAACTAAAAAGGATCTTACAGGTCAGCTAGGGTATCCCACCCTTATTCTGGGTGCTCTGCCCAAAGAGAATGTAAATTTTAATCTCTTAAACTTTTATTTTAAAGACCAGCCTTAGCCCCAAATCACTCAGGCTCTCATTGACTGGCCAAGTCCTTAGTTGATCATTGTTTTGGTCCCAATCGACTTGGAATGAATGAAAATAACAATTGTTTTTGTTTTGACCAGAAACTCTAAGGATCTTCTGCTCTTAGATTGATTTTTTTTTCTTTTTTAAAGAGGCCATTATTTACCTCATTTCTTATTATCAATTATCAATCTCTGAGTGGACATTGCCTTTCAAACTGAGAACAGTTAAAGACCTTAGCTTGAAAAGGCTGAGGTCCCCTACTGAATCCTGGGCCACCTCCATTCGTCCTGATCTGGATCTAGCCACTGGACCCAGATGGCTGTAGAGGAGAAACCTATGCTGGTGGCTTTGCCTTCCCTCACTTAAATCAACTTTCTCAGGATGTGGTGGCATCTCCTCCCTAATGTTATAGCCTTCTTTGAGAAGGAATGACAAATAGCAGCAGCAGGAGTAATCCAATCTCTTATATCTTGATAGGTATAGAACTGGAAGGCAAATAGCTGAAGTTGTCACAGAGTTTGTAAGATATAAAGTCAAGACTTGAATAAATCAAGTGCCCTATTCTCTGCATTTTGAATGGCTAGTTAGTTGAAAAAGAAAATATCAGGTGGCATGCTGTTGTTAACTCCTCCACCTCCCTTAAACCAAATTCCTCTCCATCCCCTCAACCGACGGCACTTTTCCTGTTACTTGCCCAAAAAGTAATTGATGGTAGTTGTCCTATCATTTTTTTAATCCTAATCATGGATCTCTGTGTCAATAGTTGACAAAAAATATCTACTCTATTAATTATTTAATTCTTTCCTGCCAAAACTGATGCAGATATTAATCTTCAAGAGGATATAAGCAGACCTTTCTCCTTTACTGATGGCATTTCACACCCGCTGATAAACTCCATTTTATCCTGTATATATCACATTTGCATAGAGCTATTTATATGTCATCCCTCCTTTGGACTGTGAGTTCCTTGAGTACATGGACTGTTTTTTGCCTTTCTTTGTATCTCCACAGCTTCCTGTGATATAGTAAGAGCTTTAAAAATCCCTGTTTACTTGAATACTATATGTGTATGTGTGTGTGCATATATATTTTACATATGTCTTGGCTCCATCCCCAGTATTGTTTCTTCTGACCAGCATGTGAAGCCTTGCCCTGTGTAGGTTCTCTAGCCAAGACAACAGCTTAGAAGCAACAAGGTTCCACAGCTCCCACATAGTCACCACAAATACCCATAAACATGACTCTAAACAAATTTTAAGGCTCCAAAACTCACAACAGAAAAACACATCTCCTGCTGAAGGCAGCTAGGCAGGAAGGGTTCATCACAGCATGTTGGGAGCCTAAACCAGCCCAGCCTGAAATTGTGGCTTGGCCCCCAGGGGCGGCCAGGATGAGCCACAGCTGGAGCCTTCAGGAGAGGTATCATTGGCAGCTGTGGCAGTTTCCAGAATTATCAAGCCATTAGAAACAAGGACAAATCGAAAGGTCAGGGGAACTCAGCTAAATTTGGGGGAGAAAAGCATTCAGGCTGAACTATCTCCACAGCAAGGAAGCAGCAGAAGCAGCAGCCCTACAGCCACCTCCACATGGCTGCTTCAGAGCTCCCAGCCTGCAGACTGCAGGGGGTCCAAGCAATTGTTCAGTGGCTAAGTGCTCTTGCGTTGAGTGGCCTGGATCCAGATCGTGGTCTTGAGTGATGGTTCTGGGGTGTGTTTTCATTGAGCCAAAGCTGGTGGGGGCTACAAAAAAATGGCAACCTCCTAATACCTCCAGCAGCTGCAAAAACCCCAGCAATTTGGGACAGAGCTTTCTCCTCTGGAAGCAGAGTTCCACAGAGTGAAAGAGTCAAGTAATTGACTGGCAACAACATGAGCAGTCAAGGAAGCAAAGTAAGAACAGCAACCGAACTTTAGATTCCTTCTTTGGGGACAAAAAGGATCAAAGCATGGAACAGGACTTCCTAAAAGCCATAGATCAGCTTAAGAAGGATTTTGAAAACCAAATAAGAGACATAGAGGAAAAATTGGGTAGAGAAATGAGAATGATGCAAGAAAATCATGAAAAGAGAGTCAACAACCTGACTGAAGAAAATAACACCTTAAAAAATAGATTAACTCAAACGGCAAAAGAGGCCCAAAAAGCCAGCGAGGAGAAGAATGCCTTAAAAAGTCGAATTTGCCAGATGGAAAAAGAATCTCAAAAACTTTCTGAAGAGAATAATTCCTTCAGAA
>CM053584.1:68503277-68533271 GCA_028627135.1 Pseudochirops cupreus | reverse complement strand
ATGAGAAGTTACTTAGTTCAATAATAGTCCTCACTTTTGTGTTTTATACATTTCTCCAAAAAATTTCAAAGAAATCTCATATGGTCCATTGCATTTAAAAGCATACAGTATTTAAAACAATGATTAATATTGTTACATTTTATATGGCAATTTACATTTTATATCACTTTTAAATAATTATCTCATATGATGCTCAAAAAAATTGAAAACTCATAAAAGGACATCATGTCCTCTTATTGTTTCAAATTATTTTCTATAGGACTAATCAGATTAGATACTCAAGAGTAATGTCAAATCTAAGAACTGAGTTCATAGCTGCCAATGACTCTGTCAAGAATCCAGATGGTGCTTCTGGAAGAATATTTCCCATTAAGTTGGCATCTGTGAATGCCATCATAGGTGATGGATGGCAGAGGCTGTGAATAGTTCTGATCACACAATGAGCTTGAAATAATGTCATTATTTTGGCATCAAATAAATCACATAGGAAAATATGATAATAAAAGAGCAACCTTTTAAAAAATAACTTTCTATTTACTATACATAGTAATTTAATAGCAGTAGAACAAATAATTAAATGTATCATAATATTATCTTATGCACATCTACCCTAATTTGAAAGTATCCCAAACCCTTTAATGATCTCAACTCCCCATTGTCTAAGGGCTGATCGAGGCACATATTTTTAGCTTAAGGTAGGGAAAGGAATATTATGAAGGCTTTTATCATTATCAACAAGTAATGCAAAATGTAGATTTACTGAGCAGATGTCCTCAATGACATTGTTTTAGCAGTCTGCCCTAAAAATAGCTCACAAACCTTGGTAGTTTGTTGAATTGCACCAAAGGGATATAACAGTCATGTTGTCTGATACTTAGACCACCAACACAGATCCCAATTAGTTCCAATTTAATAGCAGTTTATGTAACATGACCTGGTCTAGTGGGGAGTGATTTGAACTGAGAACACCAATTCATTTAGAATTGGCCACCAAAACGTCAACAGATGGTAGCAATGTTCACTCAAAACCCATCTGGGCTGGATTTCAAAGAATGACCTAAAGGTGAAAGATTCAGTGTTTCTACTAATTTTCCCAATAAATATTGCATCTGTTGGGTGGTGAGGTGAGGGGGCACTTTGATAGTACATTTATGGGACATCTTTTCAACAGAGCCATGTCAAGAATTTTTTCACACCATTTGTATATCAGGTCTATAAGTCAAATTACTGCACTCCTTCCCTCTGAGGCTATGTTGAAAGAGGTCAAATATTAAAATAATACATAGGTATTTTAATGAACTCTCTCATTTTGTATGTCAGTTTTCAAAGTGATCACTCTAGGAGACCTTCAAATAAAAATCAGCTCATAACAATCTTGGCTACATTGAGGGCCTCTTGACAATACTGTATGAAATATTTATTTAACTATCACATAGACATTACATAGATAATTGTTCTTTCCTCTGCCAAGCTATATGCTTAGAAGCATTTTTTTTTTTAAAAAGCTGTTTACAGGTCTTATTTAAAGTAGAGTGACTAAGTGATTATATTTCGATTTTTGTCTTTTTAAAAACTATATTCATAGTGAGGATTTTTTAACACCTTATTTCCAAACAAAGCCTTTTTTTTCTCTCTACTCTCTGGAAAGTCATCCCTAAAAATTAATAAGTATTATATGTAATGGGAATAAATTAGAAGCATTTCCAATAAGATCAGGAGTGAAACAAAGATGTTCACTATCACTCCTCATATTCAATCTGGTACTAGAAATGTGAGCAGTAGCAATAAGAGAAGAAAAACAAATCAAAGGAATCAAATTAGGCAAAGAAGAGACTAAGCTATCATTCTTTGCAGATATGATGATATACCTGGAGAATCCAAGAGAAGCAAGTAAAAAACTTCTTGAGACAATAAATAAATTTAGCAAAGTTGCAGGATATAAAATAAACCCACATAAATACGTGGCATTCCTATATATTTTTAAAGAAGTCCAACAGCAAGATACATTAAGAGAAATCCCATTTAAAGTTATTGTTGACACTATAAAATATTTGGGAATCTACCTGGCAAAACAAACCCAGGACCTATATGAACGCAACTACAAAACGCTTTTCACACAAATAAAGTCAGATCTAATTAACTGGAAAAGCATCAATTGTTCATGGCTGGGTAGAGCTAATATAACAAAAATAACAATTTTACCTAAATTAAATTACATATTTAGCGCCATACCAATCAATCTACCAAAAAATTACTTTATATAGCTAGAAAAAATAGTAGCAAAATTCATTTGGAAGAACAAAAGGTCCAGAATATCAAGGCAATTAATGAAAAGAAAGGCTAGGGAAGTTGGCCTAGCCATACCAGATTTTAATCTGTACTATAAAGCAGCAGTCATAAAAACTACTTGGTACTGGCTGAGGAATAGAGCAGTGGATCAATGGAACAGATTGGGTACAAAAGACTCAGTAGTCAATGACTATAGTGATATATTGTTTGATAAACCCAAAGACTCCAGTTTGGGGGATAAGAACTCATTATTTGCAAAAACTGCTGGGGAAACTGGAATATAGTATGGCAGAAACTGGGCATAGACCATCATCTAACACCATCAACCAAAATCAAATCTACATGGGTACATGATCTAGGTATAAAGGCTGACACTGTAAAGCAATTTGGGGAAGCAAGGAATCATTTACCTGTCAAATTTGTGGAGAAGGGAAGACTTTATGATCAAACAAGAGTTAAAGAACATTATAAAATGCAAAATGCATAATTTTGATCACATTAAATTGAAAAGTTTCTTTACAAACAAAGCCTATGTAACCAAGGTTAAGACGGAAGTGGGAAATTGGGAAAGAATTTTTACAACCAGTGTCTCTGATAAAGGCCTCATTTCTAAAATATACAGGGAATTGAGTCAACTCTATAAGAATACAGGGAATTCCCCAATTGATAAATGGTCAAAGCATATGAATAGGCAATTTTCAGAGGTAGAAATTAAAGATATCTATAAGCATATGAAAAAATACTCTAAATCACTATTGATTCAAGAAATGCAAATCAAAACAACTTGGCATACCATATCTCACCAGTCAGATTGGCTAAGATGACAAAACAGGGAAATGACAAATGCTGGAGGTGATGTGGAAAAATTGGAACACTAATGTATTGTTGGAGGAGTTGTGAACTGATTCAACCATTCTGGAGAGCAATCTGGAACTATGCCCAAAGGGCTATAAATAATTGCCTACCCTTTGACCTATAATACTGCTTCTAGGGTTGTATTTCAAAGAGATCATAGAAGTGGGAGGAAGACTCATATGTACAAAAATATTTATTGTAACTCTCTTTGTGGTGGAAAAAAAACCTGGAAATTAAGGGGATTCCCATCAATTGGGTAATGGTTAAACAAGTTGTGTTATATGAATGTAATGGAATGCTATTTTGCTATTAGAAATAAGGAGCAGATGGACTTCATAATTACCTGGAGAGGCTTATACAAACTGATGCTAAGTGAGAAGAGCAGAACCAGGAGAAATTTGTACACAATGACAGACACAAAGTATGTGTGACAACCAACTTTGACAAACTGGACTCTTCTCAGCAACGCAAGATTATAAGACAACTCTAAAAGATTCAGGATGGAAGGAGATGTTTACTTTCAGAGAAAGATCAAGAAAGAACAAAGTTTAAATGCTGACTGAAGCAAACTACATGCTCTCTTTCTTTTTCACGTTTGGTTCTGTTTCTTCTTTCCCATGTTCACTCCATTGATTACAACCCTTCTATACAACCAGACTAATGTCCAATGTGAAAGTATTTGCAGATCCTATACTTGATTGCATGCTGCTGTGGGGGGAGGGGAGGGTGGGGAGAAAATTTGAAACTCAAGGGATTGTGGAACTGAATCTTGTAAACTGAAAGTAAACAAAGAAATCAATAAAAAATTAATATAAACAAAGAAAAAGGGAAATATTATTGAGTAAAATGTCATCAAGTGCAAAAGTAAAAGCAGATTTCTATATTCTTAGTCTTCCAGCACTCTGAAGAGGAAATGAGATCCATCTTTCTCATCTCTTCCTTGGGACTTTTTTATGAGGCATAGGGAAGCCAGATGTCATACTGGATAGACCACCAGACTGGGAGTCAGGAAAATTTGAGTTTAAATCATGCCTCAGATACTTCCCAATGGTGTGGCCCTAAGCAAGTCATTTAACCTGTCTGTCTGAGTTCCCTCATTTGCAAAATGGGAATAATAGCACCTTCTTCCCAGGATTGTTGTGATAATCAAATGAGATGTTATTTGCAAAGTTCTTTGGAAACCTTAAAATGCTATATAAATGCATCTTATTATAATTATTATTGTTTATTATGCTATTCAGTTTTGTGGGAGGGCGTTTATATTTCTTATTCTTTCTATTCACATTGTTCTAGACATTATTTGTTTCTGATATCATAGTAATATTCTATTAAGCTATTAGACTACAATTTTCTTAGCATGATGAAAGTTTGAATATTGACTTTGTTACTCGAAAATGTGCTATTACGATCTTTTTTTTGTGTATGGTCCTTTCTTCTACCTTTGGCCTCCTTAGAATTTATGCCTAGAACTGTGATCTCTCACTCAGAGAGTATGGACACTTTAAGCACTAAAAATGAGTTTTAACAGAAGACATCTTGAAAGAATTTCATTATTCCCATGAGTGCCTCTCTCAATTTTATTGTAATGCTCATTATTCATTGACATATTTGAAATAGGATATTTATAGATAAATAAATGTATTGTACTTACAGGTAAAACAATAGACTTAATAACTTTCATATATTTAAATGTATTTCAAACAAAAATTTCCTTACTACATCCTCTGTTGATGGCCAAAGATAACCCAGTTGTCTTTGATAATAACACATAATTTAATGTCATTGTTAGGGCTTGTCATCATAGTTATTCTCAAATGTTCTAAATGGTGTACTCTCTGCATCATTAGTTAATCCTATCACATAGTCCTTTGGGAATACAGTTATGTTATCATTTCTAGTTACAGTTCCTTCTAGCAGAAACTATACAAGTTTATTGAAATGATTTGATGTGTGAAGGTTGAGAAGACAACCCCCATTGTCACTGTGAATAACTACAGCTTGATTGCATGAAATGTTTGACTCACTTTATCTCATCATAACAAGGTGAAGTGCTTTTGAGCATAAGCTCTCTGACCCTCTCAGGATTTACGATTTGTTCACTGAGACTGGCGAAATTCACATATATTATACAACTGGATAAAGTCAAACAGGAGACAAAAATCATAAAAGAATATATATGTCTTAAACATGATATAACTAGCTATCTTATACTATATTTCAAGGCTTACAAAACTAATAATTTTCAACCTTTTTATTTTTATGGAGAAGAAAAACAGAATATATGCCATTAATTTATAAAAGGCTTTCCAAAATTTTATTTCTATATTACAATGTAAAAGAGAGAATGGTATAGTGGGTAGTGTAGAAGCCTTGGAAAAAGTATGAACTGAAATCTAGTCCTGCTTCTAATGCACACTAGCTATGTAGCCATTGACAAATCAATTAAGTTTAAGGTGTCAGTCATCTTGTGTAATTTTAGTCATTTTCTTGTTGTGTCTACTTTTAGAAAGTGGGCTTTATGAGGAAAGAGAATTGATCAGTTCCGGTTAAATACTTAAAATGAATTTTTTTTGGTCATCTATTTTTCTATAATGAAACACTTTTCCGCCATTGTTACCAATATGTCCGTGAAAACTATGACAATAAGAATAAGAAAATGCTTTCTCTTTCAATGTCTCTGCTCTGCTTTTTGTTTCGCATTTACCTTTTATTTTATCTTAAGTATATAGTGTCCCATTCCTTTCGAGCTAACTTTCACTGTAATATCTCACTATGAGATCCAATCTATCTCTGAACATTATGAAATCCTTTAAGATATATATTAGACTAATGCTTGGTTGTATTTCTTTCTTATTTTTTTTCTAAAATTTATTGATTTATTCTGAACTTAAGAAATAAAATAAACATTTCCGTAACATGGTAGAATAGTAAGAAAAGAAGATTGCACATGGAGCTGTAAATCAGTTATGTAAAAAATGCTATTCCTTTAAAATATATAATAAAATGTTAATGTAAATTTCTTTTTTTTTCTTCAACCCCCACTCAACTTAGACATGGTTACCATTACACAATACACACACATACACACACACACCACACGCGTGTGCATACACACAGTATTTCTATACTTCTATTTGTCATTTATTTCTCTGGATGCACAGAGCATCTTCCGTCTTGTTATTGAAGATTCCAGTCACTCCCTACCAACGTTCACATTATTTCTACCTTGGCAGTGAAATACTGTTTATTTGACAGAATCAAATGCAGAACATTTCTTCTTGTCCCATTCTCCATCTCTTGAATTATGAAATTATCAATTAGGTAATCAAGAATTGATCAGAGAGTTCTTTATTTATCAGAGTAAAACCTCCAGCAAATGTGTAGATAGTTGTGACATCACTACTACATAATACTGTTATGCCCCTATGGTTTATGTATTCATCATCTCTTTTCTTCTTCCGGTCAAATAAGCAATAGTATGGCACAATCATGATAACATTGTGAGTTATCATGGGAGTTCACCAATGATTTTAAATAATTTTTATGTAATGCAAGTATGTAAAATATACCATATATATTAATATATATAAATACATAAAATGCTTTACAAATCTTAAGCTCTATATAAATATTACCTATCATTATGCAAGTTACTTTATCTCTTTGCTTTGATTCTTATCCCAATATTTTCTACCATATGTCTCCCTTATTTTTATATAGATACAATTTCTTAATTCTCCATAAATCATACCACTCTTGCTCAATGCCACCTTTTTGAAGGGGCTGACCTTATGTTTCTTTCCACCATTTAAAAAGATACGGAATATTTTTTAATCTTGAGAAAGTAAGAAAGTATAGTAACCAGGTTTTTAATGCAGAATTAACTAACCACTCATTCAAACATAAATGCAGAGACATACATATATATATATATCATATATAGTGCATGTCAATACACATATAGCATATGCAATTATATGTTTATATGTGTGTATACATATACACCTCCTTTAGTGAAATATGAACTCAATCTCCACAGAAAGAATGTCCTTAACAGGCTATTCGAAATTGGAATTTTTTTTCCATCTTCTGAGACAAAGAAAAATGGGAATATTTTGATTCAGGAACATAACTACAACAAGAATTTCTGAAAGGAAAAGAAAGAATTCACTTAGAGAAAGTGATAACTTTCCTCAGCTGTGCAAGAGTGCCACGAAGAGCCATAGTGTACAGTGAAGGAATATGTTGGAAGAGGGGGAGAGAAGACTTGATGGCTTCCCAAAGGACCTCTGGAAGCATGAGAATGGAAAAAAAAAAAAGACAAGAGAGAGTGGGACAGCTGGAAAAAAAAAGCAATGGCTGTGGTCAATGCTAGGTAATACTAATCACGAAACGAATTATTCTAATTTCTTACCATTTCAACTGGGTACAACTGGTACTCCTTCTAAGCATGTTTCCTTTTTTTCTTTTTTTTTCTTTTTGGAGGGGGAAAGCAGGGCAGTTGCCCAAGGTCACACAGCCAGTAAGTGTTAAGTATCTGAGGGTAGATTTGAACTCAGGTCCTCCCGTCTCCAGGGCTGGTGCTATATTCACTGTGCCACCTAGCCACCCCTAAGCATGTTTCTTTATTAAATATTTTATTTTACCAAACTATCTTTCCTACTTATAAACTTTTGCAGTAGACCCAAACATGTCTATTTTCTCATTTTCATTACAGCATGAGCATATGGACAAACACTGAAGGTGACAGAAAGACAATATCCTTTCCTAGCATAGTAGCCATGATTAGAGAATTTCTCTCTGTCTCTGTCTCTCTGTCTCTTTCTCTCTGTCTCTGTCTCTCTCTGTCTCTGTCTCTCTGTCTCTGTGTCTCTTTCTCTCTCTGTGCCTCTATGTCTCTGTGTCTCTGTCTCTGTCTCTGTCTCTCTCTCTCTTTCTCTCTCTCTCTCCAGCTCTCCAGAAGGGAAAGAGAATTATAGCTTTTCATATACTTCATTAAGCAGCCATCTGGTACAGTAAATAAAGCACCAGGTTTGTAGTCAGGGAGAGCTGAGTTCAAATCCGGCCCAAGATACTTATTTCTGTGTGACCCTGGACAAGTCTCTTAACCTTGTTTGCCCTAGTTTCCCCATCTTTAGAATGAACTAGAGAAGGAAATGGCAAACCACTCCAGTATCTTTGCCAAGAAATCTTCCAATAGGATCATGATCATGAAGAGTTAGACACAACTGAATAAATATGGTTATTTTAATGAAGGCAAAATATAGAGATACCTCTGATGCCCAAAATAAGTGGATATATTAATGTGGTTATAGAAATCAGAGTTTTGAAGGCTATTTGAGCAGTTAAAAGAAATGACTTATTAATTCTGAGGAAAAGCTTGCATAAATGTGAACTGGTGTGTAGAGAATAATTAAAATGCATTTCCAAAAGGTTAATGCAGCAATTTATCTGTCTTAAATTTTTAATTTAGGTAATTGCATAGATTTTTGCAATATGACAAAGCTGTCTATTACCTATTTTTTTACTTACTTAAATGGAGGTAAACATACGGGCTAAGAGTATCACACATTATAACAAAATGAGCCATTTGAAAGAAAATATTCCATAATAATATGTATCAAATCTCTTTTAAAGCTATTGTCCAGCATATAATCCTGGCCTTCTGATATGAATATATAAAATACTCGATTTTAAGATTCAAAAGCAAAAAAACATTGCTATATAATGCCTACTATGTGTAGGACACTCTAGTAAGCTCTCATAAAACTTTGTAGGAGTTTATTTGTTTACAAATGTTCATTAAATTATATCTTTCATTACTTTGTTCAAAATTTTGATAAAAAAGGGCTCCATAAATCCTAGAAGGAAAAATGTTTTAAATTATTAATCTGCCCAATAATATGACTGTAGTGTTATGATTTCTTGATAGTAAAGTGGAGTTTGTTTATACCTTATTAATGGTGTTTTTGTGAATGGTTGAGGAAGCACTGAAGAACAAAAAGATTGTTTGGAATAAAAAAAATCAACAACAGCAACAACGACCTGGGTTCAAGTGTTGCCTCAGACACCCATTAATTGTGTACTGAGCCTCAGACCATTCCGTAAGATTTAATTTTGAAGTTATGGTGGAGTTAAAACCTACACTGAAGAAATGACAGATCCTCGATGAATTGTGAAATGGCATTTATACAGAAGTATTTCTGTAATGTCAAAGACTATTGTGCATCAGAGGGGAAGAAATAACATTTTATGAGAATTCAATATAGGTAGAGATATATTCCAGCTGGTGTGATATATTAAAGTTTTAACAAGGAATTATCATTTGAACTGGACTATGCTTCAATTTAACAATATTAAATCTTTTGTACAAGAGTTAAAACATCATCATATAATTGCACCATTTTGTTAAACCATACCTTCTTGAATCTATTTTGAATTTTTTAACCCAACTCCACAAGTATTGGTCACAACCTTCTATAGCTTAATAGACAATCTGCAATCTTTACATCATCTGGGGACAGATGTGTGCTGGAGCCAGATCAAACCAGCTCTCGTGAGTCAATTGTTATATTTTCAGGGTGAAAATTCACAGTAGGAAAATCACCAAACTCTATAAATTAGGGCTTGATTTATTTTTTGATTGTCTAGACTTAAGAAAGTGATCGAGAAATGTGTTGTGCATATTTTTTACCCCCAGAGGGCCAGTAGTTAATTAAATATTTACCAGCACAGCCTTGACTTGGGCCAAATTTTTGATAATGAGTTCATTTGAACATTTTAGTTAAGCTGGACAATACTCATTATTTGATATTAGATCCATTTGTAATCATTCTAGTTTATTAGAAGCCAAAACATTCACGTGCTTCACTTTGTGAATTTTCTTCATTTTTCTCCCTAGGCAGAAACAGCTTTAATTTTATTAGAGTAAATGTTGTGAAAGTATGTCTATGATGGGAAACAGTGAAGCCTGGCCAAGTGTTCAACATTTATCCGTTGAACATGGGAACTTGCCTGATACTTGAACCTACTGTCAAGGTAAACACAAATTGGACCAGGTTGAGGTAAAGTCAAATCCCTTCCGCACGTGATCCTTGGGCAGCAGGCCTTAAGTATCTAAATGCTCCTTATCCTCACAAACAAAAAGGTCCTTGGCTCCCAATCTATGTAATGGGTTCCAACTATCAGCTGGTACACTCAGCACTGAGACATTTTCATAGGGAGAGGGTCCATATGAACAGCTCTTAGAAAGCCTCCATACTGTGTGTATCTTTAAATAAAATCTACACAAACAGATTAACCATGAGTAAGATCCATTCATCAAAATATGGGAGTCTTCTGTACTCAGTAGTTCCCATTAATGAAGTGAGGAATCCCTGGTGTGGAAACTTACTTCATTGAAACAGATATAAAATTTGTCTTACAAAATATTTCTCTGAATATTTTCTTAATGATCACTTATAAAAAGTTGGATTCACTGTAAAATATGCAAAATGAAAAATGGAATTCAAGATTCAGTTATTGGCCCAATTATATTGGGTAGGAAAGAAATTATAGTCGCCTTAAAATACACATCTTTATAGCTTATACATAGAAAGCTTTGTTGAGGTAAATATGTCGAAGTATGAGAACAATGTAATGCCTTTGCATTCTATGTAGATATATCAACATCAACACATTAAAGAAGGAAGAAAATTCTGAATCCAAGATATTATCCAAAGAGAATGAAGATAACAGAAAATGACAAAGCAAAATCATCAGGAAGAGAGGAAGAAAGGAAGTAAAAAAAGGATGGAAGGAAGGAAGAAAGGAAGGGAGGGAGGAAACATGCATTTATTGAGGAACTGCTATGCACCAGGCGTTGTGGTAAGTCCATTGCAATATTATCTCATTTCATCACCATAACAATCCTGGGAGATAGGTGCTAAGATTATGCTTATTTTCCAGTTTGAATAAGGTAGAGTTAAGTGGCTTCCCCAGGATGAGACAGCTAATAATTGTCTAAGGCCATATTTAAAATAATTTCTTCCTAATTCCAAACCTGATATTCTATCAGCTGAGTCACTTAACTGTCACTGAGTCATGACTGACATTGACTATGGAGACATCTCATCTTCTCTTCCTTTTCCTTCAAAACTGGGCTAACACACTATTTATTTCACATTGTTATCATGAGGACCAGAATTTTTGAGCCTTAAAACATCGTATAAAAGTGACTGGTGAAGGTGAGGATGATGATGATAGTTATCAATCAACAAGACTATATTAAACACCAGTGCTGTTCCAGATGGTACTGGAATTTTCAGTTACAAAGGCAAAAAATAAAGCTCTGTTTTACTTGGTAGATCTTATATTCTTTTGGAGAAACAACATACATACATTTAAGCATATATGAAATATATTTAAAAAAACAGGGAAGTTCACATAGTAGATTCTAGATGTCAGAATGACCAATAAATAACTTTCTGTTCTTCCTTGTTTTTTAATCAGTACTTTAATTTTCATTATTGACTCTGGTTATTTAATTGTGACAGAACAAAATGTCAGAGATTTTTTTCTGTCAGTTGGTATCAGACAAAAGGAAGAACACAATAATAACCTTACATATAATTATTTTAAGTCTCCAAGATGTTTTTCTAAGAGAAAAGTTTTCTGTTATGCATAAAATGGATGATTATATCTGTAACATAGGTAATATTGCCCTTTAAGTTTCTATGAGGAAACTGATGGAACCCATCAATAACTTTAATTTTGGGATCCAAAATCCCCCACTAGTACTATTTAAGCAATGAACCCATAGAATCATTTGTAGTATAATTACAGCACCAAATTTCTATTATATTTTCTAAGACTCAAATGCTGTCACCAAACAATTAATATGAACTACTAAAGTCAACAAAGGAGGCCAAATGATGAATAGGTCTCAGCAATATAAGGACTCTGAAAGGATGACACTAATTTTGTATTTATGATTTAGTCTTTTGAATAACTGTTAGAAGAGAGAATCATGCTATATATCATATGCCACAGATTTATGATTGATCTCACAGAGCAGGTATATATCTGAAAAATTACCATCCTGGAATATGAAAAACTATGTAAAAAATTGGAACAATTAAATTTTGATGGGATAAAATCATGTTCTCTCGTTTCATTTCTTAGGTGACAGTGTGGGACCATAATTAATTGTTGCATACTTACATTCCTTATGTAGCTGGGGGGTTTTTCTATCCTGGACTACATATTAAAGTTTATGGGCCTTGTCCTACTGACACTTACATGCCAAAATCAATTTCTATCAATTTCATACATAGCAATGAAGAATTAGTACATCCATTAGGGTGAGGCTGAGTAAAATATTTCCAAGATTCTCTAATCCTCATACTTTTAAGCTAAACCTTTTAAAAATCACTGATATACTTTTTAAAAAAATCTCCATTGATTATCCATTATATGCATAACCTACATGAAGAGACTGTATTCACTCTCAGGTTGACATTGAACATTTTTATATGAGGAGGAAGGCGCATATAGGCAGGGGCACTCCACCTCTCAAGATAAATGTGTTGTTACCATTCCAATACATATCACCCTTACAACTGTGATTGATCCCAGCTTTTTCTTTTTTGTTGAGAGTTGGATGGGCCTTATTCCTTAAAAAAGGCTAAGCTAAGGTCCCTATTTCCTCATGGGTATCTTTTTTGGTTGGTTATTTTTCTCAGCTATTTATTAGCAACAATCATCATGTGGAGTAGCTCAGCTAGGCCTATTTACTGCAGATGAGAGCCTCAGATACCTGAGTCCAGTGGATATTTCAGTGATGTTTGCATGACCTTCAGTACCCAAATAGACTGCTCTTTCAGCCTGACCTTTGAAAGAATAAGGGAATTAACAGCAGGTAAAATTTCAAGAATGTTGCAAAGATTTGTCTGTGTTGATTTGACATTTTTCCTTCCTCTTTTTCTTCCCTTATTGTGTTTGATGTAGACTCATCTACTTTAACCAGGTCAATCAACTTCTTCTTGGACATATTCATGTTTTCTTGAATCTTGAATTTTTCAATCAAAACTTAAGTCTCCTGGGAGCTGTAACACTGAATACTTGAAAAAGAAATCTTCATCATGATGACATAGCTTGTATTCTCATAGTATTGAATCTGATCCTTCACTACTGAGTTGTCCAATTATTGGAGATAATTGTCCCAAAGAAGTTATCGTCACCAGTGATTATTATATAATATATAATATATGTTATATACTCTCTCTCTCTCCATATATATACATATATATATATATAATATTATATTATATTATCTTTTTGAGAGAGTAGGGTCCTATTTTCAATTCCCTTATAACTGCACTGAGTTGTCAGAGTTTAGAGGTCTTTTGGAAGTGATTTTGTATTTATCAGGGTCACTTTTGTATTCATCAGAGGTCTGACATAATATTTGTCTTAGATTTATGTTTGAGGCCTAAAACCAAGACCTTACTCTTACTCCATAGAATTTGGAAATAGAATAGGAGAAGCAGTCATTGATAAAAATTATATATCTAAACATTGTACACTTATTTAGCATTCATTGTATTTCAAGGTATTTAAAATATTGAGACTCTGTGTGCAGTCAAACATATTAATTTGTAGTCATAGCATTTTGTTTTATTTACCTTGCCTTTCCATATAGCTTATCACTCCCTCCCCTCCTTTCCTTCCATAGTTTCTTTCAAGTCCTTATTCTTTACTCTTTTATTACCTTCAGATTAGTTTTTTTAAGCTCAAATTGTTCTCATTTAATTTATCCTCAATAATTACCCCAAATTTCTTATTTTCAACTTCAGTTTGTAGACTTCTTCACAAGCCCCTGTATCAGATCCCCTTCTTCACAGATTTTTGTTCCAGTCAAGCGCTTCACTTGTCCTTGTCCCACAACCTTCTTTACTTATTAAAATTTAAAGTTATCCCAAGGGGAATTGACTGGATCCTGAGTGGAAGACTTACTATTCTGAAGTATTCAGGATCAAATTTGATGAACACTTGTCAGGTACAATTATAGTAGGAAACCAATTTTGGAATGAATTGGACTAGACTGACTGTGAAGTCCCTTCTAATATAAGTCTTTGATTCTGTCTATAAATAAACGCACACACCTTGTATATGTATGTATGTATGTATATATGTGTGTATGTGTGTAAATCTGTCACATATCACATGCATGAATATATAGATACACATATAATAGCCTATATGTGCAAATATGTATGCATACATATAATAGCCAAAATACATATGCACACATGTACATGTATACAGCCAATTTACCACAATATAGCATCACATGAATAGATTGATGGATAACACAAAAAATGTTATAAGTAAGCATCTTAAAGATACTACTCTGGTGACTCATAGTGATTTGTCATGTTTGTGTTTTGTTTTGTTTTGTTTTTTACTGGTTTTACAGACAACAAATAATTATGTGTGTACTAAAAACAAATTTCTCCTTCCGATAGGTTATGGGGGTGGCAGGATTATTTTCTCTCTGTTCACTATATTATCAGTGAGAATGAAATAGTCTCCAGAAAAATGGAATATAGGACTCAAGAAGGGAATTAAAAAAAAAAAGACTCTAAGAGGACAAAGAGAGATCATAGCCACGAATACGAGGGTCACAATACTCAAAAATAGAAGAAAGCAACATAAATGAGGACAAAGGCATAGAGACTGTATTTTCAGTGCTTTAAGAGCCAGCAGTTAAAACAAATATTAAAGTAGGGTTCCACTTCCCAATTAATTACAAAAGTGCTTGGCACTTTGATTGAATCAATCAGCTAATCAGAAGTATAAACTAGATATGAACCATTAATATTAATTCAAGAAGAATGAAGCGCTTTGATCATTGGGTAAAAGATTATGCCACAAAAGAAACATCTTTGACTAGTTGAAATAATAATACAGTGCAGTGATAGTGGGCTCACTGTTGTTCCTTACATACAAAATTCCATCTCCACACATATATCATGCATTTTCCTTCATGCATTTTCACTGTGTGTCTTCCATAATTGAAATGTTTTCTTTCATTTTTTCTACCCCCTGGGTTCTCTGACTTCCAACACTTCTCAGCTAAAGTCTCACCTTCTATAAGATACTTTTCATAGTCCTTCTTAAACTTAGTGTCTCTTTTCTGAGACTTCCTCTGATTTAGAAAATATATTTCCTTTTGGAACACGGTTGATCACATGTTCTCTCTTCATTAGCTTGGTAGCTCTTGAATTCAGAAACTGCATTTTCCCCCTTTTCTTTTAGTTCTTCCTTTGCTTTCTTTTACTTACTACAGTGCTTCGCACATAATAGGCACTTAAATATCTGTTAACTGTAATTCATGGTACAGATAAATCCAGTTTACTACTATGTGTGCTTTTTAGGAATGATGGTGCACTAATAATGTTTACATTCATTAATTCATGCAATCAAACTTTCTAGACTGCTCAGCAATACAAACATGAACTCCTCTTAAGAATAAATCAACAAAATGATTCTTAAAGGTCCCCAAAAAGCTTGTTTTGTACCAGTGGTCATAACAAGATTCCTTCTCTTCCCTGTTGGAAGCCATATGTCCCCTTTAACTTTACATGTACTTTTACATTTTTAAGTATTTGTCAATCAATATTATTCTCAAGTGAACATGTGATGCTGAAAATTCCAAGAGCAGGGAAAGCAGGAGTCTGTCTTGGTTGTTGTCTAGGAACATACTGAAGTCTGGGGACTCCTATGGATTTTTATAGTTCTGACTGAGCACATTTATAACTTACATTTAAGTTCCAATTAGTGACTGATTTTCTAAGCATATGATGAAAGGACACTAGGATGTAGAGAGCTGTGTAGGACTCCACCAAACCTAATGGAAAGAAGTATGAAATTCCTGTCAATGAAGGAGATAGAAAGCCTTTCAGATCTAGCCCCAAGGAAACCACAGTCAGAACTGGGGATTCAGAAAGTGAGTTGTAAGGAAACAAGGTGGGGTAGGAAAGACTTAAAAGCAAATAAAGTTTTTAGCTCTTGAACATGAACAAAGAAACAGGGAAAAAAACAGAACAGAAGCACATATGACCTCCATAACTAGCAAACAAGTTAAGGCAACATTTTTGTTTGTTCTTTTATTCTTGTCTAATGCAAAGTACTGTTACAAGTATTTTGGTATATTCAGGGCCTTTTTTATTGTTGACTGTCTTGGAGTATATGACTAGCAGTGAGACTTCTAAGTTAAAAAGTATGGATAATTTAGTCAATTTGCATAATTCCAAATTCTTTTCCAGAACAGTTTGAGCAAGTCACAATTTTCCTAAACAGCACATTTAGTGCTCACATTTGTCCACAATCCCTCATCCCTCCATCACTGACTATTCTCATCTTCAGTCATGGTTATCAGTCTACTAAACATGTGGTAAAACCCATGAATTGTTTTGATTCAGATTTATGTTTTAGATCAATTCGTATTTACATTTTAGATCAGTCTTCATATGGTTCTTTAAGGTTGGAAATTATTCTTTTGAATCATTCATATCCTTTGGTGGCTTAACTGTTGGGAAATTATTTTGGATCTAAACATTTTTATATTAGTAACACATCTATTGGATATAATATCTATTAGATATAATCCTTATCACATATGTGATACAAAGATTACCCCAACATCTGTTTTCCTTCTTATCTTAGTTGTATGAATTTTATTCATGCAATAATCTTTTAATTTCATGCAATGAAAATCACATATTTTATCTTTTGCAAATTTATTTTATTTTATATTAATATTCTCATCATATATTAGAATATATTATTATATTTAATATTAGGCATGCAAAATTCATTTGAAATACACAGCAAATATTTCATATGTATACATACATACATGGGCATATGTGTGTGTGTGTATATATATATATATATATATATATATATATATATATATATATATATATATATACGTATATAGTATCTATATATTTATCTATCTATGTTTTTGAACAAATATTGACAATCCTAAGAAGAAAAAACAGTGAAAGACCTTCATTTGTGAAATTTGCTACTGGATATTTAAATTAGAAAGAAAAAAAATTATGCAAGACAGCTGGGGGAAGGTTGGATGCAGGTACCCAGCAGAGTACAGGTGTATTTAGAATATGAGAACTGTTGGAAGCCAATTCATGTATAGTTAAATAAATCTTTCTGTCAACAGATAAAAGGATCATACATTAAAGAGGGAAAAAAATGTCTTATCCTATAAGAAGAGATCATTTGAGATGACTTCTAAATAAGATTCACTGGGGGAACAAAATCACTTTGCTTTTGCCACACAATTTCATCCATTTATAGTCATCACAACTACTGCAATCTACACAGTAAGGGAAAAAATAAAACTCTGAAGTAATAATACAAATATACAAAATACAAAAATTGTATTTTCCCAATCATGTACATGTGTGATTATAATACACTATGCATTTATTGGCTTTTACAATATAGCTCTTCTCTAAGATTAGCTTCAATCATTAAAGTAAGAATAGAATGATTCATTTCTTTGATAATAAATCCAACTTACATAGCACTGGCATCAAGTGGATAGAGAGCTGATCTAAGAACCACCAAGATGTGGGTTAAACCTTCCTTTGGTATATACTGGGTATGTGATCCTAAGCAATTCATTTAACCTTGTAGTGCCCTGGGAAACTCTCTAAGACTGTAAGTTTCCTAGAAGGTGCCAATTTGAATTATTAATGGAAATTTTTCCTATGGAATTCTCCATAACAAGCACATGAAGAAGGTAGTGTCAGTTTTATTTTCCCATTTTAAATATAATGAAATTAAGATACAGAAGGATTAAGTATTTTACCATGGGTCAAATCAAATGAGGAATCCTTATAGAAATAAATCATAATGAAGATATTGAATGACATCAGGGGAAGGGCACATGGAATTAGACTTCAGTAATCTGTTAATGCTGAAGAAAATAATTAGAGGGTGGAGCCAATACAGCAGCATAGAAGGAGGAAAACTTGGTGACTCTCCCCATAAGCACCTCAGGTACCTATAAAATATGACTCTAAACAAATTTTAGAGCTACAGAACCCACAAAGTGACAGAAAGAAACAAATCTCCCCCTGAAGGCAGCCCAACAGGCTGGCAGGAAGGGTCCATCACAGTTTGATGGGAGCAGGCCCATGTGAGCCCATGGTTTTAGCCCCAGGGAGGCTGCAGCAGATTCAGAAGACTGGATCACCAGCAGCTGTGGTGGTTTCCAGAATTATCAACACATAGAGGCCAAAGAAAAAGTGAGAGGTCAGTGGAACTCTGTTGAAACTGGGGGGGACAGAGAGTGGTCAGGCCTCTGCCCCCAGAGCTAGAAGTGGGAGAGGCAGTGCATCCATGAAGCCACTTCCACCTGGATGCTTCAGAGCTCCCAGCCTGCAGGTCACAGCAGGGGCAAGCAACCATTCAGAGGGTAATCACTCTTGCTTTAACCTGCCTGGATCTGGATCACAGTCTTGGAACTTGGTCCTGAGGTATGTAAACAGTGAGCCAGAGTTGGTGGAGGCTGTAGAGATGGTGCTCCCCTAATAGCTCTGGCAGCTGCAAAAACTCAGCAATTTGGGACAAAACTCTCCACTCTGGAAGAAGAGTTCTACTGTGGCAAAGAGCTCAAAAGGCAAGTAATTGACTGGCAACATGAGCAAGCAAGGGAAGCAAAGCAAGCACAGCAATCCAAAGTTAGATTCCTTTTTTGGGGGGACAAAAAGGATCAAAGCATGGAACAAGAGGAAGACAACAATGTCAGAACTCCTGCAACAAAAGTTTCCAAGAAAAATATGAACTGAGCCATGGAGGAGCTCAAAAGGGATTTTGAAAATCAAATAAAAGAAGTAGAGGAAAAATTGGGAAGAAAAATGAGAAAGATGAAAGAAAATCATGAAAAGAGAGTCAACAACCTGACTAAAGAAAATAAAGCCTTAAAAAATAGGCTAACTCAAATGGCAAAAGAGGCCCAAAAAGCCAATGAGGAGAAGAATGCCTTAAAAAGCCAAATTTGCCAGATGAAAAAAGAATTTCAAAAGGTCACTGAAGAGAATAATTCATTCAGAATTAGATTGGAGCAAATGGAAGTGAATGACTTTATGAGAAATCAAGATACTATGAAATGGATCCAAACATATGAAAAAATAAAAGGCAATGTGAAATAACTCATTGGAAAAACCACTGACATGGAAAACAGATCCAATAGAGATAACTTGAACATTATTGGACTTCCTGAAAGGCTTGATCAAAAAAAGCACCTAGAAATCATCCTTCAAGAAATTCTCAAGGATAATTGTCCTGATATTTTAGAACTAGAGGGGAAAATAGAAATTGAAAGAATTCATTGATCACCTCTTGAAAAGAATCCCCAAAAGAAAACTCTTAGAAATATTATAGGCAGGTTCTGGAGTTTCCAGATCAAGGAGAAAATATTACAAGCAGCCAAGAAGAAACAATTTGTATATTGTGGAAACACAATCAGGATAACACAGGATCTAGCAGCTTCTACATTAAGAGATGAAAGGGCTTGGAATATGATTTTCTGGTGGTCAAAGGAGTGAAGGATTAAAACCAAGAATCACCTACCCAGCAAAACTGAGTATAATATTTCAGGGGAAAATATGGTCATTCAATGAGGTGGAGGCCTTTCAAGCATTCTTGATGACACAAATCAGAGTTGAATAGAAAATTTAACATTCAAATACAAGAAGCAAGATAAGCATGAGAAGCTAAACAGGAAAAAGAAATCATAAGGAACTTATCGATGTCAAACTATTTACATGCCTACATGAAAAAATGAGAATTGTAAACTATGAAATGTTTTTCAGTATGAGGATAGTTGAAAGGAATATAAATGTATATATATGTACACATACATATATATGTCTATATAGGAGGGTATATGTGCATATAAATACATATGTGAGTGTGTGTATATACGTGTACAGGTATGCATAGACAGAGGGCACAGGATTAATTGAATAGGAATGGTTGATGTTTGAAAGGTGAAATTGAGAGGTGAGAGAGGACAATAATAACAGGAGAAACAGATTGGGGTAAATTATCTCATATAGAAGAGGTAAGGGATAACTGTTACAATGGAGGGGAAGAACAGGGAGGCAAAAGCAAGTGGGTCAACCTTACTCTCATTGAATTTGGCTTAGGGAGGGTACAACATACACACTAAATTGGGTATCTTGCCCTACAGGAGAGTAGGGGGAAGGGGATGAGAGAGGGGATGATGGAGGGGTGGGCAGGTTGGGGGGGAGGGTAGTTAGAAGCACACACTTTTGTAAAGGGACGGGGTCAAAGTAGAGAATAGATCAAGTGGGGGATAGGCTATGATGGAGGGAAATATCATCAGTCTTTTACAACATATCCACTATGGAAATGTTTTGTGTAACTACACATGTACAACCTATATCGAATTGCTTATCTTCCCAGTAAGGGTAGATGATGAAGGAGAAGGGGAAGAATCTGAAACTCAAAGTTTTAAAATCAAATGTTAAACATATATATATATATTTATATGTACATATATATATGTATATGTACATATATTTATGTATATATATGTATGTGTATATGTATGTATAAACATAAATATGTATATCTATCTATCTATCTATCTATCTATCTATCTATCTATCTGTCTGTCTATCTGCCTATCTATCTATCTAATTATTTTTGCATGGACCTGGGAAATAAGATATACAGGCACTGGGATATGGAGATCCATCTATATCTTGGGGGAGGATATAGGAGAGAGTAGATTGGGGGAGGGGATATACAGTAGGATTGCCATTTTGGGTTGATGGGTAGGGGAAAGACAGGTAGAAAATTTGTAACTCAAAATCTCGTGTAAATGAATGATGTAAACTAAAAATAAACATTTTTTTTAAAAAGAAAGTAAAACTCTGGCTGAGCTTGAGGTCAAAGGATTCTCCTCCTAGGTGAGTTCTTGGAAGGACCTAGATTTTCAGGGAGTTCAGCAAGTTTGTATGTAATATGATTATAGATTTTATACTTATATCTAAGAATAAAAAGTAAAAATGTAATTTTTCTCATAACATAGGATTGTTGAGGTACAAATAATTTACAGTATAAAAAAGCACTCTATTGAGAATAAAGTGCCCTATATTGTTAAGTATTAATATTATGTAAACATAGACCTACAATTTAGTGTGTCTTTTTTATGTGGGAATCCCATCAACCCACAGAGATACAAAACATTTATCATTTAGTAAAGTCCTATGAAGTCGCTAATAAATGAGTTACTTTATCATTCAGCAATAAATGCCAGAGGCAGACTCTGAGCCTAGGATTTCCCGAATTTAGTCTCCGCATTTTTACCATAATCCACTAAAATTTTACTGTTGGTGTTTCTGCCAACATTTTGGATATACAGGTCAATTTTGTGTATTACATTGCTGTTAAACAGTCCTATTCATGCATTCTCTGTCTCTGAATCTCTCTCTCTCTCTTTCTCTCTCTCTCTCTCTCTGTCTCTCTCTCTCTCTCACACACACACACACACACACACACAAACACACACAAACACACACTCATGCAATAGAGCACGATAATTCACATAGTAATGAAGGAAAAAAAATGATGACACATTTGCAAGTTAGAAAATATTTTCCCTAAAATCTTGAAAACTAGTAACAATAAGTAGGTAAGTGAATGGCAAGAGTTATTTCAATTACTGAAGTCAGTAATCAAGAAAGTTCTAATGATGACAGTGTACATGCAGTATAGAGTGGATAGAACCTGAAAGGAGGCCGTTAGGTAAAATGTTAGTGCCCAGTAGGTGAAAAAGCAGAAATGGTAACAAGCTACCAGATCAATGAAGCAGGTTAGGCAGAATTAGGGGAGATTTTCAAATCAATAATGGATCAAAGGACAAAAAAGTGTTTTGGTTGCATAAAATTCAGTGTGATTTAAGCTGATAAATCTTTTTTTTCCCCCCAATTGAGCACTGTTACAAAATTCATGTTGTTAGTGGGTTTACTATTTATTCTAGATCTGAAACTGGGCTGTCAAATTATTGCTTAACCACCACTCCTAAACAAAGGTTTGCCTGTTTTAGGTGAAATATTAAGTCACATAAATTGCTGGTTGATGTTGTTTATCCCTTTGCATTGACCCTGAATAAAAATTATAAACAACAACATCATTTTCAGGAAAATAAATAACTTACATTCAATTTTGATAAATCGTTGCAAACAGAACAGTCACTTAATCTAGACAACTTCCAAAAGAATGCCTCATGATCATGCATTACACTTATGCCTTGAGAAAAGCACTAATAATGACAATTGGAAAGAAACTGCATATTTGTCATCTTTAGGATTATAACATAGTTATTTACCTATACTGATGCAAGAATTGGAGCTGTATTCCCTTAGCTCTCCAATAGTCAATATCCTAGAGGGAATGGGTGAGCTGAAATAGGCAGACTGAAGAATAGTGTTCCAGTGAGGTTTTTTGCAATTTAGGATTATAATTGATTAACCTCCATGAGTCTCTTTTAACTATTGGATCAAATATAGACTTCTCTGGTGCTCAAAGCCCTCCACAACATAATGCCAACCTTTCTTTCTAGACTTCTTAGACATTAATCCCTTCACACAATCTATGCTTCACTCAAACATACTTTCTTGCTCTAGTTGTGCCCCATGCCTGGAATACACTCCCCTTTATAGTCACTTCTTAAAATCCTATTTCATTCAAGACTTATCTCAAAATGCTTTGACATAAAGCCTTTATTGATTACCTAGGTGCCTTGTTTTTAATATGCATATACATACTTATGGTATCCCAATAGAATGTAAGCTTTTTGAGAGCCAATCAGCAAGCAATTATTTAGCATATTCCATAAACCAGTCCCTACACTAAGTGATACAGATACAAGGTTGTGGCGAGGATGATTAAAAACCATTCCCTGCTTTCAAAGAGTTAACTTCCTAATGGAAGAGACAACAAACAAGTGATTATGTATAAAAAAGGTATATGCAGAATAAGTTGGAGATAATCATAGAAGGAAGGCATTAGCAGTATGTACAGAAGGAAAATTAAGGTTTCTTGTAGAAGGAAGTGGAGGAAAACAGGAAATACAAGAGGCATAGAGGAGGAGAGTTTGAGTCTCAGGCAAGAGTTATAGCTAGTGAAAATATCTAGAAAGAAGTATTAGAGGGAAGGTCCTGTGTGACAATAAGGACGACATTATCACGGGACTACAGAGTATATAGGGAGAATAAGGTACAAGAAGACTAGAAAAGTAAGGCAAGGCAAGGTGATTAAGGGATTTAAAAGTCACACGGACTATTTTATTATTGATTACGCAGGTATAACAGCAAACACCCTAGCATACCCCGTATTGCTGCTAGCACAGGTTGTTTCTTCTGCTTTTCTAAAAGGTTAACAACCTTACTTTTCAAACTTAACTTACTTAGCAAACTTTTCAAAAAGGGTTAACAATTTTACTTTAATTAAACATATATATCATTCACTTAGTTCAGGGGAAAAAGTCAGCACCCTGAACTTTAGAGAATACAAATAGAAATCACAAGCAGACAAAAATACATACAGGGAAAATAACACAATTCAACAGACCAACAGACAGGGTTTCTAGCTGTCTGACCATTACATACATACATACATACATACATACATACATACATAGTTAGATGCACACACACATACACACACACATACACATAGGTATACATATACATATGCATATATATACATACATACATATACACACATACATATATATGCATATATGGGTGAATGTGTGTGTGTGTGTGTGTGTGTATGTAGCCTTCTCCTGGGTCAGAGAACATCACAACCTTTGTGACCCACTGCCTAATTACAAAGTAGCAAAAGGTTTGGACTTTCCTGAAAAACAAGCCTCACCTTCTCATGTCTGGCTCCAAGTGAGACCAATTAAGGGACAGTGAAGATCTTCAGATTCTTTAGGCCTATTAAGGAGCAGGGAAGATCTTCAAATTCCCTTACCATTACAGCAGGTAATAGGAAGCCACTGAAATTTATTTAATGGAGGGTATGGTGATGACAGTTAGACATGAGCTTTAAGAAGATCTGTTAGATAGCTGAGTGAAGAATTAATTGGAGTAGGGAAGAGATTTTGGTAAGGAAATAAATAAGAAAGATAGTAATAGTCTAGACGTGATATGATAAAAACCTGCACCAAGATAGTAGCAGAGTGTTAGAGGAGAAATGGTTATATATGTAAGAGATACTACAAAGGAGAATTGATCAGACTTGGTAAACAAATTAATATGGAGGGAATGAGAGAATGAGGACAATGAATGACATCCAGTTTGTGAACCTAGGTGACTGAGAGGATAGTTGTTGACCCCCTCCCTCCTTTGCCTCCATAAATACTAGGAAAATTAAGAAGAGAGGAAGGCTTAGGGGGAGAAGTTCACAATAAGCTTGGCCATGGTGATTCTAAAATGGCTACAAGACATCTAGTCCAAGATGTCTAGTGGGAAGTTAGATAAGTGAGACTGGTAGTGATCATAGAAGTTAGAGATGGTTATAAATAGATCTCAGAATCATCTATAAATATAATTAAATCCATGGGACCTGATGATATCACTGAGTGAAATATTATATAGGGAGAAGACATAAGGTCCCAAGATAGAGCCTTGGGGCTCTCCTGTAGTTTGTGGGTGCAATCTGGATAGAGATAAATCAAAACAGACTGAGACTGTGCTGTCAGACAGGTAGTAGAAGAATCAAGAGAATGAAGTATCACCAAAACCAAGGAAGTTGAGTGTATCAAGGAGATAAGAGTCAATAGCACTGTCAAAAGCAGCATAGAGATCAAGAAGTTCTCAGGTTTTTTTTTTAATGAAATATACAGCGAAGTTCTCATATGAAAGTATTAGGGAAGGAGGAATCATGGGAAGGCTTAGGAGAGATGAAACATTATGGAAAATCTTTTGGAGTAAATGGAATAGTAAATACATTAGAAAAGATTAAAAGGATTGCCTTGTAGAAGTGAAGGCACACTTGAGGTTATGTAACCTAAAGTTATAATGGCTAGTCAGTCATTTGTTTTTTCTTCCTTTAAAAACTTTCCAACTTCATTTAGTGGCACATCAGTAGGAGAAAAGGCAGTTGATGGTAGAATTAATGTAAGGCTTGGGGAAGATACACTTTTGGTAGAATAAAGGGTCAAAAGGCTTGTGAAAAGAGGACAGTATAGAGTTAAACTAGTTCACCAAGGGGTCAAAATAGGGAGGAACAAGTATGTAGCCTGTTTGCAAATTACCTAGCAAAGGACTCAAGGGTAGAAAGTTTAGAACTCATAATAGGGACTAACAACAGTATTAGGGGTATGAAAGAAAGATGGAAAGTGGAATGACAAGAGATCAAATAAGGTAAGTTAAAGGTAAAGGCAAACTTGTTAGTGATGACAAGATAATGACCATCTCTTTCTATAGCTGAGTTGAAGTGGAATATTAGAGCATGAGATACAAATAAATTGAATAAATTGGGAAGTTAGAGTATTTGGGGGAGAGCCCAAAGTTTTGGAAATCTGTTAGCATGAGGACAAGAGTTATGGAGAAAAGACTGAGTCAATGAGAAAAGGAGAATTTCATGGAACATGCTTAGGAGCTACTGTAATCTTGATTGGGGCAAGTGATAGAGGAAATACAGAATAATCTAGCATAGTTATATGCTATGCCATGTTATGGCATAGAACTGGGACATAGTTCAGTTGAATAAATGCTTGTTCATTAGTTTATAGTGAGATGAAGATCAGATTGACATGAAATTCCCACAAGGAATTTTTTGTTGTTGTTATAGGCATATTGCTGAACTACTTTGCCTTCTGGTCATTCTCAGTGATGGAATTGCAGCTTTGTACTATAGAAGGAAATTCAATGGGGAATCAGAGAACCTGGACTTAATCCTGAACCTTCTGATTAATTCCTGTGAAATACTGAATTACATTGATACTTATTGGTATTAAAACAATGCATGGCAAGGATATGGTTGCCTCTCCCTACCCCCAATAATGAAATAATAGGGAGAAGTTGAGAACTCAGCCCACATCTTCATTAAAATGTCCACCAGTCAGGATTGCCTTGCCTTTGTTAGGGGTGGTCCCAATTACTTACTGTCAGGAAGACAGACTTGTATTTAAAGGGGTCTGTGATGTTCACTTGAGGTCTTTGATCACCTAGAGAGATCAACAGCCTTAACTTATTGGTTATTGCTAGCCTTGCAAATAGGAGGCAGCTACTCTAGCTGTGTGGCTCCGAGTAAATCACTCAATTCTGTCTGCCTCAGTTCCTTATCTGTAAAATGAGCTGGAGAAGAAAATGGCAAAACACTCCATCATCTTTGCCAATAAAACCCCTAATGGAGTGGCAGTTGCACATGAGTGAAAAGCTTCAACAATAACCTAGCTATTAAATTGATTAATCTTACTTGTCTCTTGCTATTTCATTTGGCATAATAAAGATATATAGTTTCCCCATTAATATTTCTGATGATGATATATTAATAAAATAATAACAAATTATATTACTATAACTATTATATCTCTTCTAGAAGATTCTCAAAGTTTGATGAATTTTAAAAATAATCTAATCACAATTTTTATGCAGATATTGTAGTACTTGAATTTCAGGAGCTATGTTAAAATGCCCAATGGTAGACACAATCCAATTCAATAACAAACATTGATGCAGTAGCCAAATAGGAAGACAATTCAAATACAATTATGTTTAGTTCCATGTGATTTCACAATTTCAAAAATGAGTTTGCAAAATTTGCAATGAAAAAGTTTCATAGCCTTTAAAAATTGTAGCATATACATTACATGTGATTAAAAGGGTTCAACATTGGCTCCAAAATTATCATGTTACACGAATGCCATAGCCATATGATTCAAATAAGTATCAAGGGAAAAAAGAGATAACGGTTAATTTCTCTGATTCTGAAAATTTATTGAATAATTTTGTCCCAATAGACAATTGCAATCAAAAGTGATGCATGTTTCAGAAAAAAACGTCAGTTCTTTAAATTTATATTTTGAATTTTATGCTGAAACTTGGAAAGAAAATTCTCTTGATGCCTCCCCTGCCCTGCCACTGATGTCTACATTTTGCCTGTCTCACCCTCACCTTTTAACATATGTAGACCTATTGCATATACAATCATTGTTGACAATTTACACATGAACCTAAATTATTTCCATAAATATTTTAAAAATAATAAACTATGTAGTGGTAATGTTTATAAATTGTAAGAGAGGTGAATCTATCTTAAGTTTGTTCTTTTATGAAAGAGGAAAAGTATAAGCCCTTTGAGGCAGAATCTACAAAGTAAATCCTTTCCTGCATTGCCCAATTCTTCCAAGAACTGTTTAAAAATTATTGTGACATAAATGGGCTTCAGCAACCTACCAGAACACTTAGAGGTATTTATAAAAGAAATTGTGAAAATGGAAAAAAAAATTGATGACAAAATTGTCACATACTACATGTTAAAATAAATATTTTCTACTATGTTTAACATTATTCTGCAATTTTTAGGATAAAAAAATCTACTAAGGAATATTTTCAACATTAATTTCTTGGGATTGTATCAATGCAAATGACATGTTTGGTCTTGTTTAAAGGTCAAATGGCAGCTTTTACAACAAACTGATGAGTTTCTGCATTCCAGTATGTCACTGTAGGCACTGCAACTTTTTCAAATAGCAAACGTTTAATGGGAGAAAACAATAAAAAATCTTATGTTATACACATGTGTCAGTTAAATTCAGGTAATCATATACAGGTGAAAAAATATATACATGGGGCAGAGTCAGGATGGTGGCATAGAAGCAGGAGAACTCTGCAAGCTCCCCCCATAACCACATCAAATACCTATAAGACATGACTCTAAACAAATTTTAGAGCTCCAGAAGCCACAAAATGATAGAGTAACAAAGCTCCCACTGAAGCCAGCCTAGCAGGCAGATGGGAAGGGTTCATCTAAGCATGCTGGGAGCAGAGCTCAGCCCCATGGGGCTTTAGCCTCAGGATGTCCAGGAGCAGCTGCTGCTGGAGCTTTCAGGAGAGCAGATTACCAGCAGGAGAGGTGGTTTCCAAAATTAACAACCCATAATATCCAAGACAAAGGGAAAGGTTAGTGGAACTCAGTTAAATTTGGGGGAGAGGGTCTGGCCAACTGCCTCCAGAGCTAGAAGCAGTCTGAAGAAGCAGCCCTGCAGTGGCCTCCATGTGGCTGCTTCTGAGCTTCTGGCATGCAGATTGCAGGGGGCACCAACCAATCATTCAGAGGCTAAGTGCTCTTGCCTTGAGGTGCCTGGATTGGGATCATGGTCTTGCGTAGAGGGCCTAAGGTGCGTGTTCAGTGAGCCAAAGCAGGTGGGAGCTGCAGGGACAGTGGCCTCCTAATAGCTCCAGCAGCTGCGAAAACCCCCAGTGGTATGGGACAGAGCTCTCCCTTCTGAAAGCAGAGTTCTACTGAGCCCAAAAATCAAGTAACTGACTGGCAATGTGAGCAGGCAAAGGAAGCAAAGTAAGCACAGCAATCCAACTTTAGATTCCTTTTTGGGGGACAAAAAGGATCAAAGCATGGAACAGGAGGAAGACATCAGAGTAAGAACTCCTACACCAAAAGCTTCCAAGAAAAATGCAAAATGGTAACATTCCATAGAGGAGCTTAAGAAGGATTTTGAAAACCAAATTGGAGAAGTGGAGGAAAAATTGGGGAGAGAAATGAGAATGATGCAAGAAAATCATCATAAGAGAGTCAAAAACCTGACTGAAGAAAATAGCACCTTAAAAAATAGACTAACATAAATGGCAAATGAGCCAATGAGGAGAAGAATGGCTTAAAAAGTTGAATTTGCCAGATAGAAAATGAATCTCAAAAGCTTGCTGAAGAGAATAATTCTCTCAGAATTAGAGTGGAGAAAATGGAAGCAAATGACTTTATGAGAAATCAAGATACTATTTAACAGATCCAAACAAATGAAAAAATAGAAGGCAATGTGAACTATCACCTTGAAAAAACTACTGATCTGGAAAATAGATCCAGGAGAGACAATTTAAAAATTATTGGACTACCTGAAAGTCATGATCAAAAAAAGAACCTACAAATCAACCTTCAAGAAATTATCAGGAAAAATTGGGCAGATATTTTAGAACCAGAGGGCAAAATAGAACTTGAAAGAATTCACCAATCACCTCTTCAAAGGGATCCCAAAAAGAAAACTCCTAGGAATGTTATAGCCAGGTTCCAGAGTTCCCAGATCAAAGAGCAAATATTACAAGCTGCCAGGAAGAAACAATTTGAATACTGTAGAAACACAATCAGGATAACCCAGGATCTAGCAGCTTCTACATTAAGGGACCAAAGGGCCTGGAATATGATATCCCAGAGATCAAGGGAGCTAGGATTAAAACCAAGAAACACCTACCTAGCAAAACTGAGTATAATGTTTCAGGGGAAAATATGGTTATTCAATGAGGTGGAGGACTTTAAAGCATTCTTGAGGGAAAAACCACAACTGAATGGAGAATTTGACATTCAAACATAAGAAGCATGAGAAGGTAAACATGGAAAAGAAATCGTAAGGAACTTATCAAAGCTGAACTATTTACATGCCAACATGGAAAAATGAGAATTGTAACTTATGAAACTTTTTTCAGTATGAGGATAGGTGAAGGGAATATAAAGGGGTGTGTGTGTGTGTGTGTGTGTGTGTGTGTGTGTGTGTGT
>CM053584.1:68468420-68502777 GCA_028627135.1 Pseudochirops cupreus | reverse complement strand
TCTAGACCCACTGCCCAATCACAAAGCTACAAGGCACGGGCATTCCTGGAAAACAAGCCTGGCGCCACAGGCTCCACATGATCACATTCAGCCTATTAGGGAACAGAGTATACTTTCAAATATCCAAGGGTCCTCAGGGTCGCGTAGCCACTTTAGCAAAGGGCCTAGGGGCAGGGAAGATCTTCAGATTCCCATAACACTGATCTATGATAAATCATAATGTGTAATTCAGGCAAGGGATCGTCGCTTAGCTCAATCAACTTGAGGTTTCCCAAATATCTATCCTTGTTGAATATCCTTCTGCTGATATGTCTCAGCAAATCTCCCTCCGTTAATTATTAAGTGACAAGTTTCTCAATTTGTTGCAATATTGAACCTAAACTACCACAATGTGCTAGACTAAATCTAGATGAGTTTCAAAGAATGTGCTCAACAGTAATAAGTAGGAAATGTACTTAACTAGGGATTTCCTATATCATTAAAATCACAGGTCCAGTCCCTAACCCTATTGCTGGCTTACATTCATAAGGAACAGTTTAAAAATTAAAACTGAGAATAAATGAGAATTTAATGGTAACCTTACCCTTGAACCTAAAGTGAAAATCTACTTTCTGTAAGTAAACTAAGGTGATACTTCTGGTGTCTTTTCAAAGACTAGTCTTGAATTAGAGTTCTGTCTTAAACATTGAAGTGAATATTAAAGAGCTCAGCTCATCATATGGTGGTGATGTGTGAGATACTTTCTGGACCATATCTTTAGGTTTATACGAGAAAATAAGTTAAACTGACTATCCTAAAGTAAAATTGCTGCCTCAAAGGTAATGGATATCTACTCAATAGAGATCTTCAAGCAAAAGCCAAAAAAGCACATGTAAGGTATGTCCTAGAAGCGATTTTTATTCATGTAAGGAGAAGAGTGGCTTACATCTGAGGTTTCTTCTAATTCTGACTTTCTTTAACCTATGAAATTAAATTGTGGTAGGTGCTGAAAGGTAACAAATAAGGTATGTAGACAACTAAGAAATACCTAAGGAGCAGCTTCTTGGTTATCTGCCATCTATAATGCAAACAGAAGTAATAAGAAATGCTAAGAGGTAGCCTGTAATGTCCTAAAAGGAGAGATAAGCAATAAGACACCACCTTCCTACCACTTCCTTTGTAGTTTTAAGGCAGTACTTAGGAAATTAGGTAAATTGTTATTGCTATAATTTGTAGATGCCTGCCACATTAATCTGAGTTCCCTAGCTGACTCTTGCCTATTTTGCCAAAGTTTGGGTTGAAGGAGACACAGTACAATGAAGTAGAATAGGAAGAAAGGAGAAGGAAAAGGAAGTTTGGAATTTTTGCCACTTCCTTGAATAAGGGGGCATTTTTAGCCCTCTCTGCCACTTAGCAGGTACACATGTACATACCTCCTCTAGAGAAAGAGAACTCAAGGACACAAAAGATAGTAATATAGGGGATTGGCAGGCAGAACTGTAGTCTGAAGAAATGTTGAGATGAAAAGGAATGAAAAGGGGGACACAATACCTATCTTCAAGTACTTACAAGGCTGACATGAAAGAGATATTTGTTTTACTAGGTGATAGAAGGAAAAATAAACACAAAAAGGAGCAAAGAGGGTTGTAGTGGATTTCAGCTTTATATACAATGGGAAACCCTTATAATTCTTACAATCATTACTATCAATAGGTGAAATTTACTTCTTCAGGAGGTAGTAGAATCCTTCATTACTAGAGGACTTCAAGCAGAGGTGAAATAAACACTTCTCAACAATGTTGTAGCTTTAAGTTGGCCTAACTGGCTTCTGAAATGTTTACCAGTTGTAAGATTCTGTTTCACGCAAAATTTTATCAGAGAAAGCATTGTGTCCTATGGAATTATTCAAAGTGGCTAAAATAGCTATACAATTTGACCCAGAGATTTCACTGTGAGTCATATACCCTAAGGAAGGCATGAAAAAAGAAAAGCTAAACATATATTAAAGTGAAATAATAATTTTTCGGTTGAATCATTCATACTGATTCTTAAACCAAGGAGACAATGGGAGGAGCTAAGGATCCAGATGGTGAGACTTAAAAAGAAAAGAAAACATGTGTCTATTTAACTCATTTCATCAATGACGTCACCACCAGGACTTCCAACATTTTTGCCAGGATCACTTAAAGAATCTTAATCCACTCAGGGATGACCTTCAAATCCAATTAATTTCTAGTCAATAGAACATTCAGTGTTAACACAGTACTTGAAATTCCCAGCTGGTATCTTAGCTTAAAAAAAAAATCATAATAGCTGAAAAAAGCATAAGTGAAATTCCATGCTAGAGAATAATTTAAATTGAACCCTAATTTATGCTATTTAAGAGGAATAGCTCTAACTTTCAGAACTCTAAAAAAATTTTCCTCATATAAAGTAGTATTTGTGTGAATTATATTAGGATTTGATAAAGCTGAAACATTAATATTCCCAGATATAACAGCACCAAAAATAAAATGACAAAGTTACCCTAGTCTTTCAGACCATAGTTGTAGAACCAGTTGATTTAGTTGGAATAATCTTTTTAGGCCAACTAGATGATGAAGTGAACACAATGATGCACTTGGGGCAAGGAAGGCCTGTTTAAATTATGCCTCAGACACTTCATGGCTGTGTGTTCCTTAACAAATGGTTTCACTTTTCTCATCCTCAGTTTCCTTATCTGTAAAGTGGGGATAATAATAACTGCTCTACATGTTTATCATGGGGACCAAATGAGATAATATATACAAAGCACATTGCAAAGATCAAAGCACTATATACATGTTGTTATAAATACTGTTATTATTCTTGTTGTACTGTGAGGGTGATGGTGACGATGATGCTCTGGCAATTCCTACAGTACCTGTATTATTCCAAGCACATTTATTTACAGAGTAGAAATACCCGAGTCACACCTCCTTTGTTTCCATGGTTTTACACCATGACATTCATTAAAAATAGTCTTTATTTTGACCAGAGCTAGAAAGGGCGTGTTTGAGGGTTTATTTGTTTGTTCATTTTAGCCCCAGGGTTTGAGACCAGCAGAGTCATAAGAAGGAATTTTTATGCCTTGGAAAATAATCACAAACCAAGTCTGGGGCAGTAGCTAAAGCAAATTATTAGCATAGTTAGGGGGCAGAGCACAGTCCATGCTTGAGAAGACGGTGCACAGAAAGTAAGTGGGAGGGAAAGGGAACTATGTTCTAGTAGGATGAATGCTGGGTTTAAAGTCAGATGGTTTTCAGACATCATCTGCTAATAACTTCATTGTTAAGATTTCTTAAATTCAAAATGGATAACTGTTACTTGGTCTTTCTGTACTATTAATGTATAGAAATTTAATAAAATAAGTTTTTAAAATTTAGGAATATCTCCTAAATTGCCTATTACTTTTTAGCATACCACCATCCTCTCAGTAAAGCAGGTTCACAATCTAGATATCATCTTTGACTCCTTACTTTCTTTCATAACTCATATCCAATCTCTTACCAAGGCTTATTAATTTTATGATTGCAATATTTCTCACATATGTCCTTTTTTCTTCTCTGACACCTTCATCACTCTACTGCAGGCCCTCATCATTTCATGTCTGGACTACTGTAACAACAGGCTCCCCTAGACCTAAATCTCTTCCTGATCTTTTCAATCTGATCTTCCTAAAACATAATCTGACCATGTGACCCCTGTTCTCAATAAAGTCCATTGGTTCCCTTTCACCTTAAGGGTCAAATAAAAAAAAATCTCTGTTTGGCTTTAAAAATCCTTCATAACCTTCTCTCCCAATATTTTTTTATCTTCTTATACTTTAAACCCAGTAACATATGCTGTTATCCAATGATACTGGTTTCCTTACTTTTCCTCAAACAAGAAACCTCACCTCCTAACTTCATGCATTTTCTCTGGCTGTCCCCGGGCAAAACCCTTAACTTCTAGATACCTCGGTTTCTTCAAATATCAAGTGAGGGTCATAACAGCACCCAAATCCCAGAGATATTGTGAGGATAAAAATGAGCATATTTTTTAAAGTTTCTAGCAGAGAGTCTGGCACATATTAAGCACTTAATAAATGTGTATTTCCTTCCTTCCTTAGGTTATGACAAAATTACAGATGGCAGCAAAAGGATTCTGAAGGATATAGAAGTAGTATAGATGATAAGGCCTTAAGAACCTTAGGAGTCAGTGACAGCGCAGAATTAAGACAGTATTTTGTTGTGGTAGAAGAAAAACTTGGTAAATCCCATTTCATCCAAGCCATAATAGAAGAAATAAAGCAACATGGATGAATCCTTGATGGCCCTGGCCAAGGGAACAAAAGAGCAGGAAGGCAAAGATGGTAGCCCCATCCCCTATCCCCAGCGGTGGAGTGTCCTTCTGCTGTATGGCCATGGAACTCCTCAAGCAAAGACTGGATGGTCACTTGTCAGTCATGAAAAAGAGAAGACATTTTTCACATCTACATTGACTTAATGTACTCTATTATACCATCCAACAATCAGAATCTGTCATTCCAAAGTAGAAGGGATAGGATTTAGTGACTCCTGGAATGGACTGTGCCAGGATGATGAGGGGAAAATAGTAGAGAGGAAGGACCAAAAAAGAGACAGTAAATATTCCTTGTCCTTTATTCAGTAACAATTAACAGTTAAGAGCCATGTATACTTCCCCATTCTATTTCTCTTCTCAAAATGTGCTTCCTAAGTACCTATTAATTCTTTTCTTACGTTTGCTAAAAATATGTACTTCTTTTACAGAAGCCTTAATGCAACTTCAAATATGCATAAGACTTTCTTTGGAAAAATACCAAACTGGAAAGCTTTGAATGAGAGTAGTCTATTCCAAGTATCCAAATAAAGGAAATTAGATATGAAAAAGTAGAATTACCCTAAAATAGAAATTTCAATAGCTTAAAAATCTATTCTATCCAGTGAGTATTAAATATGACTTAGCTTTCAGTTAATTGCCAATAAATGATGCAAGTTAGCTCTTTTAATTCCGCACAATTCACAGGCATTGAAACTTTTGGGTAAAAAGATTTCAGTGGGTACATAGACGACTTTATTCTTCACATTTAATCTATTTTTTTAAAGACTAAAGGCCTTGAGAAATCTTTACATCCTTGGTTGCTTTTAATTATAGAAAAAAAAATTTTAATGGAAATTTAACAATTGCCTGAGCCTTTACCAATATTCACTTTAACTCCTTTATTCATCTAAGTGCAATACTCACTTCCCCTTTCCTCGCTATATCTATACACAAAATGCCCAAAGCTCCATGGCTTATTGCATTTACACTGCCAGCACTGGGTCATCAGGATTTATAGCATATATCCTTAAGGTCATATTAATGGAATATGCCTTCCTCAAAAAAATGCTGTTCATCCTGAGGTACTCGAATGATGAATATCCTTTCATTAGAGTCTTGTAGAAATACAATCTGGAATAGCTTTCTATTGAATATCATACTTTTAATGAAATCTTCAAAAGACCATCAATTAGGTATATTTGCTGTTAGCCAATCTCTGATTTCTAATGAATTTTTAATAATACACCCATAAGATAATAATAATCAGGGGAAATATCATTTTGGCTGAAAAATCATTTTCCCATTTGCTAAGAGCTGTTTGGGCATGTTTGTTTTGTCTTGTTTTAAAGACACATACCCACACAACTGATGTTTATTTCTACTTTCTTCCTCAGAGTTCTCAGTTTGATGTGAAGAATTGCATGATGTACATATTAGTGAAACCATCATAAATCACTGATGAGATGATCAACCAAACCTAAAGGATAAATTCACAGCAGAGAAATGCAGATTTAAAAATCAGTGACAATTATGCTAATATTCCAGTTAGGTTAAGGATAATTGGCAACTATATCAAAGATGTCAGAAAATACAAGGATGTTACATATGTCCGGGTGTTTAAAAACCATCTCTGAAAAGCTGTCTATGAAGAAGCAAAATTAACAGAGACAGTTATCCAGCTAATTTGAGCTCTCAAATTGCTGCTGGAAAAATAAGGGGGGGAAAGAGGAATTTTGAAATTAATTTATAATGATACAAATTCACTCAGTCTTTTTTAAAAATTTTGTCCTATAGATAAAAGTCAGGGCAATGTTTTAGATAAAATCAACTAATCCATGGTTTGGTTTTTTTTTTAATATTGCTTATCCTTTAACAGTTTACTGAAAATGTGGTACCATCCAAGTGACTATTTCCTTCACATGTAAATGTAACAAAAAAATCAGACTTTTTATTTCCATGTGACTTTCCTCCTCGTTTTCTCCACCTATAGACTGCACAAATGATCATCTATATTTAAAATGTATTTTGACGAATTTTGTGGTCAACAGTGAAGTTTTTTGACTATCCATCTGTAATCTGTCACTTTTGCTACATGATCATCTCACCTATTTTATAATATCATTTATGACACTTCTTGTGTATAAATAACCAATAGAAATATGTTGCTATGTACTTGTGCCACTATGTTTTATTAATACTGATTTTAGATCACCCATAATTTTTATTTTTGCAATCAAGGTATATCATAATTCACAAATACATAGCAGGGTCTGGACAATATATTGGTTAAAGAGATGACCTTTCATAGTGGGAAGTATCTTCGGACTGCCAAAACCTGTGTTTAAATCATTGTCTATCTTGACTCACTTGTCCAAGATAAATTTTATTAAGGTACTGAACCAATAAACTAACCTTATAATAATGTTACCAATTGAACAATAGGGATTTTAAATCCATTTTTATTTTTCTCTTTGTGGGTTGTTGTAATGATCTCTACTGAGTATTTGAAGTTCTTATTGTCTTTGGGCTGGATATGTTCAACAAAACATCGTATGCATACTATCAACTATCACAATCTATGGGGAACTCTCTTCCATTTATGCTTTGCAGAAGATATATTGTATGTCAGAGGTAAACATTTCTGGAAATTTTAGAGTGCAATGTAGGTCAACAGACAGGTACTGGAAACAAAAAGAAGAACCTAAGGTAAACTTAGGTTAGAGAAGAAATACTCTGCCCCGTCATGGTCAGATCACATCTGGACTATTGTTCTCTATTCTTCTCTTTTTAGTTAATATATTTTTAGCTTTCAACATTCACTTCCAAAAGATTTTGATTTCCAAATTTTCTCCCCAACTCTCCTTTCCCACCACTTCAAGACAATATGCATTTTAATCACCTCTTTTCCCAACGTGTTCTTCTTTCTATCATCACCCCTCCCTTCTCTTATCCCCTTCTCTTCTATTGTCCTGGAGGGCAAAAGAGATTGCCTGGATATTTTATTTCCAAGTTGCAAGTAAAAAAAAATTTTAACATTCATTTTTAAAACTTTGACTTCCAATTCTCTCCCTTCCTCCCTCCTAACCTACCCTCATTGAGAAGGCAAGACATTTGATATGTTATATATGTGTAGTCATGCAAAATACTTCCACAATAGTCATGTTGTAAAAGACTAACTATATTTCCCTCCATCCTATCCTGCCCTCTCACTTATTCTATTGTCTCCTTTGACCCTGTCCCTCCTCAAAAGTGTTTGCTTCTGATTACCCCCTTACCCAATCTTCCCTCCCTTCTATCACTGCCTGCTCTCTTATGCCCTTCTCCCCCACTTTCCTATAGGGTAACATAGATTTCTGTACCCAATTGAGTGCATATGTTATTCCCTCCTTAAATCAAATCCCACAAGAGTAGCACTAACTCATTCCCTCTCACCTTCCCATTCTTCCCCTCAAATGTAAAACCTTTTTCTTGCCTCTTTTATCTGAGATAATTTCCTCCATTCTACTTCTCCCTTTCTCCTTCTCACAGTACATTCCTCTTGCACACCTTAATTTTATTTTTTAGATATCATTATTTCATATTCAACATACCCTGTAGGCTTTGTCTATATACATATGTATGTATATATGTGTACATCTATGTGTGTGTATATATGTGTGTATACATATATATATACACACACATATTTGTCTATATCTATAGAAAGACAGACAGACAGACAGACAGATAGATAGATGGATAGATAGATAGATAGATAGTCCTTCCAACTATCCTAATACTGAGAAAGATCTCATGAGTTACAAATATTATGTCTTCATGATGGAATGTAAATAGTTCAACTTTAATAAATCCCTTATGATTTCTCTTTCCTGTTTAACTTTTCATGCTTCTCTTGAATGTTGTATTTGAAAGTCAAATTTTCTATTCAGCTCTGGTCTTTTCTTCAAGAATGCTTGAACATCCTCTATTTCATTAAGTGTCCATTTTTTTCCTGAAGGGTTATACTCAGTTTCGCAGGGTAGGTGACTCTTTGACCTCCAGAATATCGTATTTGAAGTCCTCTTATCCCTTAATATAGAAACTGCTAAATCTTGTGTTATCTTGACTGTGTTTCCACAATACTGGAATTCTTTCTTTCTGGCTACTTGCAATATTTTCTCTTTGACCTGGGAACTCTGGAATTTGGCTACAATATTCCTGGGAGTTTTCCTTTTGGTATCTCTTTCAGGAGGTGATCAGTAAATTCTTTGAATTTCTATTTTACTCTCTTGTTCTAGAATATCAGGTGAGTTTTCCTTGATTATTTCCTGAAAGGTGATGTCTATGCTCTTTTTTTTTTATCATGGCTTTCAAGTAGTTCAATAATTTTTAAATTATTTCTCCTGGATCTATATTGCAGGTGAGTTGTTTTTGCAATGAGATATTTCACATTATTTTCTATGTTTTCATTCTTTTGGTTTTAGTTTATAATTTCTTCATTTCTCATAGAGTCATTACCTTCTATTTGCTCCATTCTAATTTTTATGGAATTGTTTTCTTCAGTGACCTTTTGGACCTCCTTTTCCATTTGGCCAACTCTGCTTTTTAAGGTATTCTTCTCCTTATTGGCTTTTTGGACCTCTTGTATTTAGGTTAGTTGTTAGTCTAATTTTTAAGATGTTATTAGTTTACAATAAGTTTTTAGCCTATCTTTTCATGGCATTTATTACACTTAATTTTTATTATGTCATGACCTGAAAAGGATGCATTTAATATTCCTGCTGTTGACTCTTTTTTTTCATGATTTTCTTGCATCACTCTCTTCTCATTCTTTTCTCAACTTTTTCTCCACCTCTTTTAATTGATTTTCAAAATCCTTTTTAAAATCTTCTGTGGCCTGAGACCAATTCATATTTTAAATTGAGGCTTTGGATGTAAGAGTTTTGACTTTGGTATCTTCAAGTTTGTGGTTTAATCTTTCTTTTTCTTTTTCTTTTGCTTGCTCATATTTCTAGCCTATTACTTAACTCTTGACTCTTTATTAAAGTAGAGTTCTGCTTCCAGAGTGGAGCGTGCAATGTCCCAAGCTTCAGGAGCCCTGTGCAGCTGCTCTCAGAACAGAGACCTTCAAGTTTTCAGCTCTTCAAAGATGCTAAGATCAAATGACAGGTGTTTCCTACTCCCCTGGCCTGTGCATCCATCTGTGAGTGATCATAAGCACTACTTTCTGCCCTGGAACTGTGAGGAGGGTCCTTACTCCACTGTGGCCACAAGTTCTGGTTTGCTAGTGCTCCTTCTTACCTGGGACTGCCACCCAGGACAGTGACCCAGATCTGAGTATGGGCAAAACAGCAGAGTCCTGCCTCAGTGCCAGCAAATAGACTCCTGTAATCTCCCTCTGACGAGTTGTTTGACCCCCTTACCATCTGTGGTTTGAGAGCACTCTAAGCAGCTGCTGCCACCACTGATTGAGTGGCTCCCAAGTCTGCTGCTCCTGATGTGCTGGGGCTATGCTGACACAGTCTGCCCTATAGTGTGTTCCACTCTTACCCCAGCATGACAGACCTTCCCTGCCGACCTTCTAAGTTGTGTTTGGCGTCTGCGGGCTGAGTGGTCTGGAAACTGCCACCACTGCCAATGATTCAGTTGCCCCATGGCCTGCTCTGGATTTGCTGGGCCTGGGCTGTGCTGGTGTAACCTGTGCTAGACTGTACTCCTCTCTCACTAGGTTGCAACGGACATTTCCTGCAAACCTTCCAGGTTCTCTTGTGCTGGAAAATTGCTTCACTAAATCTCTGTGGGTTATGCTGCTCTAGAATTTGTTCAGAGTCATTATTTAAGGGTATTTTGAGGAATTTGGATGAGAGCTCAGGGGAGTCCTTGCATTTTCTCTGCCTTTTTGGCTTCCAATTCTATTTTTTAAGGAATTGTTTTCTTCAAAAAATTTTTGTCCTTCCTTTTCTAAGATATTGACTCTTGCATAAGTCCCATTTCTTTTCCAAATTTTTCTTCTACATCTCTTACCTGACTTTTAAAATTCTTTTTTAATTCTTCCAAGAAGGCTTTTTGGGATTGAGACAAATTCATATTCTCCTTCAATGCAATTTTCTTTTTCCATTTTGATGCAGGATCACTAACCATCTTCACTTATGAGCATTAATAAAGTATGCCAACCTTTTCTCACTGGGCAGGCATTTTACTCTCAAATTTAAAAGAAAATGTTACCCTAAAACAATCAAGTTAAAACATCATATCATTCTCATAATAAAGAATTCGACTGGTAACATGTTTTCCCCCTAGATATTATAAAGGCATTTTCAAATAAAGGAACCCTATAAAGCTAATCACTAAAGAATATAAATGATATGCTTCAATGAAAAATTCCAAATATCAGCTAATTTCTTTTTCTAGCCCTTTTTCTTTTTCCACATACAAACATTTCCAAAATGAAAGCTGAAACAGATACCTGGTGTCATGGGGGCAAGACAGTTTCATCTAAACAGGTTTTATTTAATCCACTTCTCAACAAAAATTGAATGCTAGTACATTATGTCAGCTGTTTAATCTTAATGAAATAAGAGCTCAATTGTTATTTTCCCCTAGCATTTTTTTTTCTTTATGAGATCCTTAATAGCACAGTTGCAATGTTGTAATCCCATAAAGGATTTGGATAAAATTCACCCTGCTGGTCCTGTTCCTTTATCTTAAAATGCTAATGGAAACCTCAAATGGTAAGTTTTAATTCCTGTGTCTAACAATTGACAAAATTACATATTAACTGAATTACACATGCTGCACTATACTATTATTCAAATATCTTCTTGGGAAAAAAATTAAGTTCATGCTTTATTTTTTAACTCAAATTTAATTTTAATCTAAATATACTTACTCTTTCATCTTTCAGCAGGTATAAAAAAAACTATTAGAGGAACTGCTATTATGTTTGAAGTTTATCATGATAGTTGAACCTGTTGATAAAGTCGGAGAAATTGAAACCTCAGCATAAAAGGTATGTCTTATTGGAGTTTGTAATAGACAGGAAGGGTATATTCTGATGTATATTTTCCTATACTTCAGAAGACCAGAATCCAATAAGACTAGAGAAAGCATAAATAAAATCTCATGCCTGAGAATTTAAAAGAGCCATCAGTTCAAGAGGAATATGAAGTTGTTAAGAAACAATCTAGACACCATCAGGAGTAATTCCTTTGTGGAAGAAAAAAGGAATATGGATCTAAAGAGAGATTTATGATATCATATGGGTCTTTCATTAGATTATAGGGCACCTATGCAGCTATGTAGCATGGTAGAGGGAGCTCTGGGCCTCAAGTCCAGAGGAACAGAATTCAAATCTGACTTTAGACATACAATGTGTATGATCCTGAATAAATCACTTTATTTACTCAGTTTCCTGTACTGCAAAACAGGAATAATAACAGCTCCTACCTTATAGAGTTATTATGAGAATAAAATGAAAAAAATATTTATAAACCACTTAGCAATGGTATGTAATAGGTGTTATATAAATTCCCTTCCCCTACACATATCAAGTGTCTGCTGAGATTCTCCAGTTACACCAATAAAATTTCAATAGGAAAAGTGTGTTGGGTCTTGAAATTCAATGAAAGGGGAGAAGCTATGAAAGATCAAAAGAAAAGTGACATCTTATATATTTTAGCCTGGAGGTGGTAGAGAAATATTAGAGTATATTTAATAGGGCTGCTGATATGGACAAAGCTGAGTCTTTATTAGGAAGATCACTTTAATAGCAGAGTAGATGACTGAAATGGTGTGATACTTGAGACAGGGAAACCAACTAGCAGGTTATTCCAATACTTCAGATGTCAAATGATAAGGGCTGGCACCAGGGTGATGAAAGTATCAGAGGAGAGAAAGGGGTATATAGGAGAGTTGTTATGAAAGTAGAATCAGCAGGACTTGATAGTAGACTGCATATGGGGCTGCAGGTATGTATTATACCAAGGATAATGCCCAGGTTGAGAGACTGGGTCGCTGAGGGGATGATGGTACTATTTACAGCAATAGGGAAGTTGAGAAGTGGTAAAAGAAGTGGTAAAAGTTTGTGACTATAAACTGAATTCAGATAGGGGTGTTTAAGTGTATATTATGTGCCTGGCACTGAGCTAAGTACTTTACAAATATCTTATTTGCTTCTCACAACTCTGTGAGGCTGGTGCTATTATTAATCCTATTTTACGCCTGAGAAAACTAAGGCAGATAGAGATTAAGTGACTTTTCCAGGGTTACACAGCTAGTAAGTGTCTGAAGCTAGAGTTAAAGTCAGATCTGTCTGACTTCTGACAAAGTTATATCCATCATACCACTAGTTTAAGATGTTCAATAGGCAGTTGGAAATAGGAGATGGGAGCTCAGGAAAAAAAGTTAGGGCTCAGTAAAGTCATTAGGGAATCTTATGGTTAGAGATAATTGAATCCATGGAACCTTATGAAATCACCAAGAAAAATATTACAGTGACAAAAGAAATATCCTTGGAGGTTATTTATAGAAATATATCCTAGATGATGAACCAGCAAAAGATAGTGAAAAAGAGACAGATAGTGAAAAAGTAGAAGGAGAACCAGGAGAGAAGAAAGAGAAAACAGAAGTTCTCAATGAGGTAATTATTGATATAGTAAGTAAAATGCTAAAAATGATAAAAGTAGCAACATGTTTGTTTTCTGAGGACAGATCTAATTGGAAATGATAAGCGTCTTCACCAATTGGCTGGCAAGAAAAACTAATGAAGAAAAAACAAAAATACAAAATATCCTCTGATACTTGTTACCCTCTTAATTGTGCTGCATGACAGCATGAGAGTGACAGAAAAGGTAGTAAATGATTAAGACTAGGGATTACTTCATTTTTTAAAGCTGGCTGTAGATATCATTTCAGGCTTTGTCACCGTAAAATGTAAAAGTAAAACATAAAAGTTTTATCCAATAAACATACAAAAAAATTTGCCAAAAAAAAATAATAGCTCCTTATAAAGCAGAGCAGGACAAACAGAAAAAAAGAGAGAGAGAGACAAAATCTCACTGAAAAAATGATTCCTTAAAAATTAGAATGGGGCAAGTGGGAGCTAATGACCCCATGAGACATCAAGAAATAATAAAACAGGGCTGGGCAGGTGGCACGATGAATAGAGCACTGACCCTGGAGTCAGGAGGACCTGAGTTCAAATATGGCCTCAGACACTTGACACACTTACTAGCCATGTACTTTGGGCAAGTCACTTAACACCAATTGCCCTACAAAAAGCAAAAAAAAACAACAACAACAAGAAATAATAAAAAGAATGAAAAAAAACAAGAAACAAGAAATAATAAAACAAATGAATAAAAAAAAATAGAAGAAAATGTGAAATACCTCAACAAGAAAAACAATTGAGGTTACACGAGACTCAGCAGCCAATGACTATTGTAATCCACTGTTTGATAAACCCAAAGACCCCAATTTTGGGCACAAGAATGCACTATTTTACAAAAATTGCTAAAAAAAACTAGAACATAGTATGGCAGAAATTAGCCATAGTCCAATATCTAACACCATACACCAAAATAAAGTCAAAATGGGTGCATGATCTAGGTACAATGGTTGATACTGTGAGCAACCTGGGAGAGCAAGGGATAGTTTACCTGTCAGATCTATGGAGTGGGAAAGACTTAGAGAGTTAGAGTTAGAGAGCATTACAAAATGCAAAATGGATAATTTTGATTATATTAAATTGAAAAACTTCTGTATAAACAAAGCCAATGTTACCAAGATTAAAAGGGAAATAGAAAACTGGGAAAGAATTTTACAACCAGTGTCTCTGACAATGGCCTCATTTCTAAAATATACAAAGAATTGAGCCAAATTTATAAGAATACAAGCCACTCCCCAATTGATAAATGGTCAAAGGATATAACAGGGAGTTCTCAGAAGATGAAATTAAGGACATCTATAAGCATATGAAAAAATGTTCCAAATCACTAGTGATTAAAGAAGTGCAAATCAAAACAACTCTGAGGTACCACATCTCACCAGCCAGACTCACTAAGATGACAAAACAGCAAAATGATAAATACTGGAGAGGATGTAGAAAAATTGGAACACTAATGCATTGTTGATGGAGCTGTGAACTGATCCAGCCATTCTGGAGAGTAATCTCTAACTATGCCTAAAGGGCTATAAATAGGTGCATTCCCTTTGACCCAGCAATACCACTTTTAGGGTTATATCCCAAAGAGGTCAGAGAAGTGGGAAGAGGACCCATATGTACAAAAATATTTATAGCAGCTCTTTTTGTGGTGGCAAAAAAATTGGAAAACAAGGGGATGCCCATCATTTGGGGAATGGTTGAATGGTTGAACAAGTTGTGGTACATGAATGTAATGGAATACTACTATGCTATAAGAAATGACAGACTATAAGAAATGCAGGCAGACTTCATAATAACTTAGAGAGACTTAGATAAACTGATGCTGAGCAAGAAGAGCAGAACCAGGGAAAATGTGTACACAATCACAGACACAATGTATATGTGACAACTATCCTCAATAGACGAGGCTCCTGTCAGCAATACAAGATTATAGGACAACTCCAAAAGACTCAAGATTAAAGGAGATATCCATATCCAGAGAAGGAGATGCAAAGTCTGAGTGCAGATTGAAACAAACTACTTGCTCTATTTCTTTTTCTTGTTTTGTTTTGTTCCCTCTTTCCCACTGATCATTCTGTCAGTTACAATCCTTCTTTACAACCTTACTAATGATTAACTGGAAGACGTTTGTAGATCCTGTGTCCAAGAGCTTGCCGCCATGATGGGGTGGGGAAAGAAGGAGGGGGAGAAAATCTGAAACTCAAGGGACTGTGGAACTGAATGTTGTAAACTAAAAGTAAATAAACCAAAATTTAAAAAAGAAAAAGAAAAGCAATTGAACTGAAAAATAGATCAAGAGATAATTTTAAAATTATTTCACTGTCTAAAAGCCATGGTCAAAGAGTGAAGACATCAAGAAATTATAAAGGAAAATTCCCCTAATTGAACAAGAGGCAAAATAGAAATTGAAATAATTCATCAATCACTCACTGAAAAAAAGATACCCTAAAGAAAACTCTTAGTCATATTAGAGCAAAATTCAAGAGCTCCCAAATCAAAAAGAAAATACTTCAAGGAGTTGGAAAGAAACAATTCAAATAGCTAGGAGCCACAGTCAGAATTACACAAGAATTAACAGCAACTCTATTAAAGGAGCAGAGAGCTTGGAATATGATATTCTGGATGGAAAAGGAGCTAGGAGTACAAACAGGAATAATCTATCCAGCAAAACTGAGGGGGAAATGGACATTTAAGAAAATAGAGGATTTCAGGTATTTCTTTCGAAAAGACCAGAGTTACATAGATATTTTTTCTTTCAAATACAAGTCTAAAGAGAAGCATTAAAAAGTAAACATGAAAGAGAAAATATAAGATAATAAATAAACTGTTTACATATCTATATAGTCAGAGAATACATGTAACTCCTAAAAAACTTTACCTTTATTGCAGTAGTTACAAGGACATAGATGGAATAAGAGAACATGGATTATGTTGGGATTATCTTAAAAAATGGATGAGAAAGAGGGATCCACTGGGAGAAGGAGGAAAAGAGAAGAAGAATGAAGGAAATTCTCCTACAAAAAAAGAGGTGTACAAGGAAGAGCTTTTATAGTAGAGAAGAAATGGGGGAAGGAAAGTACAGTGACATTTGAATCTCACTACTGGTCCAAAGAGGAAAACACACACACACACACACACACACACAGAAGCAACTGAGTATAGAAATCTATCTTACCCAGTAGAGAAGTGGGGAGGCTGATTAAAAAGGGAAGGCAGAACTAGGAAGGACTGGTCGGAAGCAAAGTGAGCTTTGAAAGAAGGACACAGTAAACAGAGAAAGAAAAAGATAACAGAAGAAAATGGGATGGAGGAAAATGTGCAATTAGTAATCATAAATAGAAGTGTAAATAGGATAAATTCACCCATAAATTAGCAGTATATAACTGAATAGATCAGAAAGCAGAAACCAAGAATATGCTGTTTACAAGAAACACACTTGAAACAGAGACACACAGAGAGTTAATGTGACTGGAGAAGAACATACCACTTTTAGTTGATCTAAAAAAAAAAGGTAAGAGTAGTGGCCATGATCTCAGGCAAAGTAAAAGCAAAAATAGACTTAATTAAAAGAGACAATCAGGGAAACTACCTGTTGTTAAAAGGCACCATAGGTGATAAAATTACATGAACAAAAATTAAATATCAATCAATAAAAATTTTAAAAAGTATACAAAATTCTTCAAGGAAAATTAAAATGAGTTACAGGAGGAAATAGAGAGTAAAATTATACTAAAGAAGACCTCAACTTTCATTTTTAAGGGCTAAATAAATCTAACAATAAAATGAATAAAAAAGAAGTTATGGAGATGAATGATATTTTATAAAATATATGATATATACACTCAATTGGGTATCTTACCCTACAGGAAAGTAGGGGGTAAGGGGATAAGAGGGGGGATGATAGAAGGGAGGGAAGACTTGGAGAGAGGGTAGTAAGAAGCAAACACGTTGGAAAAGGGACAGGGTCAAAATAGAAAACAGAATAAGTGGGGGGCGGAATAGGATGGAGGGCAGTACAGTTAGTCTTTCACAATATAACTACTATGGAAACATTTTGCATAACTACACATGTACAACCTATATTGAATTGCTTATTTTCCCAGTGGGCCTGGGTGAGAAGGGAAGAAGGGAAAGATCTGGAAATCAAAGTTTTAAAAACAAATGTTAAAAAAAATTGTTTTTTACGTGCAACTGGGAAATAAGATATACAGGCACTGGGGTACAGAAATCCATCTTGCACTTCTTGAAAGTTGCAGGTTGGGGGAGGATATAAGAGAGGACAGATTGGGGGAAGGGCTATCCAGTAGGCTCACTATCTTGAGGTGGGGGTAGGGGAAAGACAGGGAGAAAAAATATTTATAAAAAATAAAATTTTAAAATAAATCACAGGTAAAAAATGGCAACAACATTGTTAAATTATGTTTAATTTGCTTGATTTAGGACAGCAGGAAAGCGAGGAATATGTTTTAGAAATATGTCTCTACAAAATGGTTCAGATAAAAAGGCCTTAGTTGATCAGGAAAAAAAAGTTACATATGATAAATCTCTGGAGAAAATCAAATGGGAATATAAAGGAAAATACCTATTCCTTAGTTGTAAGAGGCATTTAAATAAAAATTAATCATATATTAGAGCATAAAAACCTCAAAAACAAATGCAGAAAAGTAGAAATGTTAAATGCACCCCTTTCAGACAATTTCACAACAAAAATTATATTAAATAAAGGACCATAGAAACATAGAGTAAAATGGAACTGGAAACTAAATAATCTAATCTTAAAGAATAAGTAGATCAATAACTAAATCAGAAACAATCGATACTCTGTAACAACAATGCAATATTCCCAATGACTATGGTGATTATAAATATGCTGGTATAGTTATTAATCACACAATGTAACAGGCTCTCTACATGGGGGACATAAGTAAAACATGTATTCAAATACCAGGAAGCTGAGTCCCCAAACCAGAAAGTCAAAGCCAACACAGTAGCCATAGAGTTGGCACACATAGTTAATGCAGTAAACACCCACATTCTCAAGCCATCAAAACAAAACAGGCTCCCACAGCAAAGATCCTCTTCTCCTCACTCAAGGTAACTGCTCAGCCTTCATGTAGCTAGCTCCCAGCAGCTTCAGCTCCCCCCCACAGTTTCCATCCCTTATAGTCCTCAGCAGAGTCCTCAGCAGAAGTTCCGGCTGGCTCAAAAAAGAAGTTTGCACTGCTACCACTGCTTCCAGGCACCATGCTGGCTCTAACCTGGCCCCTATTCGGCTCTGTCCCTTTCCTGCCCCACCCCTTCCTGGTACATCATCAAGTTCAAGAGGCATGGAAGATCTTCAAATCCCATTACCCTTACATACTCTTATCAAAATTTCTGAGAGACAACAAAAAGAGTACTGAGGGAAAAATTATATTTCTAAGTGCCTACAGCAAAAAAAGAGAGAAGGACCAGATCAATGATTGTGCATAAAGATAAAAAAAAAAAAGAAAGAAATAGAAGAGACTAAAAATCCCCAATTAATAACCAAAATAGAAATCCTGAAAAATAAAAGGAGAAATTAATAAAATTGAAAGTTAAAAGAAATCATCAAATGTATAAATAAAACAAGAAATTGGTTTTATGGAAGAAAATAAATTAAACCATTGGATAATTTCTTTTAATAGAAGAAAAATAAATGATAAGTATCAAAAAGGGAAAGGGTGAATGCATCACCAATGAAGATGAAATCAAAGCAATTATTAGGAATTATTTTGCTAAATTATATGCAACTAAACTAATAACCCAAGCATAATGTATGAATATTTTAAAAATATAAATGGCCTAGGATAACAGAAGAGGAAATAGAATACTTAGAAAAACCTAACTTAGAAAAAGAAACCGAACAAGTCATAAATGAATTCTCTCAGAAAAAATCCTAGAACCAGACGGATTTACAAGAGGATTCTACCAAATATTTAAGGAAAAATTTAATCCCAATACTATATAAACTATTGAAAAAAATAGGTAAAGATAAGGTCATGCCAAATACCTTTAATAATAAAATGTATGTTTGTATGTATATCTACATACATAATGTGTATGCATATGTACATATGTGTGTCTGTATACATATACATATATACATATACATGTACATAAACATGTGGAGGTTGGGGTATATATATATATATATGTGTGTGTGTGTGTGTGTGTGTGTGTGTGTGTGTGTGTAGTGAAAAATTTCCTAATTACATTTTTAAAAATAACATTCATTTTTAAACACTTTGACTTCCAAATTCTCTTCCCTCCTACCAACCCTTCCCCATTTGAGAAGACAGACAATCAATATGATATAGACTATACATTTGAAGTAATACAAAACAAATTTCTGTATTAGTCATGTTGGAAAACAAAATACACACATACACACACAAAGAAAATAAAGTAAAAACAAGTATGCTTCAATCTGCATTCAGAATTTTTTAGTTCTTTCTCTGGGGAAGGATAGCATTTTTTATAATTGGTACTTAGGAATTTCTGGGATCATTTCTTTGGTCAAAGCAAGTAAATCTTTTACAGGTGATAACTGTTACAATATTGCTGTTATTGTGTACAATGTTCTCCTGGTTTTTCTCACTTGACTTTGTGTCAGTTTATAAAAGACTTCCAAGGTTTTTCTGAAACCATCCAGCTCATCAAACATTCTGGATAACAATTTAGAATTATCCCCAAAGGACTATAAAACTGCATACCCTTTCAGTCAGAATACCACTATTGGGTCTGTATCCCAAAGAGACCAAAGGAAAGGAAAAAGGACACATAAAGAGATAGAGATATGTATCTATATACATACACACATATGTATGGATATACAGAGATAGATAGATACATACATACATGCATACATACATAGATTTATAGCAAATATTTTTGTGTTGGCAAAGAATGTGAAAATGAGGGGATGCCCATCAACTGGGGAATCACTGAAAAAATTGTGTTATATGATTCTTATAATACTATTGTATTATAAGAAATGATGAGCTGTCCAGAACTTGTAGATTATTTTGTAAGTTCATCAACAACACATGAGTATCTATTTTTCCAAAACTCTTCCAACATTTTCCATTTTCCTTTTCATGCTAGCCAATCAAATAGGTATAAGGTGGTATCCCAAAGCCGTTTTAATTTGCATTTCTCTAATTAACAGAGGTTTAGAAGAATTTTTCTTGTGACTTGATAGATTTGATTTCTTCTTCTGAAAACAGCCTATTAATATCCTTGACCATTTACCAATTGAGGAATAGTGTATATTAGAAATATGACTCAATTCCTTATACATTTGAAAAATGAGACCTGTATCAAAGAAACTTCCTGTAATTTTTTTTCAGTTTCCTGAATTTCTTCTAATTTTGACTGTAATAGTTTTGTTTGTGCAAAATTCTTATTTTCATTTTTATCCATTTTATTTCCTCTCATTTTCTCTATCTCTTGTTCGGTCATAAAGTCTTCCCTTATCCATAGTTCTGACAGTACATTTTTTCATGTCCTCCTATGTTAACCTTTCATTCAAAGCATGTATCCATTTCAACCCTATTTTCATATACAGTATAAGATACTGATCTATGCCAATTTTCTACCAAACTGCTTTTCAGTTTTCCCCACAATTTTTGTCAAATGGTGAGTTCTTGCCCCCAAAGCTTGCATTTGTTGTGTTTACCAAACATTAGATTACTATGGCCATTTACTAAAATTTATTATGTTCATGATCTATTCCACTAATACACTATTATATTCCTTAGTCGGTACCAGGTTGTTTGGTGGTTACTAGTTCGTAATATAGTTCTAAATTTAGTATTGCCTTCCTTCCCATTTTTTTTCTATTGGTTTCGTGATATTCCCATGTGTGAAATTTGTCTTTCTCTCTCTTCCTGTCCATTTCAGATATATGTATACATACATATATATATATATATATATATATATATATATATATATATATATGCTGATTTATTGGGGTTTATATAATATACTCCAACTTTTCTAAAGTTATCTATTGGTTCAACAAAACCAACCTTCTAAATTTTGAGAGACCTGTCATTAAAAGGCTTGCCACTAATTTAAAAAAATACCCATAACATCTTAGAAAACATGGGTGTGTGTGTGTGTGTGTGTGTGTGTGTGTGTGTGTATTAATCATGAACATTTAATTTCTCTCTCTCTTACTACTACCCTCTACCTACCAACTCTTAAAATACCTAGGTAAGTAGGTGGCACAGAGGTTAGTGTACTAGGCCTTGAATCAGGAACACATCGGTTCAAATCCAGTCTCAGACACCTACTGGCTGTGCAGCCTTGAATACTTGTCCCCAGTCTGCCTCAGTTTCCTCAACTATAAAATGGGTATCATAATTAACACCTACCTCACAGAGTTGTGAGGATCAGATGAGGTATTTGTTAATGTACTTTGCATAGTACCTGACATATAGTACATATTAAATAAATGATTATTATATTTTTTGTATAAAGGATTTGTAAAATGCTTTCGTAAAGGATTATACTCAACTATAAAACGCATAGCTTCATGAGTTAAATAATATCTTCATGTGTTCATGTATCTATTTATTTTTGCTTTCATATAGTCTGGACTGGTAGAGAAAGTTTCCTTCCTAGCCATTCCCTATAGCAATGAAATCATAAATCTAATCCCATACTAGGCATGTACAAATTTACATAAATTAGATTAGAAACTATTTGAAGGCAGGGGCTTTCTGGAGTTTCTTTTGATAGATTGATGGCATGTACATGTGTATATACTTTATTGTCATTCCTACATAAGACTGGGTTTTATTTAGAGTTCTCTGGGGCAAAAGAAAACAATACACTTTAAATGTTCTGTCTGAGATAATTCCTCTGGGATTTGAGCTTTGCATTTTGTAGAGAAACTTTCTGAATGTTCTTACATGACTTGCCTGTACAATCTAGTCACCACAGATAACTATAATATGAGAAAAATATCAAAAGTGAATGTTTTAGACAAATAATACCCTTTTTGAGCATGTCAAATTGCCTGTCCTTGAGCCTCTTTAAACTCTGCTGCATGTCAAAATGCTTCAGCATTCACTGACCTTTACAAGTTGGTAGATCCTGGTGCTGTAGAAAGCTTTTGAAAGTCAGTAATACTCTGTACTCCATTTTCTCTTTTATGCTTGTTGTGCATGTGAATCAGATTCATTACAATTTGGGCATTTTTTTTCTCCTTTTCCTGTTTTCTTCAGTGATTTATCATGTGATATTTCAGAATATAGTTGGTAATCCATGAGAACTCCTTACCTTTACCTGAGCCCAACTGTTAGTGCCACATTCTACCCTGAAAATTACCTTAAGTTTACTCGGAATATATTTTATCTCTAACTTTCATTGTTTTCTGCAATAGATTATTAACTTCTTGATGTCAAGAATTGTTGTTTGTTTGTTTGTTTTAATCTTTGTGCCCCCACTGACTAGCACAGTGCCTGGCACACAGAGGATACAATCAAGACCTGTTGATTCATTCACTTAGCTCTCATTGACTACTTGGTACCAGACTGATGATAACTAATTATTGATACATGCTTAGTTTGCCCTTTTTAAAAAGACAAGGTGAAAAAAAAAGTAAAAGTCTAAGGATTGTCAAAAAAGGAGATTAGAAAGGGAAGAGGTGGTTGGCCACACCTAGATTCAGTTTCCAGGAAGGTAGACTACACAACTCCATGGGTACTTCCAGGAATGGCCCACTTCTAGGCACCAGATACATCAGAAAATGATGCAAATACCTAGACGACAGAGGACAGAGACAGACTCAGAACAAAGAGGTGGTCCTGGACCAACCAAGAACTGAACAAATCCAAGACAGCACAAGAACTATGAGGTCAGAAAAGCAGTAGTACAGTTCCTGGACTAAGCCTCCTAAACCAAGTGCAGTTACTAGACCAAGCAGGAGCCATAGTCAATAAGCAACAGGAGACAGAACAAAAATGTGGAGGAGAAACCCAGACCTTGGCCTTCATGGGTACAGAGATGTAGGCCAGTTGTCAACCTCAAACAGATACTACATATAAGGATCCCTATGAGTTGTATATTAACTTGGAAAATAACACATTAACATTATCTATGTTACATTGTTTTTATTTATTTTGTTTCACATTTCCAAATTATATTTAAATAGTTTTCTAGCCTGACTTTAGAGTGTTGTGAGCCACATGTGGCCCATCACCTGTGAGTTTAATATTTCTAATGTAAATTCTATAAGACCAAGAAAAGAGAATGACTCTCCATCAACCCTGGGTGATTTCCACTCCCTTCAATTACTCCATGATGGGTAGCACTCTAAGAAGGGATGATTGTATAGGTTTGGGAAGATGTAGCTCACTTGAAGGGGGAGTCATTTTACTTTTTCATTACTTTGAATTCTTTCCTCCTTCATGGTAAGAAGGAGTGTCCAGTCCTTGGAACTCAATCCAACATATTTTTAAAGATTTTCTAAATTGCATAAGTTCCTGAGTGAGAGAGGCTCAACAGAGAGCAAAGGGTCTTGTCCTTGACTGTTAATGGACTTGAATGTGAATCTTTCACTTGGTTTCCTTCTGATTTTTCTGGACAGATTAAATAAATTCTGCCTAATAATCTATATATTCTTAGCCTGAATGATTCAATGAGAGCTGCAGATTACTTCCTTTTTAATTTTATTTTTTTTTAGAGAACATCCAAATTCTGACATTCCTCAAGAGGGAAACTTGGTGAGGACATTATTCAAATACATGTTTGAGAGAAGCTCCTAAGATTGAACCTGGTTCATGTAAACAAGAAGAAAACAAAAGAAGAGGAGGAAGAAAAAGAGAGAAAAAAGAGAAAGGAAGCAAGGAAAGAAGGAAGGAAGGAAGGAAGGAAGGAAGGAAGGAAGGAAGGAAGGAAGGAAGGAAAGGAGGAAAGAAAGAAGGAAGGAAGGAAGGAAAGAAGGAAGGAAGGAACGAAGGAACAAAGGAACGAAGGAAGGAACAAAGGAAGGAACAAAGGAAGGAAGGAAAGAAAGAAGGAAGGAAGGAAGGAAAGAAGGAAGGAAGGGAAGGAAGGAAGGAAGCCATCAAGTTATCAGTCTCAAAAATCAAAGCCAAAAATATGGGTTATAATAAATCCAAACAATGAGGAAGAAATACAGGATCAGAATTCTAGGGAAAGAAATAGAGTGGTGGTTTAAAAACATATTTCAAACTGTGAAAAAATTTACTTTTTGCAAATAATAATTTTATGATGGAGGTGATAGAATCAAGGGTATAGCTCTAGACACTCAAAGACTTCATAGTTTTATCTTTTCCTAACTATTATCCTTACTTTCTCATTCATCTATATTCTCTTGCACTTAGATAATTGACAATGTATAGTATCTGGATAACTTAGAATCCATTTGTAATAAATAATGTTTTATTATTGTAGAGAAACTCAGATACATTGTAGAGAAACTCAGATACATAGTGCAATTGTCTGCTTCCTCCCCACCCTAGTATTTTTCATTATATTTTTCTAAATAACTAATATCATATTTTGATTTGGAGATATATTGATCAGAACACATTTTTTTCCTTTAAGAAGAAAATTTGTCAACAGGGTTTTCAGTCTGCAAAGCCCAATAAGGATATGTATCACTTTATATTTAGCGGCACCTGAAAGAACTTAGCCATTTTTCGGCAATTGCATATTGTAAGACTTTAAATGTGTGCAGGTGTCCATTTCAGCAAATGTTACCAAATTAGTGGAGTTGATTTCTTTGGAAATAGCACCCTCTGCCTTCAAGAATAAAAAATGTCAGTTGTGTATAAAGAAGAATTTCCATGGAGCTCTGGCATTTTCGTTATTCTATTCTGTGCACTTGTTAAATACATTTCATGCAGCAGGAACTGAGAACAAGAGAGAGAGAGGACGGTGAAGAAGAAATGACGAGAATAGGTCAAACCCTTCCTGACTCCTTCTTGCTAAATTATCCAGGATGAGGTGGAAGAGGTGAACATAAGATGTGATGTCTAGAAGAAAGGAAAAAAAAAAGATGAGAAGAATGTGATCATAACATCAATTGCCTAAAATGATAACCCTTATAATGCCATCCTTCTTGAAGTGATGGCCACGAAGACAATTACATAGCTGTCGACAGAACATAGGACAGAAGAAAAAAAAAATCACTGATTCCAAGTGAAGGATTCGGCACTGACACTTTAATGTCTGGGGACCTGCAAAAAGACTGTGAGATATGAGAATGATGTGTTCTTGCCCTTTTTTACATTTGTAGATTCAGTGCTGAGAGGAATTGAAAGAAAGAAAGAAAATGGGTAAAATCTACTGACTCCAAACCCTAGCTGAAAGAGCCAAATTAAAGCCACTCATAGAATATGGTAGAGTAAAACAAAAGAAGAAATCTGGGATCGCTAGTTTTTGAGTTAGGGGACTTTGGTCCTTTAGGGGAACAGAGAAGTGCCAAATAACTAATTAAGCTTCTAACATGTTCTAAACATGTAAGTGTTTTACAAATATCATCTCATTTGATCCTCACAATTGTTACTTACCTGTGTGATCTTGAGAAAATTAATCAATCTTGCCTGTGGTTTTCTCATCAGAAAAAAAATGAGAAAGTTATCTTAGATGAAGTATAAATTGAGCCTTAGCATAGTATAGTGGAGAGACGCGTGGTCTTGGACTCAGGAAGATCAGGGTTCAAATCCTACTTCATACACTAGCAGCCTGATACTGAGCAAGCCAGGAAACCTCTCCTGGTCTCAGTTTCCTTACTTATAAAATATGGGGGTTGTATTAATGATTCAGGTACCATTCAGATCTATGAGTCCTTTTATCTCTAAATATAATTCTAAAAATGGGGACTAGTCACTCAATCCCATCACAAGCCTTTCCATTTGAGAAAACAAAGGTCTTAAGAGGCAGAGTCCAGTACATCAAGAATTTTAAAACTACTATATTTTAAATTCTATTGAAATTCAAAGTTTAAAATAAATCAGTATTCATGATATGGCCTAAACTATTCTACCTGATTTCTTTTCTTATGTATTTTTCTCTGAGTGGTTTCTACCTGAAGGCTGAGATTAATGAAAGGTAAAGGGAATTAGGGCATAGAAGAATGAAGGGAGGGAAAAGATAGGGATGTTTTACTGGGGACACTTAATAGGAATGTAGTGTGACAGAAAAAACTCAGGGTATGGAGAGGATAGATCTGGTTCTCACTTGCTACTAAACTAGCACTTTACCTCTTTGTTTACTCATCTGTATCTATATCTCAGTTTACTTATCTGTAAATTTGTTGCATTCAACTATACAATCTATGTTCCTCCAAACTGTAATATCCTAAGACTCTATTCTCACCACCATGACCACCAAAATCAAGAAATATCTCATTGTGCCTAGTAGAGCAAATATACTGATCTGGAGATGGAAAAGAAAAGTGGGGTATAATAGAAAAAAAAACAGCTAATAAGATAGTAAGGCAGGGCAAAGACACAAAGAAAGAAAGGAATAGGCTAGAGGCTTTTTATTTTAATCCACCCACAAGGTGTTATGTCCTTAAAAATAACAGAAAGAAAAAAATCAATGAAAAAAATAGTAGGAAGAAGCAGGAAGCTTGGAATTACAATGCTGCTGGAATCAGCAGATACTGTTCAATGGTATCTGATGAGCAGTTTTCACTGTTTTGACACATTTAATGGTCATACCAAAAAGCTATTCTGTAACAGTTGGAATGTAAACCTGTGAATGAATCTACTACTAATAAGTAATCAAGTGAAAATGATAGAAAGAGGAGATGATTAATCAATAAATTTGTCGTCTTTTACCAAGCTTACTATAGATCTAAATTAAAATCACTCCTAATTTTATGACACTGACATTTTTGATTGCCAGCTATGGTCCCTTAGTCCCACTGAGTAATTTATTCACTCACTCAACCACTCAACTAACATGGATTTGGCACCTGCTAGGTGTGAAGCCCCATGCCAGGTGCTTGGAAAGATAAAGATACAAATCAAACAGTATGCTCAAGCAGTGTTGACATATTGCAATTGATATGATACTTATATATATGAATATAATATAAATTAGCATATGTGTATGAGGAGAACCAAGTGCTCTGAGATGAGAAAAGAAATCACAAAATGTAGCCTGGGGGAATCAGAAGAAACCTCATGGAGCATGTGGCATTTAAATTCAATCTTGAAGGAGAACGGATAGGCTGCAAAGGGGAAGAAATAGAAAGGGGGAAGGAGAAAGGATATTCCAGGCATAAAAAAGTATTATTTCACGGGAATGGAAATAGGAAAGTATAAGAAAGATCACAGAAGATGGTAATATTCACCCATTTGGCTAGATCATGGAATATGTGTAAGGTAGTACTGTGAGATAAGTCTAAAATGTTATATTAGAGTGAGATTGTTGAAGGATCTTGAATTCCACATTTTGGAAAGTTTGGACTTTATTTAATGGGCAGTGGGGGGGGAGGGTGTTAAATCACAGAACTGTGATTTGGACAGGAAATTAGGAGCCATTGAGTTCAACCCATATCCAAAAAAAGAATGACTTGGCAAATAATCATTCATAGTTATTAATATTCCATTTAAAAATCTCCATTAAGGTAGAGCCCACTCTCTTCAGCCAGACCACTCCATTTTAAATGTATTTAACAATTAGGAATGCTTTTTTGGTTTGGTTTTATTTTTGTTTGTGCTTCATTTTGTGTTCGCATTGCTTGAGATGGAATGTCTTTTCAAAATCCACCCTTTGCCCCTTATTCTATCCTGTGGAGCTTTGAACACAGATATCACATGTCCCCTTGTAACGATAATGGGATTCGAAGATATTCCATGCCCCTTGAACTTGCTGACATAGCAGGAAGGGGTGGAGCAAGAGAACACCAGAACCAAGCTAGTCTCCGTGTGGTGCTGACTGGAAGCGCGGCAGAGGCAGGCTGCGGTTGTGGTGCGAACTCCTTTTCCTCTGAGCCAGCCAGAATCTCTACTAAGGACTCCTGCTGAGGACTGCCAGGGACGGGAACTGCAGGGGTCTGGAGCTGCTGGGAGCAAGCTGCCTGGACGCTGAGCAGTTGTGAGGAGAGAAGGATCTTTGCCTGAGGTAGCCTGTCCTGTTTTGAAGGCTTGAGAATGTGGTTATTTACTACTTTAACTACATGTGCCAACTTCCTAACTACTGTGTTGGCTTTGACTTTCCGGTTTGGGGACTCAGTTTTCTGGTATTTAAATGAATGTTCTAGCTATATTTCTTATGTAGAGAGCCTGTTACATTTTGTGATTAATAATAACCATGTCAGCATTCTTATAGTTACTGTAGGCATTGTGAATGCTGCATTGCTGATACACCCCTGAGTCTTCACTTATTCAGATTAAAATATTTCCAATTTTTTCTCACTACATATTATGTGGACTTAAGGCCTTATACCATCTTGGCATCTCTCCTTTAAATATTCTCAATATTAATAATACCCTTCTTAAATTGTGACACCTAGAACTGAACACATGTGGTCTGAAATAGGATGGTAGTCCATATAATCAGAAGCTATTTCTACTAATATATTCTAATATTGGATTCACTTTTTAGATGTCACATCAAATTGCTGAGTCACAATGTGCTTGGAATCCACTAACTCCATTGGGTCTTTTAAAGACAAACAGGTATTCACTCATACTTCTCCAGTCTTCTTCTTGTGAAGGTAATTTTTGTAATCTAATTGTAACTCCCTCTACCTTAAATAAATTCCTCTTAGACTCAGATCACTGTTTTAGCCTTCGAGGATATTTTTGAATCCTGACTACAATATCAGTCATTACTCTTGTAACTTTATGTCTTCAGCAGATTATCCCTTTGCCCAAGCAATTGAATTGAATACACACAAATACACACACACACACACACACACACTCATATGCATAGATATATTCACAGACACATAAACACACATATATGTAGCTATGTATATATCACAAAGTAAAGCAGTGGTTACTGGGACACTCCCACTAGAGATCTCCTGCCAAATTGACATTAAATTATTAATGAAACATCAATTATTTCACTCAGTTCTTCAACAAGGTCTGAATCCAACTGATGATAAGCATCTAACTGACCTCTTTTTCACAAGGATAGCATGGAATACTTAATCAAATATTTTTGCCAAACTTTCAGTTAATTATATTTGGAAAACACTCTGCATTGACTAGTTTGGTAATCCTATCAAAGAAATACATTCCGGAAAGACCCATTTTCTATAAAGCCTTGATAACGTTTTGTAATTAATTCTTCCTTTTCTAGATGTTCATCCATTTAATGTTTTTTTTTAATCTGTTATAGAATGTTTTGAAGCATTGAACATGTTCATTGGTCCATAGCATTCTGGATATATTCACTTTTTTTAATCAATAATTTGCTTTTTTTCTGTCTTCAGCCAGGTAGGTGGAACAGTGCGTAAAACACCAGGCCTAAAGTCACCAGGCCTAAGTTCAAATCTAGCCTCAGAATCTTACTAGCTATGCGATCCTGAGCAAAGCACCTAACCTCAGTTTGCTTTAGTGTCTTGTAAAACAATTTTCCCATCTCTAAAATAAGAATAACAATTGCACCTTTGTTGTTGAGTTATTTCAGTTGTGTCTGATTCTCCATGACCCTATTTGGAAAAGGTACTAGAGTAATTTGCAATTTCCTTCCCCAGCTCATTTTTACAGATGAAAAACTGAGGCAAACAGGGTTAAGTGACTTGCTGAGAGTCACACAGCTAGTAAGTTGCTAAGGTCACATTTGAATTCAGGTCCTCCTTACTCCAGGGCCAGTGCTGTATGCACTTCAGCACCAATATACTACCTCCTAGGGTTGTTGTGAGAATCAAATGAGATAATCATTGTAAATTACTTAGCACAGTACGTGGCTCATAGTATATATAACTATTATATAATAATTAATTATAATATATAATAATTATGTAATATTATACATAATTATATAATTATAATTATATATTACAAGCACTATATAATTATTAGCTTATTGTTATTATTTTCTCTAATTCTATAATACCTTTCCTATTCTCCATGATTTTTAAAATATCATTAAGTTATTTAGCATAAACATATGCGAATTCTTTCAGTTTACCATGCTTAGGTGACTCAGATTCATCAAGAGCATTAGGTATTCTCTTATTATTTTCTTACTTATCTTTCGCATCAACTACTTTCTAGTCATTTTTGTTCTGTCCTTTCAAGTCTCAGCAACAAGTTCTTTCCTGTTAGAAGAGTGGCAGAAGAGTTACCTGTTCAGAGCCACATATTAAGAAAGTCCTTCTTGGACTTTCAAATCAGAAGTTCAGAAGATCAAATGATATAGTATTCAAGAACTCTGAATGTCTTTTCTCTGATTTTCGTATTTGGTCTTTCCATCACCCCCTATGCTTCATTCCCCTAAAGCTGACTCCTTTCTCTCATTGTGACTTCCTATCCTTCCTTTCCTCAATACTATTTCAACACTGTTAGCCCTGCCCTAACTATGTTGGCCTCTCTCTAATTTTTACACCTTGGTGAATCAGTAATTTTTTCTTTATTATCCTCTATTCTTAAATCCTTTTATCACCTGTTCTAGCACCAATCACTCCTTGCCAAACTCAAACCTGTTATTACTCCCATCATTCACCTCCTTAGCTGGTACTCACTTGCTCCTGAATAGAATAATGGGGAATTACAAAACCTTGCGGATCAGATCCACAATAAACTAATGCCAGCTAGTATCAACTGGGCTATCACTTCAGTAAGGCAAATCTATGCCTTTTTCCAACTGATTCCCTTTAGCACTAATAACAGTAGCTCTCCAGACTTTCTCTTGAGTGCTTAAGCATCTAAGCATCCCAGCCTGCTCCCTACCCCCATCTCTTTTGGGTACCTTGACTCGTATTTAATTAAAAATTAATCCTTGGGGTGGCTAGGTGGTGCAGTGAATAAAGCACCAGTCCTGGAATCAGGAGGACCTGAGTTCAAATGTGACCTCAGACACTTAACACAAAACTAGCTGTGTGACCTTAGGCAAGTCACTTAACCCCAATGCCCTACCTTCCCCCCTCAAAAAAGCAAAAAATTAAAATTAAAAAAAAATTAGTCCCTTCACTAAGAACATCACCCACATCTCACACCTCTTTTCTTGGAAAGCTCTCCCTCCTAAGCTTTGGCTCTCAGAATCTGTTACATAATTTTCAGCTCAAGTGGCAACCTCACCCAAGGAGTCTTTTGTTGATTCCCCAACCTGTTAGGGCCATCTACTTTATGTTCATCTTCGCACTACTGTGTACTTATGTTCTGATTTATACAGGCAATCTTCTACTTAGAATGTAAGATCCTTGAGGGCAGAGATGGTTTTTGCTTTTGTTTTATATTTCTATTGCTCAGCACTGTGCATAGCACATTGTTAGCACTTAACAGCGGTTCTCAACCTGTGGGTTATGTTCAGTTTGTAACAATGAAAATACATCCTGCATATCAGATATTTCCATTACAATTCATAACAGTAGCAAAATTACACTTATATAGTAGCAAAGAAAATAATTTTATGGTTGGGGGTCACCACAACATGAGGAACTATATTAAAGGGTCAAGGCATTACGAAGGTTGAGAACCACTGACTTAATACATCCTTTTCTAAATGATTGATTAGATTAAATAAGAAAATATGCCTCAGTTCTTAAAATGCCTGACTTTCTTCGACTCAACTTAAGTGCTATGTTTTAAAAGATACCTTTCCTACTCCTCCCAGTTACAATATTTCTCTGAGATTACAATCCATCTATTTTGCATATATTTTATTTATATTGATTTACATACTATCTCTCTTCTTAAACTGCCTCCTTCTGGAGGGGAAGAAGTTTTTTGCCTTCCTTTGTATCCTTAGTACTTACCATGTCATTCTTCAGTCATTTCAGTTGTGTCTGATTCTCCATTACCCCATTGGATGTGTTGGGCTTTGTTTTTTTTTTTCTGGAAAAGATAGTGGTGTAGTTTGCCATTTCCTTCTCCTTCATTCTACAGATGAAAATATTGAGGCAAACAGGGATAAATGACTCACCCAGGGTCACACAGCTTATAAGTATCTGAGGTCAAACTTGAATGCAAGTCTTTCTGACTCTGGGCTCAGAGTTCTATCCACTGCAACAACGAACTGCCCTCGTACTTAGCTCATTTTTAGCATATGCTAAGTGTTTAAGGAATGTTTGCTTAGTGATTGCCCACAGAACACATTTGATTGCTTAGATAAATTGTATCTCAAGATTACTTGAAGAATTTGTGGATATACTTGCTGAACTATTGTGAGAGAATTATAAACAATTATAAAGAACTGTATAGAATAGGTAAAGTGCCAAAGGACTGAAGATGGACAAATATTCTGATTTTCAAAAACAGTTAAATGCTACATCCTTTAAGTGAAAACTTGAATTTGAGGCTTGTAAAACCAGTATAAGATTTATAGGAATGGTTTGTGAGCATATAAAGGAACAATGATCACTTAGCATCACAATAGATTCCTTAAGAAAAAAATGATATAAGACTATCCTTGTTTCCTTGCATTGCAGAGTTAATATAACAATTCTTCACTATTAGATAAGGGAAATGCCCTAGGAATCGTGTATCTGACATTTTTGACAAAACCTTTAGCAAAAATAGAAAGATATGGATAAATCGGATTATAATGCAATTAGGTGGTTTCAGAACTGATTGAAAAATTAAAACTGTTGGAGGGAGATCTTTAGTTGATGGCTATAGGAAACTGCAAGTGGTTTGGGTGAAGACATTGATGGCATGACTATTAGTTTGGCACATGTCAAGAAGGCAGGAGAAATATTCAATATGTTTCAAGAATTAGAAAGAGGACCTCAGAGACAGTCCCTGCTGACCAGCGTCAAGGCCCCGACAAACACAGTGGCACCACATGACGCCTGCTGATCCATCAACCACAAAGGCCGTTCCCAGGCCTATCACCACAGGGCAGGGATCAGACAGAGCTGGGTAAGAGACAAAGGCAGGGCCCTCAGCAGGGACAGCAGCTACTCCTGGGACTACCCATCTACAGTCTGGAAATTTTAAAAACCCCTGTCTAAACTTCCAGGGACCAGGATGACAGACTGAACCCCGCTGCTGCAATCTCCTCCTCTGACCCAAAAAAAAAAAAAAAACCAGTAAGCATTCCCCGAGAGGAAAATTTTAAGCAGTAAAGGCTTAGGAACCCTGGAGGAAGGGCGTGGGTAAGGTCCTGCCTCAAAATGGGAAGAAAGCAGACTACAAAGACAAAGACAAAGACTCTGGAGTCCTATAATGGTGAGAGGGAGGAATCAAACTCAGAAGGAGAGACTATTAACTCCATACCCACAGCCGAAGCCTTAACAGGGATTATGACCTGATTTTAGGCACAGAAAGCATTCTTAGGTGAGCTCAAAAAGAACTTTGAAATCTGAATTAGAGGTAAAAGATAAAATCAACACCTCTTATAAAAACAAAATTGCGAAATTAGAAAAACATTACAATGAAGAGAACAGCTCCTTAAAAAGTAAAACATGTGAACTAAAAATGAAATCTGAGCATATGGAAAAGAAGTTTCAAAAACTGAGGAGAATAATTCACTAAAAACTAGGATCAACCAAATTGAAGCCAATGACTCTATGAGGAACCAAGAATCAGTCAAACAAAACATCAAGACTGAAAAATTAGAAAAAGAGTAAATCAATGGAAAAACAACTGACCTAGAAAACAGATTCAGGAGACACAATTTGAGAATCATTGGTCTACCAGAAAATCATGATGAAAAAATTAGTTTGACAATATCTTCCAAGAGCTCCTCAAGGAAAACTGCGCTGAGATCCTAGAACCAGAAGGTAAAGTAAAAATTGGGAGAATCCACCGGACATCTCCTAAAACAGATTCCGAATTGAAAAGTTCACAAAACATTGTGTGGTCAAACTCCAGAACTATTAGGTAAAGGAGAAAATGCTACAAGTGGCCAGAAAGAAACAATTCAGATATCGTGGAACCTCAATGAGGATCACACAGGATCTGGCAGCCTCAACGTTGAAAGATTAGAGGAACTGGAATATGATTTTTTGCAAGGCAAAGAGCTCAGGCTACAACCAAGGATCACTTATCCAGCGAGACTGAGCATAATCTAGCAGGCAAGGAGATGGACATTCACTAACATAACAGAAGTCCAAACCTTCCTGATGGAAAAGCTAGAGCCCAATGGAAAATTCAACCTCTAATTACAAGACCCAGGAGAGACATAGAAAGGTAAATAAGGAAAAAAAAAAACACAAACATAACTTGTTATTTAACAAGAGCAAACTGTTTACATCCCCAT
>CM053584.1:68448586-68467920 GCA_028627135.1 Pseudochirops cupreus | reverse complement strand
GCTTGCTGATGCACTAGGGCAACATCTAAAAGGGATATAGATAAATAGAGGGTGTGGGTATAAACTATGCAAAATGATGATAAAAATCCTTATTAAGCGACTGCAATGGAAGAAGAAGAAAGAATGAAGCAGAAAAGGGCAAATAATGCTACACAAAGAGGCATAAAAACAATATTGTAGAGGGACAGATGGGAGGGAGGTGACCATTATATGAGCTTTTCCCTCACTGGTTCTGGTGCAAAGAGGGAACAACACAACCAGTTAAACATAGGACTCTATCAAGAAGAGATGTAAAGCTTATCACAATAGAGGGAAAGAGGGGAGAGAAGGGAGCACTGCAAGAGGTCTATTCTTGTCAATCTTGATTCAAGGAAGAAATAACATACAACATTGAGTATAAAAATCAATCATATCCTACAGGCAGTAGGAGGGGGGAAGGGCCAAGAAAGGGGAGAAATTTAGAAGGGAGGGAAGAAGTAGTAAGGGAGAAGGGTAGGAAAAGGGAGGGGTATGGATAAGAAGGGAATACTGAGGGAGGTAGCAGTCAAAAGGAAACTCTTAAGAAGGGGAAGGGAGAAGGGAGAAAGACAAAAGCATAAACGGGAGGGAATAGGGTGGAGGGAAAGACACAGATAGCAATCATAACTGTGAATGTGAATGGGATGAACTCTCCCATAAAATGGAGGTGGATAACAGAATGGATTAAAAACCATAATCCTACAATATGCTGTTTACAAGAAACACATCTGAAACAGGGGGATACACACAGGGTAAAGGTAAAAGGCTTGAATAAAAATATATCATGCCTCAGCTAAAGTAAAAAAAGCAGAGGTAGCAATCCTTATCTCAGACAAAGCAAAAGCAAAAATAGATCTAATTTAAAGAGATAAGGGAAGAAACTATATCCTGCTAAAAGGCACCATAGAAAATGAGGCAATATCATTACTAAACATTTATGCACCAAGTGGTACAGTGTCTACATTCCTAAAGGAGAAATTAAGGCAAAAATATTTATTGCAGTTCTCCTTGTGGTGGCAAAAAACTGGAAATTAAGGGGATGCCCATCAATTGGAGAATGGCTAAACAAGTTGTGGTATATGAATGTAATAGAATACTATTGTCCTATAAGAAATGGGGACGAGGTGGACTTCATATTTACATGGAGAGGCTTATACAAACTGTTGCTAAGTGAGAAGGGCAGAACCAGGAAAGACTTGTACACAATCACAGACACATCGTATGTGTGATGACCAACCCTGATAAACTGGACTCCTCTCAGCAACGCACAGTTATAAGACAACTCTACAAGTCTCAGGATGGAAGGAGATATTTACATTCAGAGAAAGATCTAGAAAGAAGAGAGTTTAAATGGAGATTGAAACAATCTACATGCTATTGTTCTCTTCCATGTTTGGCTTTGTTTCTTCTTTCCCATTGTTCACTCCATTGGTTACAACCCTTTTATACAACCAGACTAATGTCCAATGTGAAAGTATTTGCAGATCCTATACTTGATTGCGTGCTGCCGTGGGGGAGGGGGGGGGGAACAGAGGAAGAGGGAAGAGAGAAAATTTGAAACACAAGGGATTCTGGAAATGAATCACATAAACTAAAAATTAAAAATCAAATCAATTTTTTAAAAAAAAAGAGGACCTCAGACGGAACTCAACAAACTGTACCTATAAAATACATCTGATACAATGAATTTTAGTAGTGGTGAATGTAAATTCCTGAGCTTGGACTCAAAAACAAAAATTTAGAATTGAAGGAAGGGAAAGATGTTAACTAGAAAATCTGGCAACAGGTACCTATGGTCTTCCTTTCTTATCTCTACCTCCTTGCCTTCCAGTTTTAATCTTTTGTGTTGTCTTTCCCATTAGACTGTGAGCTCCATGAGGGCAAAGACTATCTTGCTGTCTTTGTATTTATTTGTATATTTCTTTGCCTTTAGCTCACTGCCTGGGATGTAGTAGGTGCTTAGTAAACATTTTTTGACTAAGAATTTTAGTAGGCTGCAAGTTCAGTTTATGGAAGAAGCAAAATATGGTAATAAAAATGACTGATTTTAGGCTGAAGTAGAAAAAGCGTTTTGTTAGGTCTAGAGAAATAACAGGCCTATTGTATTCTTCACTACTTAGACCACAGTGTGAGAACTGTTTTTAACTCTAGATGCAATACTTAAGCTTTTAGGCACATTGATCTTCCAAAGGAAGGCAATTGGGAGAGCAAAAGAAAAAGAACAATTACAAGGAAGAATGATGCAAGCAAGTGAGGGCATTTAGCTGGAGAAGAGAAGACTTGGAAGAATATAATAACTATCTTCAATTTGTAAAAGTTTTTTGTGTACAATAAAAATTAAACTTTTTTTGATAGCCCCTAAAAGGCATGACTAAAATCCGTGGCCACAAAATACAAGGTGATGCATTTGAATGTAACAGAAATAAAAACATCCTCCTAATCATTCATTGGACAGCAAGGAAGCAGAGTGAGCACTGGAGCTAGGGACAGGAGGACTCAACTTTTTGAATTCAAATCTGGCCTCAGACACTTAATAGCCTTGTGATTCTGTATAAGTTATTTTACCCTGTCTGCCTCAGTTTCCTCATTGGTAAAATGAGCTGGAGAAGGAAATGGCAAACCATGCCAATATCTTTGCCAAGAGAACCCCCAATGGGGTCACAAAGAATCAGATGTGACTGAAACAACGGAACAACAAAATCATTCATGATTCATAGATGGAATAACTTGTCCAATAATGCAGTGAATCACTTGGTGCTCAAAAGAGATTAGATGATCACTTATTGGAAAGTTAATAGAGAGAATTCATGCTCACTATATCACTTCTCAGGTCACTTCTTATCCTAATATTACAAAATCCTCACCTTTATCAGCATAGGTAATCTCCACACCTCTCCAATTTTCCCACTAAGTCAAGTGTTAATATGAATGAAAACTAAATACAATAAAGGTAGATTTGATCTAAAGGTCATTAGGGAGAAGTTCTCTAATTTCTTTTGGGGAGCATCTTTATGATGTGTAGAAAAGTCAATTTTGAACACTGTATTAAGTGTCCTTTATATTAAACTTGAAGAAAAATTCTATAAACCATTAACTCTGCCTAGATGAATCAATGTTCTCAACTCTTAACGTCCCATAAAAAATATCACATTTGAAAACATTAATTATTCAGAGAGTAAAAATAATATTTATGATAGCTCTACATGATTACTGCATATTGCACTGATAGTATTGATTCTCCTGCCTTCCCCTTTTCCATCAGACATACTTTTAAGGTACATTTGCACCACGAGCAAGTGAAAAATGAAGACAAGTGTAACTGATGAACAGCTAGTGGCATAATAAGAGGTCATTTTAAAGTTAAATGCTAATGGTATTCTTTCTCATTATTTAGCACATTAACTTGTCTAAAGTTCTATCTGAAGTGTTTATCATTATTAGTTATCTGCAAGTAACACATAGCCAGTCACTCACCAACTGATGAGTCAGTAAATCTTTAAATGAAAAGGCTTCAAGCATAAGCAGTAGAAAGATGCCTAGTTTAAAGTCCATTAACGTCAATGAATATTATTTGAGACAAGTAACTTTCAAAATCAGGCACATATTTCATAGACTAAATTATTCTAACCATTTGTCATGATATTGTAGATGACCTATTGATGGCAGAATAGAGTAGCACCATCATTTTCCTCTTTCTAGAAGCTATGCCCATCAATGAAGTCAAAATTTACCCTTTTTATCTGCCACATTACATGGCTAACTCCTCTTCCATTATTCATACATCCCTCATTTTAAAATCATGAAATTGATTTTTTGTGCCCAAGTGCAAGAATTTACATTTATCCCTAATGCAATTTATCTCAGATTCAGCCTGATACTCTAGCCCAGAGGTGAGGAACATGTGGCCTTCTAGGTCCTTAGGTGCAGCCTTTTGTCTGAGTCCAAGTTTTACAGAACAAATCTTTTATTAAGGGGATTTGTTCTGTGAAGTTTGGATTCAGTCAAAGAGTTACTCTTGAGGACCTAAAGGCCCACATGTGGCCTCAAGGCTGCAGGTTCCCTATCCCTGTGTCTAACCTGCCATGATTTTTTTGGATCTTTACCTTATCCCCTATTATATTAGTTATCCTGTTTATCTTTGTGCCCTCTTCAAATCTGATAAACATATGAAATAAGCCTTTATTCAGCTAAGTTATAAAAATGTTAATACAGAAATAAGCAGACAGTTATGGGGTACTCCACTGATTATTCTAAAAGGATTAAAGGATTAAACTTTTTTTTCTTTTTGGAAGGAGAAGGAATTACCAAGATGGGGTAGGGGTTTGAGGAAGTTTCAAAAAGTCAAATTTGGGACTGATATCAGGAAGTTTTCCCTAATAATTAGAAATATCAGGAAAGAAAATCAGCTATCTAGAGAAGTGGTAAGTCGCTCCATATTGATTATCTTAAAGCATGGGCTAGATAACCACTTAAGGAGTATGCTGCAGTGAGAGCTCCCTTTGCTATACGGAACGAATTAAACTGACACTGAGAGCCTGTTGTACTTCTTTATTCTCCTTTATTCTGTGATTCTGTCACAGAAAAAATAATGGGAAAACAATCAGAAAGACTCACTATCTATCAATTATACCTATGGAGATAAATTAAAAGAATTCTTATCTCAAGCTGGCTTTCAATATTCTACTGTTCAACAGAATTTCATTTTTATCTTTTTGTGCGTTCTAATATACTCATTTCTTGACTACTTTAACTTATAAAATTGAAAGGGCTCTCAAACTTAAAGTAAGGGCAACAATCTCTCTCCTCATCCACAAATTTGTAGGCTTATTCGCAAAACCATATCAGTAGTCCTCCCATTGCTTTCTGAATCTGCTCCCTTCTGTCTACTCCCACTTCTTTCACCCTTGTTCAGTCCAGTTGTGAACATCTTTCTCCTGAACTGCTATAATCACTTTCTGATTTCTCTGCCTTTAGTATGTCCTCACTTCAGCTTCACTAGATTAATCTTCTTAAGGTATAACACTAATCACATCAACCCCTTCATTGATTCCTCATTACCTACTTAATCAAATCCAAAATTAAATGTTGAAATCATTATTCATCTATCTATCTACCCACCATCTATCTCTATCTCTACCTCTATATCTATTAATATGTACATGTTTGTATCTCTCTATCTATATATTTCTTTATATATGCTGTCTCTTTTCTTACCTTTTGTGAAACAAAAGGTGAAAACTTGATCTTTCCCATTTTTGTACTATTTCCTACTCCAAAGATCATTTTCCTTTGCAGAAGAAATAGAAACAACGACAAGGTAAGCAGCTCTGCTCGTTTCTTTGTCATCCATTTTCTTTGTCCCTCCTGCACCAAGCAGTAGTCTCATCACTTCTTTAATCCATCTCAAATTGTTATTGTCCTTCACATTGCTAACCAGACTCCTCTCTTTCTGTGTTTTAGTGCTCCTGACACTGTTCTTATAGGACTGTCAAGCTTTTGGATCCCTCTTCATTTACCTGCTCTTGTTTCCATCTTTTCTACCTTTATTTTTAAAATATAAGTTGGTCAGTGAGTTACATGTGTACTCAGATCAATTCATGTACATAGCTTCTGTTTTTCTCCTCCTCCTACATAACAGGAGGAGATCTGAAGAAAAATAAAGGGAGAGAAAGACACCCACTGAAAGTCAGTGGTTCTTTTCAAGTGTTCAAAATTATTTTAAAAATATTTGAAAAAAATTATTGTACTTCACATTTTATTACCTACTATGGATAATGTCAATGTGTCTATCAAAAAGCATTGATTATGTACATAAAGTGTGAAAGGTATTGTGCAAACCACTGTGATGAAAGAAAGGAAGAAGGAAGGAAAGAAATAATATCTTCTCTCATCTAGCTTACATTCTTTGAATTATACATATTCACATATGAGTATATACAGAATAAATTTAAGGTAGTAAAGAAGAACATAATTAAGGAGATAGAGTCTAACATTTGGGGGCATCAAAAAAGTCTTTATGTAGAAGAAAGTAATGCTTGATTTATGTCTAAAAGGAAGTGAAAGATTCAATGAGTTGATGAGTTAGAAGTAGGGTTATGAGTGCATGTACATATAGATATATAAATACATTATATCTACTTGTGTGTGTGTGTGTGTGTGTGTATGTAATGGTTGTGGTCTTTCATCCTTGAAAGCATGTGTTCCTGCAGTAGAATTCGAATGCTTGGCAGGTTAGCTTAATAAAGGATCTCAGTATCTGTTACTTTATCTTCCCAGTTGATCTTCAGAATCTTCCTAAGGCAACTCAAACGGAAACAATTCCTGGCATGGTTCTGCTAGACTGTCCAGGATTCACAGGCTTACAACAAATAAGTCTGTAAAATGACTCAATAGACCTTCTGTTTGACGGGAAAGTTAATATTTCTCTCCCACATTTTCTTTTGGAGCCTCAAACACTGAGCTAGCTCTGGCAATGTCAACCTCATCATCTATGTGTCCATCCTTGGAAAGTATACTGCCAGTGTAAGTGAAATCATCCACAGCAGTAAAAATTTCTCCACTCATTATAACTAATGGTGCTGAAGAGGTCACCGTAAAATGATGAAGTATAGGATAGCGGTACACGAGACCCCAATATACTAACATGCAGGGTCCTGCAGAATGAATTCAACTCAAGTCTTATCTCAGCCCAAGGAATGCAAAGTTTATTAAAAGTTTGCCATAATAAGTAGACTCTTAAGGAGCCTCAGTCTCTATGACACTTGCATTGGGCAAGCAGGCCGAAATCATCTGACACAGAGGAAGTCTGTATTACAAAATTCTATGGCACTCTCACACCACATAGAGGCAAGATGGGGTCTTATATACACAAAAGTTGTGGGAGGAATCTAGGGGTGGTCTGGGGAGGAGTTTGGTGAGGGTCTTCAGGAGGAATCAATGAGGTCAGACTCCATAATAAGTGATTAAGGGTAGGAAGTTGCTGGAGGCTACCTGGAGACTACAGATAATGGTGGGCTAGGCCAGTTCAAGGGTGTAACAGATTTGGGTATAGATATTTTGGGAGGACCAAGGGTGGGAAGTTGCTGGACAAAGGAGGGTTAAGCCAGTAACAAAGCCTAGGGCAGAGCCATGATGTAAGACCCATGGCCTCAGTTAAATGCCTCAAGTGGGAAGATTCAAGGAGAGTTCAAGGAGGTTTCCACAGCCTGTACCTCATCAGTGCCACATGTGGATGGTATGGTACTGGTTGGAGGAGAATCTGTGCTTTCTGGTGCTAATTGTTAGACCAAAATGATCACAAATAATAGAGAAGTGATTCATATTTTGTTGTATCTCAGTCTCAGAGGCTTCATTGAGTGCATAGTCATCTGAAACCAAAAAATCATGCACCAAGTCTCCCTCCACTTTAGTTTTGGCTTGTAGCCATTTCAAGTCAAATAATTTATTATTGACAGGAGAAAATTAGGCTGGTGACTTTGCACAGCCCTCCCTCACTTAAATCCAATTCATTTACAAATCATGGATTCACCTTCCTGATACCATGGTCTTCTCTGAAAATGAAGGACAAACAGCAACCTGTGAGTAGTATAAGCTGCCCCACTGGGGACCTAACAGACCAATTCCAGTTGGGCAATACTCAACCCCTCCCTTCCTTCTTCTCCTCTCCTCTCTTCCTTCTTCTTCCTCTGTCCACATAGGGTGTCATACCCTTACCTATGGGTGCTCTGCTCAAACCTCAGAAGACATCTTGGGGGTTTGGGGCTAGATTTCTTTGGGGCTAGAGTTAGAAAGCAGTATAAAATTGATCATCTTGATTACATTACAGTGGGCCAGTAACCTGGAGGGTCTTCCCAGATTTTCTTTTTTAAGACTAGATAAAAAACGTCATTCTTTGTCTCTTTTCATACTTAGTCTTAATCACTGATTGGGTGTTGCCTTAGTCAAACTGAGACTTGGGAAAGACCTTAGCTTAAAAAGGCCACAGTCTCCCATTACATCCTGGGTCATCTCCAATCATCCTGATTTATATCTTGCTACTGGACTCAGACGGCTCTCCAGGAGAAAGTGAAGCTGGTGATTTTGCAAGCCTTCCTTACGTAAATGCAATTCACTTGCAAGTCATGGCATCATCTTCCTAATGCAATGGTCCTCTTTCAGAAAGAGGTACAAACAAACATCAGCAATAAAAAGAATTTATCATCAGTGTGGTAGCTGACCTTGATACCAATTTTCCCCTCCTAGAAGGTGTCTGAACATTGCTGAAAACACCACGCTTAAAAAGCATGGCAACAAGCACACAGCCCTACTTTACTCCACTGGCAATTGGGAAAGCATGAGAACATTGCCCATTATTCAGAACTCATGCAAGCATGTATGAAACTGAGTACAATACTGATGAACTTCTCTGGATGCCCAAATTTTGTTATAATTTTCCACAAGCCCAATGAACACTGTGTACAAACCTCTGTTCTGCTCTTGGCATTTTTCCTGGAGTTTTCAGGCAGAAAACAGCATATGAAGCATTTCTATGCCCTTTCCGAAGCCACACTGGCTCTCAATTAGATGACCATCTTCCAGGTGAAAGACTGGCCTTTTCAGGAGGACTCTCGCAAGAATCTTGCCAGCAATGATAATAGATACGAAAGAAAAAGAAAGAAAGAAAGAAAGAAAGAAAGAAAGAAAGAAAGAAAGAAAGAAAGAAAGAAAGAAAAAAAGGAAAGAAAGAAAGAAAGAAAGAAAAAAGGAAAGAAGGAAGGAAGGAAGGAAAGAAGGAAGGAAGGAAGGAAGGAAAGAAAGAAAGAAAGACAGATAGAAAAATGGATAGACAGATACATAGTTGGATACATAGATAGCCAGATGACATCTATATCTCCCTATTTATATGTATAAAAGTATATTATATTAAGAAATATAATACAAAATTAAACTTATTCTCCTGCACTCAAGGATCATTTATTTGTGAGTACCTTGAGGAATTGTGAAATGAAAATTAAGGAAAAGTAAGAACAAATAAAAGAAATATGAATATTAGGAAAGGTAAAAATAACCTCAGTCTCCATAAGGGAAATAAAATTCCTAAACCTAACCAACCTCAACCAAAGTATCATGAAAATTCAATCCCAATTAATTCCAATCTTTTAGAATAGTGAAGATATCGATTTCAGATGAGAAGATATGATCTCTTTATATAGTCTCATTATATTAAGGAAGCAATATTTTTTAAAATGTGAAGTTCATTAAGAGACAAAAACAAAGATTACTTCCTCATAGTATTTTTTAGAGATCATGTGGTATAAAATCAAAACATGTATGCTAGGAGTTATTATAAATATACTGGCCACTAAGAGGAAATTAATGTTTTCTCTGCTAATGTTAAATCCCACCATTTTACTGGGGTTTTAAAATTCTTAAAAATATATGTCTGTTAACACTAAAAAAATAAGGAAAAATGATGGAAAGGAATAAAAATTATATTAATAAATGGGAGAATAATATAACTTATTTTGTATCTGATTGTTTTTGTTCAATTTAACAAGCAAAATATATAAAATGTTTTGTCTATTTACAATTTTCCAGAATTTGTAAAATTTTTCAACTTCATCATCCAGCAAATGATGTATATCAATGTGTATGTGTATGAGAAACATTAGAAGGAATGGAGAAAAAAGGATTTGGATGCAGTCAAATTATATGAGGATTTATTCTGATTCTATGATTTCCAAAAACAGTGATATCACAGATCCATCAAAGTGTTTCAAGCAATTTAGTTTGTTTCTATAGATATGTGCCATATAATGCTTATTAGAAAGAAGTTTCCTCCAGCTACCTCTTTTACAATAGTTATAGTTATTACTCACTCATGATTTCATTCAGACATGGCATTATGCTGTAATACCTTTATGTAGTCCTCAGCTTACATGCTACTTTGATAGAGAAATACTAACTTTTTCCACTCCAAGAGAAAAATTACTAGTGCATTACATTTCTCCATTTATCCATATACACATACCCACAATCACATACACGGACAAACACACACACACACACACACACACACACACACACACACACACACACACTCATTAATAACATTTAAGTAGCCAAAATATAGCTCAGCAATTTAACCAGACATGATGTTTTCAAAGCTTAAGTACATAAATTAGCAATCACAGGTGTGAGTTGTAGTTCAGATATGTACAGTCATAATGGTTTAGAAGTAGAAGATGGGATTTCACCTTAAACTTGAGAGAAGGCCAGAGGCAGAAATAAGAAAGCAATCTATGTAGAGGAGATAGCCAGTGAAAATGAACAGTGGGGAAATGCAGTGTCTATTGTGTATGAGGGCAACGTCATCGGGCCATGGTATATGTGAAGAGGAGTGAAGGCTGGAAAGGAAAGAAGGGGCCGGATAATAATGGACTTTTAAAAGTCAGACAGAGGATTTTGTATTAGGTCCTGGATGATAATAGGGAGACACTGAAGTTAATATTGAGTAGGGGGCATGTATATGGAAAATGAAGTAAGACCTATGATTAAGGAAAATGATTTAATAATTAAGTAAAGAACAGACTGGAATGAAAAGAATATTGAAGAGAGAAGACCAAAAAAAAAGGTTTTTGTAATAGCCCAGGCAAGAGGTGAGAAGGGCCTGCATCAGGGTGGTAACAATGTCAGGGAGACATGGAGGCCTGTACCACCTCTAACCTCCTTTCTGGATTCCCAGGGATATAAACAATGAAATGTAGTGAGAAGTGGGATGGTGAGTAAAAGGGACTAAACATTGCTAAGACCCTTTCAGACTGCCAAAAGTAATCATTGCGGGCCAGCTTCTGTAAACAATTGATGCAGTTGATCCCTATTGGAAACACCATTCTTCTTCCCTATGACTTTACAAAGAAATGGGCTCCTCCATTTAGGTAGGCCTACCATTTCTACTACGGCATAAAGAAGAAATGAAACATCTTACCTCTGAGAATGCTTCTGATTATTATTATTATAATTCCTGAAAATGCAGCTGCCACAATAGTTTAAATGGCTAATTAAGGGAAATGTGTGCAGTAAAAGCATGTGTGCATATGGCTCCATTCCGGAAACAAACAAAAAAGAAAACAGTTAATTCTAAGAGCCTGAAAAGGAAGAGACTGAACTAATTGTTGTTTACTAAGCTAGGCATTTAAATTCCTAACTGATGGCAGACCCTATTTGTCACTAGTGAACGGTTCTAATTATTGATTCCGTGACAACTGCATGCTAAAAAGAAACAATAGTGTTGCATTTGAGAAGTGAAAAGCTACCATCCCCCACTAGACCACTAAAATAGTTTCTTCTTCAAAAAAAAATGTTTTATGAAAGCTAACTCTATGCACTGTAAGTCACCAACAAATGTTTCATGAATCAGGCTACTAACTTTTTTTTTGGTAGGAAGTTGCCAAAATACTCTTTCCCAAATGTCTCAGAAAACTTGTATCCCCCATTTCAAGACCAATGTGCAATCTGTTTTTCATGCCCCTAGTCTGTACTTTCCACACCCATCTGGGTGGAGTTTTGTCCTCTCTTAATCTCAGGACCATAAGAGTTCTTGATCTCTTCATTTTATCCTCTTTCAAAACCTGCAATAAACCCATTCACACCATGGTATGAATGAGTACTGAAGTTTACTACTTCCTGGGCTGTCTGAATTTTAACAAGACTTTGAGCTAAGAGAATGAGTCTCAAAGCATTATAGATATAGGTTAAGTGGCGGCTAGGACAAAAGGGATTTCTGCTCAGGTATGGCTTAGATGCAATAATTCATACTGACATTTATGCAGCACTTTAAATTTTATTAAGGAATTTATATGCATTTGCTTATTTGATTATCATAACAGCACTGAAAGGGACATCTACTAGTACTAGAATCCTTTTTTCAAAGATGAGAAAGATGAGGCTGAGCGAAAGGTTAAATGAATCACTCAAAGTCTTACAGCAGAATTTGAATTCCAAGTCTTCTTGACTCCAAATCCAGTGTGGTATACACTACACGATTCTAGTTCTTCTAATGTTTCGTTCTGAGCTTCAGATGTTATGATGTATGGCACAGAGGTTTATGAGGCCACATTGGTGGCCAGCTATTCATAAGACTTGACAGCTAAGTAGCAGAGGGGATAGAACTCTGACAGTAGCTGTATGATCCTAGGTAATTCACATAATTTTTTTTCTGCCTCAGTTTCACTATTTGTAAAATGAGGGCAAGAACATCTTCCTCCAAGGGTTCTTATGATGATGAAGTGAGATAACATCTGTACATTGCTTTGTAAACATTCAAAGCACTCTATAAATATCAGTTACAAAATTGACCCTCTATTTCCAAATTATATGCATGCATGGATTTAAGTAGAGACATATACATATACATTAACACATATGCATACGCATATACCATAATATGAGATATTACAAGGACACTTTCAAGATATGCAGAAAGCATATCTAATGTAGGAATCTATTTCATAATATAGGAATTTGTTTAACAATTTATATGGTTAATGTTAAGTCCGAGCAGGGAAAGTCTTTTGATTAGACCAAATAAATTTCTCAAGCTTTGTTGGAGAGAGAACATTTAATAGGGTATGTATCAAAGAATAAGTAGGCAGCTAGGTGATATGGTATGTAGAGTACTCTGCTGGGGTTGGGAAGACCTGAGTTCAAATCTAGCCTCATACACTTACCACTACATGACCTTGGACAATTCATGTAACCTCTGTTTTCCTCACTTTCCTCATATGTAAAATGGAAATAATAATAATAGCATTTACCTCCCAGGGTTTTGTGAGGATTAAAAGAGATAATAATTGTAAAGCACTTAAACATGGTGCTTGGCACATAGTGAAGGCTATATAAATGTCAATTATTTTTGTTATTTACTTGGAAAACATTTGTTCATCTCTTTCTACAATTATGGAAGATTATTTAAGCTTTCTCTACTTCAGGAAGGAAATTATTTGCTGATTATTTTAATCTCTCCTTCTATCACATTATTGAAGTCCTGCAGACAGATTTAATCATATGTACACTTACCAATCTATCCATCCTTTCCCATTCTTAGCTGTGGTAAAAAGATAATAGATCTAACAGTGAGGATTAGTGACTTGAAGACGTCAAAAGATGTATATCCAGTTTCTCTATATGTTGCAAGCGATCTGTGATCTCATATATTTGGAAGTTTTCTCAAAGGGTGTAGTTCACAGTTTATTCCTGTTCATTATGTCAGGGTGACCCACGTGCATATATATAAGTTCACTACTGACGCCATGCTGGAAATCTTTCTCATTGTTTAATTACATCATAAAAGGTACAAGTGGAGTCCTTTGACTGGCTACCTGTCATTCCTTACTTTTACCATGTGCCCTATCCATCTTTTCTTCCTTTCTTACATTTCCCTGTTGACATCTCAGACTCTTTCAACATACATCATTGGTTATATGTTTCAATCTTTTCATACCTCTAATATGAGTCATGTATACAGATACTCATATAGTATCAGAGCTAGAAGGTACCTCAGGGGGCATCAATTCAATTCACTCCTAAAAAAGAAGAAAACCCTGTTCACATATATTCATATAACATCTCCAACAAGTGGGCATTCAGCCTTCCCTTGAATATCTCCAGTATTCCTAAGATATATCATTACACTTTGAGTGGATTCTAATTACTAACAAACTTACTCTTACACAGAGCCAAAATTCACCCCTCCAAATTTCTCCTGCTCCTTCTATTCTGCAAACTGAATTCACCACCAGAAAGACAGTTTATTCTTTTTTCTATTTGACAACTCTTAAAATATTTTAAGACAGTCATCACAACTCCCTTAAGCATTTTCTTCTATATCCAGCCCAGATCCATTGCACAATCCTATCATAGCAGGATCCTGAGGTCATTCAACATCCTGTTCACTTGACTGTGGTTGCTTTTGAGCTTAATGGATTTTATTTGGCGATATTTGTTTTATAACTTTTCCAATATATTTCAGGTCAAAAAACCATGTGCCCAAATTAGTCTAATTCACATGGCTGTTATTTATATGTGAAAGAACGTGGTACACTCCAAAAGCTAATTCATGTTTATCCATGAAAAGAATGGTGGCCACAGCATCAGTAGATCTCGGTTCAAAACCCAACTCTAACATTTACTAGTTATAAATCATGGAAAAGTCATTTAACTCCTCTGAGTCTCAGTTATTGCATATGTAAAAGTGAAGTGAAGCAACACTTTTACAACTGAGTCTTATAAAGTTACCATGAGAAAAGTGTTTTATATTCAAAAACAAAAAGAATAATATTAACATCATAAAGCAACATAAATTCATTTTATAATGGAGGTCTCCATCTGTGGAATAGACATGCTTCTAAAACAATAGTGACAAAAGTAATTTTTGTTTGTATGTTCTCTTTCTATTGACTTTTATCATAAATTTGTAAACGTGTCCCTCTGAGGGTGAATATTTTCCTTAGATTCAGAAAAATAACATTATATGATATGACAAATCTTCCATGATATTAACCAAAGCATAATGAAGCAAAAAAAAATAATTCTGAAAAATTATAACTATACTTAAGATTAATCACAAAATACAACATAGTTGTATTTGTTTGGCATGATAGCTTAAATTCTTCAAAGTGCAAACATCTGACAAAGTAAATTAGAAGGAAGTTAGCAAAATAACTAAAATCTTTACTAGAGGATGTGGACTTCTCCCTCTTCTATGTTGTACCTGTTAAAAAAGTTGTTGAGATGCCCTGGTCTGTGAGATCCCAAAAGTGTAGCAGAGCTGTTAGAAGTTGTATGTTTTAGGTGCTTACATTTAGGAGCTGGTAAGAGATATCTTGGGATAGATTACATGTGTGCTGCAAACACTCTCCCCCAATATACCAAGAGGAAAAATATTGAATCTTAAATTCAAGGACCCAAACTCCTATAGAGAACAGTGCCTTCGGGTACTCTAGATAGATAGATAGATAGATATAGATAGATAGATAATGGAGAGGCTCTCTATGGTGCCAAGCAAATTATTTCATTCAATGTTTTTCCTTTTTCCTCACTGTATTCCCCATGATTTTATATCTCTCCCCCTAGGAAATTCATGGAACATAATCACAATAACAATATGCATAATAATTTAAAAAATAAAACAACAGTAAAAGGAATTCATTATGCCTCATTCTGTACATCTAATCTATTCCCTTTATGAAAAGAAAACACTGAACTCAAATTAATTGCCATAACCAATTTTTGTAATAGAGAAAAGAATATAAAATATACAGCTGTCCTCTTGGCAGAGAAATGATAGATACCTTCAAATGTGGTTGGTGAATTAGTTTAGCTTACCTGTTTTACCTATGTTTAAAGTGAGGGTTCTTTATTTTAAAAAAATTGTGATTATATATGTGTATAAATGTACATATATGAATACAGGCATGAGTATGTCTATCATATTATGATAATGAATTTTATGTATATGAAAATATACCATGTAGAAAAGTTATTCTGTTTCTTTTTTTGTCTGGTATTTTACACCAGGAAAATAGAAATCTTTTGGCCACTCAGATCTTTTCCAAGCACTTGGCAAAAACTACTGGATTGCATGAATAAGCAGATGAAATATGGTCATAAAAAAAAGAACAAAAAATGGAGAGGGGTCACAATACAAAATCCAACAAGAGGTGAGCACATTCATAGAAACACCATTAAGAGTATATTAATATTTTGTAATAATGAGTCATCTAGCATTTGATTTCCTATAGACTTGTTCAAATTTCTATACATTTAATTTCTATATAAGATTTACCTGAAACATTTATGTGTTTAAAGCTTAATTTCTTCAACTTTCAGATTACATAATTCATTTGTTACTGCCCCAAACCCTAGCATTTGTAAGAAACTACTCACTGAAGTCTGAAGTCAACAAGATCTATATGAACATAAGCTGCTCTTCTTCCTACATGAAAGTGATTCTACTAAATTATCACCCTTAAAGTATAAAAGTATAATTGTCTGCATGAGAAGGTACTTTATAAATGGGGAATTACTAAGGAAAAGTTGTGGAAAGGATTCATCAAAGAAATGTATAATGAAAACAAAACAAAAAAAATCTGGTCATATGGTAAGAGTAAGAGCTAACTGATGGACTGCCTTAATACTCCACTTGTATCTTTGCAATTCTGATAGATTTTTAGAAAGCTCCTCATCTCTTTGGGTGGATCTTGCATTGCAAATTGAAGGTAGAACATGAATAAGAAGTGCCCAGTTGTAGGTACAGGCCCAATGTAAATACTCTATTAGTTCTAGTTCAAATTTGTGGTGAAGTTAGATACTCCTAAGCTAATGAAAGTTAACAGAAAAAAAGTATTGTCTTTGGAAAAGTTGAAAATGAATCAAATTTAAAAAAATATTTATCCTTGACAACTGATTATATGGAAACCATAGATCGTAACAGAAAAGACAGAAAGAAAGAAAAATTTTTGAGGGCAAATGTGAAGAGGTGCTGGGTGGCCTATGTAGTATATTTTGGGGTAACTTTAATTCAGTTTTGTGTTAAGTTGTAAAAGCCACATTTCTTAACTGTTTCTCCCCTTCTGCCAGCTGTACTTGTCTTTCCCTGCCCCAGCCTAGAGGTATTTCCTCTCAAACCATCAACTCTTCATTCAAGGTACTACCTCTTTTTGTCCTAGCAAACCAAACCCATCCACTTGCAAATCAAGATGGGAACATCTCATTTGACCTGACCTCAAATCTGTGACTGCTGGTCGACCTTATGATGTTTCAGGGCTCAAACCACACCCCCTGCCCCTTCCCTCCTGCTGTTTGTCCCAGTGTATTATGGGTAAAACACATGCACAGTTGATGTCAAGGGTGCATGTCCCTTTAGGTATTAATCATGCCCTGGCTCCTCCCAGGTTCCTCCCTAACTCCACCTTTGTATACCTCATTAGCTTAATGAATTCATGATTAACAGCTTTATATCTTTAAAAATGCCTTTCTGCCCCTTAGAACTTCCGCAAATGGGCCTTGGTAGCTCTTGCCTTTTCTGGCAGGTCAAGTAGGCATTCTAGTAGGCCATCTGCCCGCTGCAGAGCATCACACTTCCAAACTTTCTCTGACTCCCCCCTTGCCCCTTGCGAGCTTTTTCTAGCCAGGTTTCCTCACCCTACCCCTTTTGGTCCTGTGAATCAATAAACTTTTGTAAATCTACCAAAATCTACCATTACAGCTGAGCCTGTAATTCTTTTCAGACACGAACCTAGAAAGGATTTCTCATTAGAAATCCCCCAGAAAACTATCCAGCAACATATTAATTGAGGGATCATAGACTCACTCCTGGGATGGACATCAGGCATCATCTCATTCAATTGCCTTATTTTACAGATGAGAAAATTGAGGCATGGGTAAGTTAATTGGTTAACCTGAAGCCTTAATTTCGGTAAGCAACAGAGCTCATACTTAAAACCAGGTCTTCTGACTCTAAATTCAGAATTGCAATCCTTTGTACCACACAAAAAAGGGGAAATCTGAGCTAATTTTGAGGGAAAGTTGAGTTTAGCTATAGTCAGATTGAACTTTCTGTGCTTCCAGTGCCCCACTTTAGCAAAGTTTTTAAAGATACAAAATTTAGCTCTTACTGAGTTGTACAACTTCTTAAAAGCTAATTGCAAAATAATTCTGGTCTACAAGGAAATGGTTGGAAAGAAAGTAAACAAGTTAGGGTCAATGGGGGCAGCCCCTAGCAATTGATTCTGTTTCCTTTGTCCATAGTCATATGATCTTGCCCAAGCAACTTGTAAATTCCAAAAGGGGAAGGGAAACTAAATTGGCTTTTTATGCAATTAAGAATACTCAAGGGGGGATGCTTTATGAAATTGTTGCTTGGGAAAAAAACATTTTCTAACTTTATTATTTTAATAATGCTACATTTCTTAGCACTTTCATTTCATGTTAACAATTGATCTGCTTTTCATTAATACCAAAATTCAATTTTGTTTCATGAACCAAAAAATCAAAACAGCTCAAAGAAAATAGTGACCATGAACAATTCAGTAAATTATATGGACCTCAGTAAAATGACAATAAAAATACTTGCCCTACTGATGATGTTAGGGTTAGGGGTGCTCAAGACCCCAGAATACTAACATGCAGGGTCTCGGGAAATGAATTCAACTCAAGTCTTCTCTCAACCAAAGGAAAGCAAAATTTATTAAAAGTTCGCCATAATGGGTAGACTCTCCAGGAGCCTTGGTATCTGTGAAGCTTGTATTGGGCAAGCAGGCCAGAATCATCTGACACAGAGTAAGTCTGTGCTAGGTCATTCTGCGGCCTTCCCCCACTCACGGAGGCGAGAAGTGTCTGATATACAGAAAGGTTGTGAGAGGAATCTAAGAGTGGTCTAGCAGGAGTTTGGGGAGGGTCCTCAGGAGGAGTCAGATGAGGTCAGACTCCATCAATGAGTTGGGGATGGTCTTAAGGAGGACTCAATGAGGTCAGACTCCAGAAATGAGTGATTAAGGGTGGGAAGTTGCTGGAGGTTCCCTGTAGACCACAGACAATGGTGGGATAGGCCAGTTCAAGGGTATAACAGATTTGGGTATAGATATTTTGAGAGGACCCAAGGTGAGAAGTTGCTAGACAAAGGAGGGCCAAGTCAGTAACAAAGGCTCGGGCAGAGCCACAAAGGAAGGCTTATGGCCTCCTGCAAATACCTCAAGTGGGAAGATTCAAGGAGAGCTCTAGGAGGTTCCCAGAGCTTAAACCTCATCACTACCTCCTTTAAAGGGTTCATGGTTTTATAAGGTAATAATTTACAAATAGTCAAGTGCTTCATAATGTGACCTCACATTATCATCCTAGATTTCTGAACAACAACCAAAAAATGCTGTTAAGCCATGGTAATTATATGTATGGGTAGCTAGGTGGCATAGTGGATAGAGTGCCAGCCCTGGAGTCAGGAAAACTGATGTCCCTGAGTTCAAATATGGCTCAGACACTTACTAGTTGTATGACTCTGGGAAAATCATTTTGTTTGCCTGTTTCTTCATGTATAAAATAAGCTGGAGGAGAAAATGGCAAACCACTCTAGTGCCTTTGCCCAGAAAACCCCAAATGTGGTCATGAAGAGTTGGACACAAGTGAAAAACATCTGAACAATAATCATCATATGTATAAAGAAGATTGGAGTTTCAGAAACTCAACACAACGTTAACAACCTTCTCTTAAAAAGAGTTTGGAAAATTAAAGGAAAAAACATATTCATATAAAAATGTTGGTGTCTCTAGATCTATTATGCTTAA
>CM053584.1:68419933-68442326 GCA_028627135.1 Pseudochirops cupreus | reverse complement strand
CTTTCTTCATTTTCCTCCTTTTGTCTGTCTCTGCTTTTGCAACATAGTCAATATAGAAATATTTTTTGCACAACTTCTCATATAAAATTAATATCAAATTGCTTGCCTTCTCAAGGAGGAGGGGTAAGTGAGAGAGAGGGAAAAAATTTGGAGCTCAAATTTTTGTTTAAAAAAAATGAATGGGGCAGCTAGGTGGTGCAGTGAATAAAGCACAGGCCCTGGAGTCAGGGAGACCTGAGTTCAAATCCTGCCTCAGACACTTAACACAAAAAACTAGCAGTGTAACCTTGGGCAAGTCACTCTCCAATTGCCTAGCCCTCCCCCCTCCAAAAAGCAAAAAAAAAAAAAAACCAATGTTCAAAATTTAACATTCAGTTGGAAAATATTTAATGAAATAAATAAGAATATTTTGGGGAAAAAGAGACAGTGGGAGCAGTATGGAGGAACGGAAGATCCTACATGGCATGTAAGCCTATTGGTGACTGACTCTCAGATACAGAACGGCCTAAATTGGGATTAGGTAAAAACCTATGTTAGTATCAGGAGAGAAGAAATCATTCCTGGACCATTCAGAGAAATTCTTGTATCAAATTTAAGAGTAATGAGGTTGTCATGATGTAGATGGGCAAATTACAATCTTGTCCTTCATTGATACTTTGTGTTTTGTGTATTGTGCAGATTGAGAAAAGAGGAGTGACTGTCTTGTAACCTCGAGTTTCCTTTCTCACACTGGGGAGACTCTAACCTCAGGATCACAAAACAAATCTCAAACTATTGTATTGATACTTGAAGAAGAAAGAGCTCATCAGAATGGCTGGTTGACTTTCTCCTTAACAAGCTCAAGTTCTTTCCTCAAGAAGAATGAAATTTAGGGTGATGATGTATTTTTGGAGCTTAAGCATGGTCAATTAAGGAAGGCATGACACCAGAAGTTTGTGTTTTAAGGTGACAGATTTTCTCTTTTTTTTACAGAGATGGGGCTTAGCCTCAGCATGGTTAATTGTAATTCCAGAAGAACTGAGTTCTGGAACATTTGAAAAATGTGGCACTCACTAAAATGGAAAGTATTATTGGCTATTTAGATGCTTTCACATGAGGCATTTTTTCCTAAATTCTTGGTGTTAATGTAATAAATTTGCATCATATTGATATAGAGGAACTGAAAACTTCCAAATAAGAACCAGAAAAAGCTAAAATCAAGCATTCCCAGAGCACCAGGAAACTAGCAAGACATTATTTGTTATGATTTTCTGAGATAAGAAGAGGTACAATGACCTGCCACTGAATTCTTCATTTGAATACAGAATCATTGAGGATAAATATGCAGTGTAATTAGATAAAAGAAATCAAACTATCATCTGTTTTCAGCAGAGTGATCATAAGATACACACTGTACTGTGGTCCTGTTCAAAATGGGAAAAGAAAAAAAAAACATTTTTTGAAGGAAATCTTCCTCCATTATGTAAAATGATTTTAAAGCTTCTTCCTAGTTTCTTCCTAGTACTTCACAGAGTACCTACCATATAATTATCTTCAAAATTTTAAGAACCAGAGACTACACAAAATTGTTCATTAGAATAAGTTGCGTTCCAAATAAATGCCAGAAAGTTATTGATCTTAAAGAAAAATAGTCCTGGCATCAGCAAAATTCTGTTACCAATGTCAAACATACTAGCTGCCATTTTTTTTTTTATCAATATACCCTAGCATATTAGTTAAAAGTTGGAATGTACTGGAACTTTTATCATCCATTTTTCTAATGTTTGTGTCATAACTGAGAAGTTTCAGTTTAGGGCCCAGTTTTAAGAGATAATCCATTTTTGTCCCATGCTTTAATCTCTATTCACTGCTACCAGGTGGTTACCTTCTAAATTACTCCAGATAGTTTGGGATAATTTATCAGGCAACAAGAAGTTGCAGATTTTCTTAGGCCTGGAAAACAAATGCCTAAGGAACCTAGGTATATACTACTTTACACTCACCAGTATATACTCCAAATATAGACTACATTTGGGGTGGCTAGATGGCACAGTGAATAGAGCACCGGCCCTGGAGTCAGGAGGACCTGAGTTCAAATGCAACTTCAGACACTTAACACTTACTAGCTGTGTGGCCTTGGGCAAGTCGTTTAACCCCAATTGCCCTGCCCTCCCCCTTCAAAAAGAAAAAGAAAAAATATATATATATGTATGTGTGTGTGTGTCTGTATGTATATGTATATATATATATATATGTGTGTGTGTGTATGTGTGTATCTATATATATATATGTATATGTATATATATGTGTGTGTGTATATATATGTATAAAATCTACATTTTTTTCACTAGGCTGAATCAATTATTTAGTTTACTCCATTATAATTTATTCTCATCTACATTCATTCAAAGTTCTCATGCTTAAATTTAATATTGATATTAATCCTAACGTTAATCTGCAATAGATTTTACTAATGTATTTATTCCCACAATTCATCGTGGTAAGTAGCTCTGGACCCCCTGGGAAGGGTTTTGTATTTTTGGCAGGGAGATACATAATTATAACATGAGATGTATTTCCCCTGACCTATTGTTTTATGTATATTTAGAAACACCCACACACACAAGAATTTAGCAAGGGGTTAATTGGGTCACATTTTTTAAAAATTTAACACATTATTTGTTGACTGGCCTATTCAAAAGAGATCGCTCTGAAAATATCTGAATTTGGCTTTTTTTTTTTATCTCTTATCTAAGTATACTCATTTCCCTTACAACTATGAGCATGCTACCAAAATTCCAGTGACTTGATGACTGTGTCCTTCTGTCATCTCTGTCCTACTCTTCTTCAAATCTGAATTATTTTCATCTGTGAGTTATCTACTCACACTCCTTAAGAACTGTGTACCTACTCAGTCTTTTACTGTTCGTTAAATGACTATCTTACTCCCCTCAGTGATGGCTCAAAAATCTTTTCTTCTATCCTCAAATCACTAATATCTCCTCCAACCTCTCCTCACACTTAGCAGATATCTTTACCTTTAACTTTAAAGGGAAAATAGGTATCATATGCTGAACCTATATCTCCTGGCTTCCTTCATGAGTTAGTTCAAATTCTACCTTCTGTGGTAGGCCTTTCTACTGCTTCCATCCCTGACTACCCCCAATGCTCATACCTTCCTTCTGAGATTATCTCCCTTATCTTCCTGTTTATCATGTATATATCTTATATACATTTTTTTGGTGTTTTTCTCCAGTAAAATATGAACTCTTTGAGATCAGTGGTCTTGGTTTCATTCTTCTACATATGGCCAGCATTTAGCTCATATATAATGTGGCATATATTCAGCTAGCATATAATATGTGTTCATTGACTTACTAAGGCTTCAGTATCATTTCCTCTATTTCAGTATGCAAATAAAAGGAGTTGCTTCTCCTTGCCAAATCCAATCCTTCTACCTGTATCCTCAGTCCACTCTCCTCCTTATTGCTGCCAGGAATTTGACCCATTGTTCATCCTGTCTCTTGTCATTTTTAACTTCTTCCCATCTATGCCCCTTTGCAATTTCCTATCTATCCTAGGCCCTCTCTGCTGTCTAGGTTCCCAAATATATTCATATCTACCCCACCCTTAAAAACAACTCTCAATTTACTATGCCATCCCCTCAACCCTGCATCCTATATTTTTCCTCAGTTTCACAGTCAAATTCATGATCTATACTCACCAGCTCCATTTCTACATTAGTCAGTGCTTTCAAAATTCCTTGCAATCTGACTTTTGAACCCATTATTGAAATGAACCTGTTTTCTCTAAGGCTGAGAGTTTTCAATGAATGATGTTTAATCTCATCATCTGTCCTCATTTTTGTTGACTGATTGTGAGTGGCTGCTTACCTCAGCCACACCACCCTGCGCCTTCTACCTTACCACACCAAGGTCTTCGGACATCTCCAGTCACAAGTATCGTGCTTTCCCCAAACAGAATGCCCTCTGAGACACCAGGATCATATACAAGTCAGCATTTATTCAACAAGCTACATTCTACATCCTTACATCCCTATCTTGTTCCCCGTGTCCCGCCTAGGTATCAGGGTGTTGTTGGAAGCTCTGCTCATGCACCCCAGCCACAGCACAATCCCATCAGGGGAGGGCCTCTCCCGTTGGATGACACATGCTCAATGTACTCAGCCTCGCGTGGGAAACAGGTCGTAATCACAGAGGCAAACAGCCTTATCTAGAGGAACAGCCTGGCCTGAGATGAGGACTTATAGAACACACCCCTGGGCGCCTCAGGGCCGGGGGGGGGGGCCTGTAACCCTTCCTGGGTTACAGCCTGCTGGGTTCACGGGGTGGGCATCCAACAACTGATTAAAGTTTTTGATAACTGATTATCCCCTCATCCCTTTGTTTCAATTACATTGATTATTCTTGGTTCTCATTATTCCAATATGACAACCTTTTTTCAGTATACATCATTAGGTCACTGTCCATTTCCATCCACCTGGGTTTCATCTTATTTACTGTTTTCCTTTTTGTTCACTACTTTCTTCCTCTCTGGGATCTGTCCCTGTCTGTAAACTACTTTTTCCACCCTGCCACATACCATGAATTTCACTCCACTCCCATCTTCCCCCCATTTTACAATGAGAATGGTCCTGGGGCCCATCCTCTGATTAGTCAGTTCCTCACAGATGCACATTCCTTTTAATCTTCCCCAGGTACCACTTCTGAGTCCCTGTATTTCTTTCTCTTCATGACATTGTAGACCTACATTCTGTCCCCTGCCTATACCAATTGTTTTCAACTTCTGTTTATATGTTGTCTTCTCTTATTAGAGTTTAAGCTCCTTAGAGTTATAGAATGTCTGTTTTTTTAATTGTTAATCTTCCCAGGGCTTAACCCAGTGTTTGACATAGTAAGTACTTAATAAATGTTTGTTGACTTGACTTTTCCCATCAGCTCCCATGTATTGAAGTATTATCTCTGTGTAGATAACAATAATTGTATTAATAATTTTACAAATTCTGTTTTGATGCTTAATTGAACGACTTGCCCTTTCCTAAACTTGGCACTTCATATTATATTTCCAGGCTTTCAGAAAAGCCATCTTTAGTTTTCTTTGTAATATATATTTCTTTGATTATATGTGTTGAGCCCCTTGAACACAGGATCTGAATTGTTTCATTGTTATATCCCCAGTTTCTCCTAATGGTGATGTCTCAACAGGTGCTTGTATTCCAGTGATGTAAATTTCCAAGGGATCCTATAGATCCTTAGATGTAATTATTTCATTTTTGCATAAGCAATAAAACTTAAATTATGTTTAAATATCTTTCAATCTTAAATTCAGGTTCAAATGTTTCTTAAACCCATACAAATGAAATATAATTTTGTTAACTCAAATTCATGTATCTGAGCATAATCTGTTGTCATTCAACTTCGCCCTCTGTAGCAGCAAGCACCCTAGCATACCCAGGATGGCTGCTAGCACAGGTTCTTAAATCTACTTTGCTAAAGGAAAGCCAACTCAAAATGGAGTAACAATCTTACTTTAATCAATCAAACACATATCATTTACCTAGCCAGGGGAAAAAAGTCAACACCCTGAACTTCAGAGAATACAAAGAGAAGTAACAAGCAGAAGTTACAAGCAGACAAAGAAACAGATGGGCTTCTAACATTCTGACCATTATATCCATGCCTAGTTAGTTACCAGAGAGGGAAGCACCAACATCTGGGTTTTCAAAGCCTGGGGCTCAACAGCTTCCAAGAGTCTCATCTGGCCAAATCACACAACTCTTTCCAAAATGAGCCCCAAAGCAAAAACTCACATCAGGGTATATAGCCCTCTCCTGGATCACAGAATGTCACAACCCTCTTGACCCACTGCCCAATTACAAAACAATAAAGTGTGAGCATTCTTGAAAAACAAGCTTCCCACCACAGGCTCCATGTGACCACATTCAGCCTATTAGGGGCAAGGTATATTTTCAAATCAGGGAAGGTTCTCAGAGCCACTTGAGCCTATCAAAGGGCCTAAGGGCAGGGAAGATCTTCAGATTCCCTTAACACCCTCTATCTTGCATCTCCTAACCTTGTTCTATTTTGTCACTGTGACCAAACTCTCTAACCTTCAGTTCTGTCCTACACTCTCATCCTTACAATGGCTACATACACTCTTCTCTCTTTCTTGTCATGACCATTTGGTAAAAAAAATTCAAGTTTCACACTGTCTTCTTCTCTTGATACCCTTACACCTTAAAAATATTACTGATTTTATCCTGCCAAGCCTCAACCTTAGACAATTCCCACCATCTACTTACAGTGGTTCTCAACCTTCCTAATGCTGTGACCCTTTAATACTCGTATATGAGCGTACCTGCACGTGGGTGGACCTGCCTGGAGATGGATAGAGGAGCGATGCCTCAGTTCCTAAGACCATCAGAAATATGTGTTTTCCAATGGTCTTAGGTGACCCCTGTGAAAGGGTCATTTGACCCCCAAAGAGGTCTCGACCCACAGGTTGAGAACTGCTGATCTACTACCTTCACTCCTATTTATATGAAACTGCTTAAAGCTGGAGAAATTCATGGAAACAATGCTGACTGGGTCCACTGCAAATTTATGTTATGAAATCTCAACTGAGCCTTCGCTGTGGCAAGAAAATAACTTTATGCCTCCCTGATCAATTCACTATACTGCTAACCACAGACTTTTCCAAACATTTTCAGACCTCCTTTAACTTTCTTTGGCTACCCTTTCCCCCAAAACTCAACTGAGAATCTTTCCTCATATTTCATTTTTTTAGATTGATGCCATTTCCTGAGGGTACTCTCTTCACTGCTCCTCTAATCTTACATCACTCAGATGTCTACCAAGACTATCTTTTCCTTCACTCCAGTCTCATAAGATAAAGTGGCCCATCCTTTTGACAAGACAAACTCCACTATATGTACAAATAATCTCATTCCATTCTGTCTTCTCCAGAAGAATGTCTCCTTTATTATCACAATACTCACTTATCTTAAATCTCTCCTTGTCTACTGACTTCTTCTTCCCTACCATATAAAAATATGTCCATGTCTCCTCCATTCTCAAAGAGCCATTACTTGATATGTCCATCCTATCTACCTATTGTCCAATATATCCCTTAGAGTCTGTAGAAAAACTTCTTGAAGAGACTATCATTGATGACTTCATATCCTTTTCCTCTCACTCTTTTCCAAACTCTCTGCAGTCTGATTTGTGATCTTATCATTCAACTGAAACAGATGCTTGCAGGGTTACTAATGATCTCTTAATACCTAAGTCCATTGCCTTTTCTCAATCCTTATCCTTGGTTTACATGCAGATTTTGATATGTTGATCACCCTCTTCTTCATATTTACTTCTCTGTCTCTATAACATTGCTCTTTCCTTGGTATCCTCCTAACATTCTGAGCGTTCCTTATCACTTTACACTGTTGGTCAATATTGGTTACTATATTTATCAAGGTCAGAACCACTAGCAGGGACTCACCCACCTTGGGTTGTACTCCAATGCTCTATCCTGGGCCCTCTTTTCTTCTCCCTTTACCATTTCACTTGGTTATCTCTTCAGCTCCCATGGATTCAATTATGATATCTATTCAGATAATTATCAGAACTATTTGTCCAGCCTCAAACTCTCTCCTGACCTCAAGTCTTGCATTTCCAACTGCTCATTGGAGATCTTGAACTGAATGTCTTATAAACATTTTAAACTCAGCAGGTCCAAAACAGAACTCATCATCTTTCCCACCAAACTCTTCCTTCTTCCTAATTTCCCTATTACTTTGGAATCCACCACCATCTTTCCAATATTGATGCACTTCATTGTGTATGTATGTATGTATGTGAATGTGATTGTAAAGTTTTTTTTTCTGTATAGATGTTTTAGTCATTTTGTATATTGCTTTCTAGCCTCTTCTTACTTCACTGTGTATTACATCATGTAGAATATACATAACTTATTCTATAGTTTTCCATCCTTATCTGCAATCATCATATTTATAATTTCATACAGCTACTAATACCGCCGTACATTCATGCACCACAGTTTGTTTATACATTCCCCAATAAAAATGCATCTGCTTTGATTCCAATTCTTTATCACAGAGTATACAGTTAATAAAAAAATTGTGTATGTAGATTTTCTTCTTATTAATGGTCTCCTTAGGACATAAGTCTAGTAGTATAAACTCTGGATAAAAGAGTTTATTTTGGTCTCTTTCTTTGAAAATTGTTGTATTGATTTACAGTTTCACCAATAACCCATCTATGTGTCTGTCTTCCTACAATCTACCCAACAATGACTATTAATATATTCTGTAATTGTTGCCAAATTTCAGGGTATAAGGAGAAACTTCAGAGGTTTTTTGATTTGTGGCTCTTACATTAGCGATTTGGAGTATTTTTTCATAGGGTGGTTACTAGCTTGCAATTCTTCCTTTGAGAGCTATTTGTTCATATTCTTCAATCACTTATCTCTTAGCAAATGGTATTTAGTTTTCTATACTATACACACGTATTAGACAGATAAGTAGATAGATACTATATATATATATATACATATATACAAATTTTTTCCATTCAATCACTTATTTCATTTGCCCTAAAGCTTTTTTGTTTCATATAATCAACGTTAGCAATTTCATCTTTTGTAATTCCCCCTATCATTTATTTGGTTAAGAATATACATCATATTCATAAATGTAAAAGTTATGATTTATATCTCATAATTTTAAGCAATATTATCTATAATACTAAAGTTACATTAATCGCTAGTATTTAATACTAGCTAGCATTTATATAGCCTTTAAGATTTGAAAAGAACTTTGCATATCTTATCTTATTTGATGTTCACAACAGCTTTGGGTAGATCAGCAAGCCAATGAACACGTATTTAATGCCCAGTATGGGCCAGTCACTGTTCTAAGCCCTGGGGATAATAAAAAGAAGAGCAAGAGAGCCTCTGCTCTCAAGAAACCCAGATTCTAATGAAAGAGACAACATGGAATTAACAACGTACAAACAAGATGTATACAAGATAAACGGGAGGTAATAAATAAATACATGGATGGCACTAACTTTAAGGGGGATCTGGAAAGGTTTCTGACAGAACTTGGAACATTAGCTACGACTTGAAAGAAAACAGGGAAGCTTGAAGGGAGAGATGAGGAAGGAGGGAATTCCAGACATGGGAGATAGCCAGAAAAAAATGATCAGAGATAGAAGACAGAGTGTCTTATTGGAGGAATAGCAAGGAAGTCCCTGTCACCAGAGGCCAGAGTCTGTGGGAAATGGCTATGAGTTAGGTGCAAAAAGAAAGGTTGGGGATGGAGACAAGGCAGGGGGAGGTAGACAGTGGGCTGATGCAGGTTATAAAGGGCTTTGGAAGCCCAACAGAGAATTCAATATTTGGTCCTGAAGGGAATAATTGAGCAATTTGAGTTTGTTGAGAAGGTGTATGACATAGTGAGACCTGTACTTAAGAATGCGATTTTGACAGCTGAATAGAGAATGGATTGTAATGGGGAGAGATTTGTGGTAAGAACAAGTTTCAGCCTAAAGCAATAGTCCAGGTATGAAGTGATGAGAGACTCCACCAGGCTTGTGACAGTGTTAGAGGACAGAAAGGGTAATACAAGAGATTTTAAGAAGGTAAGATCAAAAGAATTTGTCAACAGATTAGATTTGGGAGAAGTGAGTGAGAAAAAGCGAGGAATCCAGTACAACACTCATTTGAGGAGCCTGGATGACAATGAAGTGAGTGCTATTATTATCCACATTTTATAGATAGGAAAACTGAAGCTCTTTAAGGTTAAGAGACTTATGCAGGGTCAAATAGGTAATTAAGTTTCTGAAGGAAGATTTGAACTCAGGTCTCCCAGATTCTAAATCAAATATTTTATCCTCTGTGCTACTGGGCTACCCATATCTTCAGATGGCAAGACATCTCCAAAGAAACAACCAAAAGAACTACCTTTCCTTTTCTTTCTTTAATTATAATGCTATTGATTTTTTTAATAGCTACTCAAGCTATTATGGAATCTCTTTAGGAAAGTGTGGCATAGCAGACTGAGTGCTGACTGTGGAGTCAAAGTATCTGAGTTTAAATCTCACCTCTGATGTTTACTAAATGCATGATATTGTGAAAGCAGTATAACCTCCCTGGGCCTTAGCTTCCTTATCTATAAAATGAGAGGGTTGGAATTTATGACCTTGGAGGTTCCCTTCCAGTTCTACATCTATACTCCTTTAACATTCTAACCTGTCACTTGACAGCCTCATGACCCACTTGTCCCAAAACCAGGAGTCTAAGTATACAATTCTATATCTGAGTCATAAAAGAAGTTTACAGTTTACAGGAAGGATAACAAATGACTAGACAGTAGTTTTTTGAAAGTCATGCAGGGCTTTTAGTGGGCTACAATCTTAACATGATAAGCGCAGTATAATAAAATGAACACTGATTTATTTTCTTGAAGAATCACCACCAATACTATGTGACCTTAAGTTGTTTCAATTTTGTGGATCTCCCTTTGTTCATCTGTAGAATGAAGTGGTTGACCTACATGCCTTCCAAGGTCCTTTCCAAATCCCTATCTAGAAGTCTGTATCCTGGGTTCAAACACTAGGTTTGCCATATAATAGCTGTGTAACCTTGGGGGACATCTGGGCCTGTTTCCTCATCTGTAACATTAAGAGGTTGGACTACATGGCCATTAAGGTCTTTTGAAGAAATAAATCTATGACTTCTACTTGTGATCAGTATGACACAGCAGCTAATGACAAAATAATACTATACAACGTTGTATTTAGATGAACAGTGTCACATACAAAAGAGTTTGAGTTGTTCCAGACAGTACCCTGCTCAGATCACATCTATTGTTGTGTTCTAGACTTCACATTTTATAGAGGGCATAAATAACCTTGAATATATCCAAGAGATGTTCAGGCAGGGTGTTGATGTGACTGAAGAATTCAAAGAATAATCTAATACATTTAGGATTTTTATCCTGGAAAAATGATGTCACAGTAGAAAGAAGAGTATCTTCATATATTTCGAGGACTGTAATTAAAAGAAATTTGTCTTCTCTTTGGCTTCTGAGGGGAGAAAAATAATGCAAATACAGAGAGGAAGATTTCGACTTCATGGGATAAAGTTTCTAATAAATTACAGCTATCCAAAAGTGTACTGGGCTACCCCAATAGACTGTGGGTTCCAGATTCATTGAAGAATAAACAGGATGCACACAAGAGCTGAATGACCACATGTTGACATTATCCAGATATATGCATTGGACTGGAGGGCTTCAAGAGGCTTTTCCAACTCTAGTGTCTTTGATTTTTTGACCACTTTTTCCTTTGTCAGTCCTTTGGAAAAGTGCACCTCACCCACATCAGCCACCAGAGAAATACCCACTTGCCCATGCTTGAGTCCAAAGTGGATTTCAGCTCCTTCACACTCAAAAGACAGGAAAGTTTCCTAAACATGATGACCACATATTTCAGTCTCTATATTTACTTCTATTACTTATATTTGATTCCTCTTTTTTTTCTTCTATAAGGTAAAGGGAAAGTTTCATCTTATTCAATCTTTATACCTTTTGCATTATAAAAAATACTCCACTTCTCAATTGTTTTTGAAGAACAGGTAGCCGCATTCAGGAACCTAAATGTTAAATTAAGTAAGTGGCACACTTTTAACTCATCTCTTTTTTTGGTTTGGTTTGTTTTGTTCTTGCTCCTGAGGTTCTGAGTTCATTTAACTTGTGCCAAAAGAAGTAGGGGTGGGAGGAACTAGGTGGCACAATGAATAGATCACCTGGCTTGGAGTCAGGAAGACTTACATTTGAATTTGGTTTCAATTACTAGCTGTGAGACCCTGGGTAAGTCACTTGACCCTGTTTGCCTCAGTTTCCTCATCTGCAAAATGAGCTGGAGATGGAAATGAAGGGCAAATCACTACAGTATCTTTGCCAAGAAAATTCCAAATGGAGTCACAGAGAGTCAGACATGATTGCACCAACTGAACAACAGTGACAAAAATATGACCTTGCACCTGTCTAACCCTCAGCTATGTGCCTCAGAGGAAAGAAACACCCTCTGCCAACAAGCTAAGGATCAAAAGCACAGAATAAAGTGAATTATTTGCAGATTCATATTCATTCTTTGAAGGAGCCAATATATTCTTCATACCTATCAGAACAAGGGATGCAGCTTCTGAGCACAGTTGCTGCTCAAAAAGAACTTAATAGAGGGAATGACTCTAAGCACTCAAAACAAATCTTCACTTTTCATTTACTTCCATTATTGGTGTTATTCTTATGCCTTAGGGACCATTCACTTCCACATGAATCTTTCTTCTTTAACGGTGTGTGTTTACATTGACTGAATTTGGCCCTTCAGGCTTCATCATTGATATTTTGCAGTTGTCATGTACAAAAAGCTTTGCTTTATATGGGCTAGATCTACGTGACAAATGAAACTGTCAAACTGACAAAAATAGTATTTTTGTTAAAAAGTAGGATTCTAACGTACCATTCCAAAAGAAATCAATTTGTCAGAATTAAAGAAAAATGTGAAGATGTTCTGGGGAGAATAAATTACCATAGGAACATAAAGAACTCTTTAAAATAATATCTATGAAGAATATATTTTAGGTTTCTAAGAAAATATCATTACTTATATGCTCTTGTATGATTTTAAATGGTTGATTTGTGATAAAGCATTGGATAAAGATTATCTCTATCCTTTTACTCACTTCAAACTTCATTTCTGCAGTAAGGCAAAGCAACCTAAGACTGTCTTGCTCTAACCTCTGGCTCTATAAATGGTGTCATCAACTTCTCCTGTCTGCATGTCACATTAACCTAATATCTTACATGTGGCTGCTCAGAACAGTAGCCCTTTCCCTCAACCTTCCCTTTTTCATTTTTCTCCACTCTCTATGATCTTGTTTTGATAGCAGCACCTTCATTAGGCCAGAAGTCATTGTGTGGAGTGAGTTTACATCCTGAGACCCTATAAAATCATTATAACTGAATGTCTGATACAGAACTTACAGGACAAAATGCTAAACTAGTATTTCTATTTGTGTGTGTGTGTGTGCGCGCGCGCGCGCGTGTGTGTGTGTGTGTGTGTGTGTGTGTGTGTGTGTGTGTGTGTGTGTGTAATCTCCTGATTAGATACTCATGAAAACTATGTAAAGTAGGTTACCTTCGGTATCTCTGTTTTTCTGGTAAGGAAACTGAAGCTGAAAGAGGCTAAGCCAGTAAATCAATTAAGATTTATTAAGTGTCTAGTACATGCCAGGCATTGATACAAAAAGAGGCAAAAGATAGCCCATTCCGTTAAGGAACTGACAATCTACTGGGGAAACAACATGCATACACATATATACACATATACATATACATATATATATATATACACATATATATGTACATAAACACACATACATATGTGTATATATGTGTATACATACAAAGTAAGCTATATCTCTATATATTTTATATATATATATGTATATATATATAATTCAGAAATAATTAACAAAGAAAAAGCTTTAGAAAATTGTACAGTATTGTACAACTACTAAGTTTCAGAGGCAGAATTCAAACTCATCTTTACTCCAAGTCCCTCTTTGCATTATACCACTTAGCTATTCTCCTATGTGAAGAACAGAACATACTCTGCCATTTAAAAAGAGATAAAGCTAGTGAAAACATTGAGAAAGATTTGAGTATCTTAATGTGAAAAACATGAGAAGGTCATAGTGCAGAAGTTTAAAGGATATAAATTAGGGGGGATGGCATGTTTTAAAGCTTATTTTTAATTTAACGCAACTTTGTCACATTACTTTTTTTTTAAGTAAAGGCTCAGGAGCAGTTAGATTAATGGATCAATGTTCCCATAATTAAATCTCCATCAGGCAGTTATGATAGATTCCATAAATTACATGATCAAAGGCAAATGAGATAAGATAACTAAAAAATCGAAATCGATAAGCAGTGGTCTACCCCATGAAAAGGAATTTTAACAACAACATTTCAATCAATGAAGAATCTCATTTGAAATTATATCTCATCAAAAGTGGGGATTTACAAGGATAAGAAAACAAATTTAAAATTTCACTTCTGGAAATGCAGCACATATCTGAAAATAATTATTCGGTGACAGAAACAAATGGATAGAAGAGCTCTTGAGTCTAATTATGTACTACAGGTAGTAAATGTCACATTATGTTTCAGTGGTTTTATAGATATGAAAATCATTTGTGTGCGATTTCTAAAATGAATTTTATAGTTAAGATTAATAAAAATAGGAAACTATACACTGATTACAAAACATAAATAGTTGATGATGGAAGTAGTTTATTCTGATTAATATAAAATAATAAATCAGGGGACAAAGGTTAAAGTAAAGCTTAAAAATAACTCCAATAATGACATATATTCTCTTCCTTGGATATTGTTAAAATCACCATAGTATTTTCCAAGTAAATTTCACTTTTTCCACTTCATAGTTACAACAGACATTAAACTTACTCTTCCATGTAATAAATTAATAAACAAGAAGAGATTAACCAAATGACGTGGAGTATTACCTTCTTCTTGTCCCTCTCATTTTCTCTAGTTCATTTTCTCTCTTGGGAAGAGTTGAAAAATCCTATTTAGATTCACATTAAATAAAATGCTTTGTAAGGTATTTAGTAACGGTATTAGCGAGGGTATGTGAGTAGACATTTTTCTTTGGGCCGCTAACAAAGTTTTCCTATGAACAGTATTGTTCAATATGACTACTGAAATTAATCCTGGCAGAATTGGGCTCCTGCTAAAGCTGAGAAGACAAGCTGGACATTGTTTCCACTAATACTTTCTATCTTTAATGACCACTACCACTAACTATTCCAGAACTAGCCAAATTTAATAGATGCTCTAGGGAAAACAACAAAACCAATGACTTCAGGAAGTCTCCTCTCTACATTGCTAAATCCATCTTGATCTTCCTAGAAGTTTCTGTTAATCGGGACTTCCAGTACCATGATCATTAGTATCACTGAAGGGATACTATCATATCCCATGGCAAAAATGAAATGACAACAACCACCACACTTTTATATTTATTTAACCTCACATCTAGTTTATCTAATCCATGACATATCATCTAATCTCTTCTCTGGTCTAATTTATTATTTAATCCTTTATCTAATTTCTATAACTATTTAAGCCTTGCAAAGCAACTTATAAAATTTATCTCATTCTCTCTATAACCCTAGGTAGGGGGTATTATTATCCTAAAATTTATAGAAGAGGAAACTGGGGCTGATATTGGTAAAGTGAGTCACCCTGGGTTACACTAATGATAGTGTATCTAAGTCAAGATTTGAACATAGAGCTGTATGATTCAATATCAGTATATGAGTGTAATTATGTACTACAGATAGTAAATGTCACGTTGGTCATCACTGTCAGATACTATAGCTGCTTTGCTAAATTCATCACCAGTGGTGTGGTCAATAGGTGTCCAATCTGATTGTAAGGTATATAGTATTAAAAAAAAAAAAAACAAATGCAAAGGTGATAAAAACTCTTAGATAGACAATAGAAAATACAGAAAATTCTCACTGAGATCTCAGACTCTTTAGTATATTTTTTTTACTTCTTCCATTAAAGAAAAAAGTGTTCCTACTGGAACATTTCCTAAATGAAATAAGCAGGTATGAAACATTCTCTTTCTTCCATATCTATCTCTTTTCCTACCTCTGAACTCTCTCTTTCACTTTGGTACTCCAATTTTGTTTTGTTTTTCTCCTATTATATCAAGTAACATTTTACTTTTGACATACTTAAGTAAAGACCTTCTGCAACATCAGTCCTAGTCTGCAATGAGAAAGAATCACTAGAAAATTCATGAATTATGCTCATATTTGCACCTCTACTATCATGTTGGTCTGAAGAAAAGAAACCGAATTTTTACAAAGGATTTAGTTCACACTGGTAAATTACAATAAACTTGAATATCCAGAAGTATAATTTAAAAGTTCCATCTTGACCTATTTAAATGAGCTAATTGAAAAAAAATAACAGAAGTGGATGAAATAACAGAGATTGACATTTACTGTAACCATTTCAAAAGAAATTTTAACATATGTAAATGAGAGAGGGAGAGAAGGAGAGAAAGAGGGGGAGAGAGAGAATAGAAACTATGTCAGTCAGCAGACACTTGATCTCTTAGCTCAATAGAGAAATACATGAACCAAGGGTGATGCATAGTTAGAAGATAAAATTATTTGTGGAAAAAAATAAAAAGAGAAGAAAATGGTATTCTATTAGAAATTTATCTCTTGTAAAATATCATGAAAAATGCAAAGGAAAGACAAGTTTATGAAAATCTAGGTAAATGAGTCAGACAAATCTAATTATATTGAGAGCATTTTAGGCTCGAATTGGAAGGAGGGCAACAAACAATTGAAAGTGGAAAAGATATGCAAGTATTTTATAACAACCTGTCACAAAGCAGTTGAGCTGCATACTTAGAATCCTAAGACCATAGTCTCTGTTGTGCTTTGTGTTTCCTTATACTCCTAGTGCTTAACATAGTGTCTGGCATGTAGGAACTGCCTGATAAAATGATTTTGCTTGATTGATTGAATGGGCAAGTAGAAATAATATCAAACAAAACAAGAGAACAAAACCAAGTATAAACAGAGAGGGCCTTTGCTAGAAGACCATTGAGGAACTCATTCTCTAGATATTAAGATTAAAGTAGAGAGGGTAAGAAATTCCTAGAAAATAATTATCAGATAAAATCCCTATGCAGTCTTTAGAGTAATAACCTGCAAACACTTTGGAGGTCATCTTTGAAAAAGTATCTGAAAGAAGAGATAGGTTTACACAATTTCTATTCTAGAGCAGACCACATCTATAAACTGACAAAATTGACAGAAAGGAGCAGAAAATAAAAGAACCCATTTTACTTATACTTTGGTGCCTTGTAAAAAATGTATTTGATGTGGTACAGTAAAATTCTACTTCAAAGGCTCTCTCCTCCACACAGTTTTTCTTGTATATGCCAAAATTATAAAGGAAAGGATTCCTTGAGAGATGGAACAACATAGATCATTTTGTTCAATGACAACACAACTATTAATATCAAGCAAGTCACAGCAGGGAGATAGATGTATGCCCTAACATGTTTTCTGCTCAGAGTGGATAGATGACATGGGACTCAAATAAAAGAGGAATTCTGTATACATGGTGAAGTTTTCTAGATGATCCTATTTGTGGATGACAGTGTCATGATTCTATCATGTCTCAAAACACTTCACAACTTTTTGAAAAAGATTCTTAATCATCCCCAAAAGTAGGGTCAAACTATTCACAGTGTTGGAGGGGGATGACAAGGGGATGAGTAATTCCCATTATTAGGACTACTATATGACAGCCAATAGAGCTCATCCTTCAGTACCTTATCATGGTTAGATACTGAAAATAGAAAATAAATTAGTCCTAGGATTGTATAGGATAAAGATATTGAACGAGAAAATTCCAAGTGGAAAAAATGTGTTTTAATAACTCTAAGTTTTGTTTCTGTGGGGGAAAAATGGTTCATTATACCAGCAGATGGTACAAGTTGCTAAAAGAACAAGTAAAAGATCTGCATTTATAGCATCCCTAGCGCATGGCAGAAAGAGAATCAATTGTCCCTGAAAGCACATGGAGTTGATGACTGGCTAGGGTGCAAAAACAAAGAGAAACAAATATACCCAACAAGGAACAATAGTGAGCTAGACCTGGTGAAGAGCAATATTGATAGGTAGAAAGTCTGGAATTGAAAAATTGCCACTGAATTTTATTGATGATATCATACTTTTCTCTGATAGAATTGTTTCCTGCCAGGTACTATACTCTAATGTTCTTCACCAGGTGTTGATCTTCACTATGTATTTTAATGTAAATATTAAATACATGTTGATGTGCCAGGCACTTTGCTAAACTACAGGAATAACCAAAAAAAGCCAAAAAAAAGTGCCTGCACAGAATAGATAATTTAATGGGGGAAAATATTCCAACAACTATGTAAAACATGGTGAATTAAAGATCAACAATAGACAGAAAGCACTACCATTAAGAGAGCTTAAGCATTAAGAAAAGGCTTCTTGAAGATGGTACTTTGGCTGGAACTTGAGGGAAGCCAGGAAAGCTGGGAGACAGAGATAAAGAGGAAGAGAACTGCAGGCATGGAATGCAGCCAGTGAAAATCTTGTTGTCAAAAGATGGAATGTCTTGTTTGAAGAACACTGAGGCAATTGTTACTGGATTTCAGAGTTTGTAGAAGACAGGAATAGGTATGGAAAGACTGAAAAGGAAGAAAGCAGTCAAGTAAAAAGAACTTTAATAGCTAATCAGAGGATTTCATATTTGATTCTTGTGGTAGTAGGAAGTAAAAGAGGGACTGAAATGGGGAGAGACTTGAGGCAAAGAAGGCTATTGCAATCGTCAGGACATGAGGTGATTAGCAGAATTGCCTAAAGAGGATTTAAGAAAAGACATGGAAAAAGATGAGAAAGTACAAATGGATTGTAGTAATTGAATACATACTTTAATTAGTTTACAAATCAATGTATCAAGATAGCTGATCAATATAATGATACACCACAACTTCAAAAGATCTATGAAAAAAAGTGCTATCTCCAGACAGAGACCTGATGGAACGAGAGAGTACAGACTGAAGCAGATACATTTTTAAAATTTTTTTTCTCATGCTTTTTTATTTATCTTTTTTTGAAAATAGCTAATGAAGAAATATGCTTTACATGATTTCATATGTGCAACAGGTATTATATTTCTTGCCTATTCAACGGACGTGAGATGAGTGGAAAGAGGGGAGAACATTTGGAAATGAAAAAAAAAATAAAACTTTTTAAAAGGATAGGAACAACAAAAGGTTAAATTCTCTTAATTTAAGGGCAAATTAAGAACTTCATATGTTGCTGTCTTGATTTCCTTATCTTTGTGCATTGCTTACAGATGTCAAAGCACTTTCATATTTATTGTCTTATAGGAGTAGAAAAACAATTGAACATAAAATAATTCAATTATTCTGAAAGGATATTTCTGAGACACATGAATGAAGACTGGGAAAAAAAATACAAAAAAAAATGTAAAATAATACATTCTATTTAAAACGAATACTCCTCCAAGGAAAAAATATGTCAAGGTACACGTCTAATTTTAACAACTTGCATTCAATCAAAGGGACACAAGCTGCCAGTTATTTATTTTACAGATTGCCTACAATTAAAGTATCTGTTTTATTATTACTTTTCAAAACAGAAGCAGATGAACTAAGATTAAATAATTTGTCAATTATTTTATTCCCAACAATTATTTATTTTTTAACTCCTATTTATATTTTAAACACAGTAGTTATGCTTTAAAATGTTCTGAAAAACATAGGCTGAATTTTTAAAACTGATCATTTTAATTCAACTCAAACCAAAAATAAAAATACCAGGCTATTATGTTTCAGGCAATTTATAGATTACTATGGATAAAAAGGCAAAGATGAAATAGTTCATGGACCATATAGCTTACATTCTAATAAGAGATTTTCCTGAGTCTCTCACTATAGAATTTTAGTGTGTATATCTATCTATCTATCTACCTACCTACCTACCTATCTATCTATATACACATATATATCAAATTGATTAATATCGTTTGTTGTTGTGATGTGTTTGGTCATTTCAGTCGTGTCCAACTCCTGGTGACTCCATTTCAGGTTTTCTTGGCAAAGATATTGGAGTGATTTGTCATGTCCTTCTCCAGTTCATTTTATAGGAAAAGAAACAGGCAAATAAGATTAAGTTACTTACCAAGGGTCACACAGCAACTAAGTGTCTGAGGCTGGATGTTAATATGTCTGCCTGACTCCAATCCCAGAAGTCTATCCACTATGCCACCTAAGCAAGAAACATCCAATTGTTTGACTCTACATGTGTGTTGTGCGTGTGTATGTATATAGATATGTTTATATATTTATATATGTTTTCCAAATTTTTCTGAATACAAAGACTTCAGATTATACTTACCCAACCCTTCCTTCTTTCATGTTCCACGTCACTCTCCCTAATGCTCGTGAAAAGAACCAAACTTTGTACATCCTTAACACACCATCTCTTGGCCCTAAGCTGCCTTACAATGGAAAGAGGACTGAATGGGAGGTCCAATAAAGACATGTCTGTCATTAATTTTCTGTAGGACCTTTAGGCAAATGACCAAAGTGACTAGACATGTTTCCACATTTATTTTTTGATTAACCAGATATAATCAAAGGTTCCTTCCCATTCAGAAATCCTACTATCATTCTGACCCTAAAATTCTGTTACATTATGTATGCATTATTTAAAAGTCCTATACAGAGTTAGAGAACCTTCACAGCCATGGTACCTGTTCTGGCTGCCAAGCTACCAGATAGATGTAGAGTAATTACAGACTACTGTTAATTTCTCCCCACTCACCAAAAGTACAGAAAAGCAGGATGGCAGTACTTAACTCATTCACCATATTTTGCATCCTGTGCCCTTTAAAGCATGTTATAAAATATTAAGAAATATGTTTGGGGCATGGGCTACCTACCAGAAATCTAGAGAAATTTACTTTGGTGAATGCAAATGTAAAGTATTTTTTTTAATATATAGAAAGTATTTATAAAGATTTCTTACTATGAGTCACTGAAGGAGAGGCTATAGTCAAAGAGATCTACAGGGGCATCATTCTTGGATAGTATCCTCGTGAAAAGATCCCTCCCTATCACAAAAGAAAGGCCCCTTCATGCTGACATTGCAGCCATCTCATTTATAAGCATCATAAACCCCATGGGTGATAGATGACTACAGCTCTTGATGATAAAGAGAAGCTGACATTGCTTTATTATCTTCTCAAGGTTAGAAATCAATGGTTTACTGGGGAAAACATCTGTTTGTAAGCTCTCTTTGATTCTCTCAGGGGCCATATTTACATGCTGAGCATTAAGCATGCCAGAAATGTGAAGTTTAAATTTCATTTGGCCCAATTTCTATTTCAACAGGCCAGGAGGGCTCTCTCTGAGAATAAAAAATCAATTCAAATTACAGGATAAGAGCTGAAACTTCCACACACTAGTTTGTAATCAAAACAAATTAGATTTTTAACCAGAGAAGTAATCATCCATTTGAAAACAGGTAATAATAATAACAAACAAAAATAATTATCAATTATTGTTATGTTCCCATTGTTCTTGCCATTTTCAGTGATGTTCAGATACAAAGTCTTAGCAAAAGTCACTATCCTATTATTATATTTAATGTCCTATGAACTAAGTAGATGTTTTTTGTAGTTGGATAAAAGTATAAAGATATAAACTTATGTTCTCTAGATTCACTGAAAATAAGTGTGTGCTGGAGTCAGCTAGACAAGTTTATGGAAGCTGATTGTTAAATGTTTAATTTAAGCATTTATACTTCAGAAAATGGAAAATGCTAAAAAATCAGGGCTTATTCTTTTGTTGAGTGACTATACGTATTAAAGTTATGGAGAAAATGCTTATAATGTAGATTAAACTTAAAGTATGTTGCACATACTTTCCCTCCCTTGGCCACATCAGAAGATGGTTATTAAACATTTACCAGCACTCAGGTGACTAAAATCATCATGGAGAAAGCATTTAATGAGCACTTAAGAGCCAGGCACTGTGTTAAATGCTAAGGATATAAATACAAATAAAAAAAATTATCCCCTACTCTTAAGGAACTCACATTCTAGTGGAGAAAAACAAAACATAAAGGTAGGAGGAGGGGGCAGGAAAGTAGCGCAAGGGGAGGACAGAGTCAGAGCAAAGAGCCAAAGCTGTGAGTAGGGCAGTGGATAAGACTAGTGAGTGAAGTGTAGAGATGATTATGTCCTGGGTAGTTCATGAAATCGTGGTCTGGGACTCACCTATGAGAAGAGAGGACCACAATGCAGAGTAGTTTCGAGGGGGAGAAGTTAGAGACATCCAGAAAATGAAGAATATAGTAAGGAATAATTTGCGTGTCATCTTAGTCTCAAAGGATAATAATGTCCTCTGATAGGCCTCCATTTTTATAAAGCTTTTTAATCTCATGTAGTCAGGAGATTGTAGGTATTTGACAAGGACATATTTTTTAAATGGTTCTCTTTTTAAAAATAATTTTCATAAATATTTCATAAATATTTTCATTGACTTTTTAGATCTTTCTGCAACTTTTTTGTGGTTTTATATTCTTTCATTTTAATAATATTTTATTTTTTTCCCAATTATACGTCAAGACAATTTTTAGCATTCATTTTACAAGATCTTGAATTCTAATTTTTTCTTACTCACTC
>CM053584.1:68404306-68419433 GCA_028627135.1 Pseudochirops cupreus | reverse complement strand
ATGTGACCACATTCAGCCTATTAGGGGGCAGAGATTACTTTCAAATCAAGGAAGGTTCTCAGAGTCATGTAAGCCACTTAAGCAAAGGGCATAGGGGCAGGAAAGATCTTCAGATTCCTATAACAATAGATAGATATATACTAATATTTTTAACATGGTGGCATACCCAATATTAATAAAGCATAATATATAATTATATTAATAGACTATCTTGATATAATTTATATTAAATATAACACACATAGTAAGTATATATAATCAAAAGCTTCCACCCCCCAATAGATAGTGAAAGGATATGAAAAACCATTCTCAAAAAAAATTGACTGAAAACTATTAATAGTTACAGGAAAGAATTTTCAAAGTCATTCATAATATTAATAATTAGAGAAAAGTAGAGCTATAAAATACCCTGAGGTTTTACCTCAGACCCCACAAATTATCAAAAATATCAAATGATGGCAATAGTATTGGAAGGGTTTTCATGTAGATGTACAGGTGCACTGTTGATTGAGCTGTCAATCAGTATGGTCCTTTTAGAAAGCAAAGTTGGAATTATGCAAATAATATAATTAAAAGATCCATATACTTCATCCCAAGATTCCACTACTAGTCTTCTACCCCAAGGCTGTCACTGATAATAAGAAGGTAATCATATACAACAAAATATGTATAGCAGTATTTTTTGTGATAGCAAATTGGAGATGAGATAGGCACCAATCAAGTAGGGAATGGCTAACCAAATTACAATACATGACTATCATAGGATATTACACTGTTGAGAGAAATGTTGAACGTGATTAATATGGAGAAGCATGCAAAGATGTACATGAACTGATGCAGAGTGTAGTAAGTGGAGATAAAAAAAATGATACCTACAATTATATAAGCAAAAGGAACAATAACTTCCAAAATGAATACTGCAATATTATAAAGAAGTGTGGCTCAAGAAAAGAAATATGAGAAGACACATGATCTCATCCTTTTGAAAAGGTGGAAAGTACATTAGTATTATACATGGCATATATTTCAGGTTTTTTCAAGGTAATGATCATTTATACTGATATTCTTTATTTTTTTTATCTTTAATAAATACTGTTTGTTAAACAGGGTGGCTTTCTAGAAAAGGCAGTGGGAATGGTAGAAATTATAATGATGTTAAAAAGACTTCAATAAAAACATTTAAAGGAAATTAGACAAAATGAAACTCTGCCCTCTTTGCAGAAGTAGGGACTATGGCTATGGATTACTGTATATATGCTTGATGTGTTAATCAGTCTTTTTGAGCAGCTTTCCCCCCTGCCTTAAATTTTGTTATTCTAAAGGATGGCTCTTTGGGTAGGGAGTGATATATAAGGAAATGAAAGTGACGGGGGGACGGGGGGGAAAGTTATAAAGGAAAATGAGATTAAAAACCATAAACGTATTTTCAAGGTCTAATGTAACAAAGACATAGTAATTCAATCAAGTCTAAATTCTTCCCTGGATGTCCGATTATAGTATAGAAGTGATCTTAGATTCTAGTAGGATTTATCAGAGCAGGGTAAACTCTGTAAGGTCATATCCACATGTCAAGGCTTCAGTCACAGTCCCAACAATAGATTATGCCTAATAAATAAAGACAGCTTAACTAAATTAAGCTTGGCTACAAGGTGATGAATCTTTTGGCTACTATGACTCTTGAAGAGAAAAATTTAATAAATCATGAAGAGGTTGTCATTTGCTTTGCTATGAAGAGCATCATCACTGGTAGCATCACAGATACTTGAAATATTGGCATTTGGAAGCATAAATGGGAATAGGTAAAGCACTAGACCTGTTCTGCAGTGTTTTCTATAACTAAACTCAGTTGACCTAGCTGAATACATCTCAAGAGATAGTTCTTCCTTTTTTCTTCCCTATCTTTGGCTGTTGTTCAAGGGTATAATTACTAGAAGCTGTTCACATTTATTTGTTAACACTGACTCATCTTCTATTTCTTCTGGTAATGGGGTTGTAACTATATAGATGTCAACTACAATCTTCCATCTCTTTTTTGAAAAACTCTATTAATTAACAGACTATATAAATTAAATTATATCTGCCAGCATATACACAATGAGAAAAGACTTCATTTAAGGCAAGTAATAACACCTACAAAAAAGCAATTATCACTAACCAGCCATGTGACCTTGTGCAGGTCATTTGTGTCTCTGTGATAGTTTCTATGTTTATAAAATGAGCAAGGTTAGATGATCCTTAATATTCTTTCCAGCATTAACATCCTACAGTTTTGTTTATTTAAATGCTTGACTCAGCTTATGTTTCCTCTTTTGTTTTTTAATTTCTTTTAAGCTAAAGCAGAACTAGTAGACAGCTCCAAATCTAAATGCCTATTTCCTAACCTGCACAGCAATCCCCTTTTGCCAGGAGCAGTAGCTGATGTTCACTATCAGACACATATCCAAGAGTTACCTACAAACCTGGCTTTTTTTCTATCTAAAGATACCAAATGAAATTCAGAGACACTAATTAGTTAATAACTTTTCAGAGGCCTCATCTCAAAGCTTGTCCCATCTTTCTCTCTCCCCTTCTCCTTTTTTCTAAATCAGGAGTTCCTAGTCTGTTGGTTTTGTATCATGGATCCCTTCGGCACTATGAAGCCTATGGACACCTTAAACTAATAATACCAGTGGCTAACATTTTGTGCTGAGGGGTTTATAATTATTCTCTTATTTGACCCTCACAACAACCCTGAAAGGAAAATATTATCATCCCCATTTTATAGCTCAGGAAACTGAGGCAAGAGAGATTAAGTGATTTCCCCAGGGTCATACAACCAGTAAGTATATAAGACCAGATATGAACTCATGTCTTTCTAATTCCAGGCTCAGTGCTCTATCTACTCTGCCACCTAGACTAATGCTATTCAATGCATAAACAACATAGCATTACAATGGAAACAAATTATATTACGAAACTGTTATTAATACCTGAAAAAAAAATCACAGATACCAGGTTAAGTATCCCTGTTCTAATTAATGTCTGCTCATGCTATCAGCTCTAAAAAGGCAGAGTTGTTTTCTTTGTCGTCTCTGTATTTGATTGATTCACCAATACACAGAATTACAAAGTGGGGAATGTGGCTTCTGTCCTCATTGTTCTCATTCCTCTGCCCTGGCTTTTCTCCTCCCCATGGAAAAGCAGGCAAGAGACCAATATATTTGTGTCTGTTTCCTCTGCTTGCAGCTTCCATGTTTGCAGATGCTGAGTGGCAGGAAACTTCACCCCATTCCCTTATCAGAGTTCAGGGTTATATTTGCTTAAGACAGGAGAAAAGAGCCCACCTTGTTTTTATTAGTAGTTCTTTCTAGTTTTGTCTTATTTTGGTTTGGGTTTGTTTGCACTTAATGGGTCATTATTTACCAACATCATCTTGCACTGAATCTGTCAGACAAATTGGCTTTCTGCTGCTGGGATTTCTTTTCAATCCCATTTCTCTTCAATATTTTTTAAATGCAACCAGAAAAAAATGTTTTGACAGTTCTCTACACAATTTCAGAGGGAACAGAACCACCATAAGGTTTAACTATATCTATTTACAGTTTTTACTTACGGTTTTATAAAATGAAGATGAGATGTTTATTCTAAGGAACAAAGTTGTTTATGAGAGAATGTCTGGCTTCAGTTCCATTTCTGAGAGACACATGGAAAAAGGCTGCAGATTGATGACTGATGACTCAAAGAGGGATGCCCTTCTCGGTCTAATTCTGCCACCTTAAATGAATGCAGGTGAAAAATCTCAAGCAGTTATACAATTCTGCTTGTAGGTAATATAGAAATCTTACCCATGCTCAAGAGACAAACTGTATTCCCTTTCTGCAACACATCTGTACAGATGCTGCCATCTGTATATACTTCTAACTCTGCCTCCAGTCCTGGCAATCTCAATGGCTTTTGGGTCTCCTTTCAAACAAAGATGATTGTTTATCCTGAATGTCTAGATTCTAGTTCTATAATATGATGATCAAGAGCCAGTCATAAGAAGAATAGATGTATGACAGAAGCAGCAAAACTCTCTCCATCTGTGTGATGACAATGGCAATCTATTCAATTGACTGAGGAAAATAACATAAAATCTCAAGTCAATTAATTTATTTCAACTTCTACTCATGTTTAATATAATGAGAGAAAGCAAATAGAGAGTTTCAATGCCACTACCTATGTCACCTTAAGGAAGTCCTCAAACATTTTCTCATCTCAATTCTTTCAGTAAAATGAAGAGGCTGGATTAGATTCTCTCTATATGGTTCCTCTTATCTCTAATGTAGCAATGGTTGTCTTTTTTAGAGGGGAAACTGAGTAAGAGCTCTTGCGGGTGTTTCAACAAGCACCCTAGCATACCCAGGATGGCTGCTAGCACAGGTTCTTAGATCTGCTTTTCTAAAGGAAAGCAACTCAAGATGGGTTAACAATCCTACTTTAATCAAACAAACATATATCATTCTCCTAGTTCAGGAGAAAAAGTCAGCAACCTGAACTTCAGAGAATACAAGCAGAAGTTACAAGTATAGAAAGAAACAGATCAGCAGATGGGCTTCCAGTCACCTGACCATTACATCCATACCTAGTTAGTTACCAGAGAGGGAAGCATCAACATCTGGGTTTTCAAAGCCAGGGGGCCTCAACGGCTGCCCAGAGTCTCGTCTGGCCAAATCACACAACTCTTTCCAAAGTGAGCCCCAAATCAAAAACTCACATCAGGGTATATAGCCTTCTACATCAGAGAATGTCACAATCCTCTTGACCCACTGCCCAATCACAAAGTAATAAGGTGTGGGCATTCCTGAAGAACAAGCCTCCCGCCACAGACTCCACGTGACCACATTTAGCCTATTAGGAGGAAGAGTATACTATCAAATCAGGGAAGATTCTCAGAACCACTTAAGCCTATCAAAGGGCCTAGGGGCAGGGAAGATCGTCAGATTTCCATAACAGCAGGTAATAGTAGTTCATAGATAAGTAATCACTTACAACAGGAGCAGCATATACGGTCTTGTTAGTATTTAGAAGTTAGTCTTTAGAAGATTTTTGCAATCTTCTTAATTAATTTTGTATTATTGTCTTTTTTTTTTTACCCCACTGTGTGAAGTCTAGGCCTCTCACATTTTATACCTCCCCACAGTGTTAGCTGGTACTCTACAGAGTTTAGGAAGTATCTTTTCTCTTCCAGTGGTTTAAACCACCCCCAAGTATATTCTCTTAAATTTTGGGGGACTCAGTAACTAGCAGCCCATATCCATTTAGCCATTTAACATCTGATTACCTTTTAGAAAAATATTTTTACTTTAAGGTTCAAGCAAGAACAAACATTTCCCCAAAAACCTTGGGGACATCAACTTTCTTCATCACCTCAATCTCTGGGGACAGAAGCATTAGTCTCATAACTTTAACTCAATCACTACATAGTATAAATCCCAACAAGCTGAAGTACAAAGTCCCACTGGCTAGTGTCCTGGACTCCTGCTCCTCAGAGTTTCCTTGTTGGGTTAACTACAGCACTCTGCCTGATTTCTGGACTCTTTGGATACTTGTGTCTTGAGCTGTAAGGTTAGAAACTTGAGCCTAGAAGTGAAAAATGGACGCTCAAAAGAGGTCAGAATCCCAAGTCCATTTCTCAAGATCATATGGCCTAAGTGTGTGTATGGAGAAGAGAGAAGAGTGACTCTCAGGTCCTTCCTCCATTACTACAAGGTATTAACCTATGAGTGAAGGAGTTCTTTTCCTTCATGAAAAAAAAATGCTGGATGAAAAAACTTACTGTGCTGTCTCAGGTAGTTTTAAAGAATAGTCTATTCTGGATACATAGCCTATGGAATAAGGTAATTCCTAAGCATGTGATGGGCCAGCCCAGAATATTAATGTTTGTACCAGTTTTCCTGTGTCCCAGAAGTTCCCCAGTATCTCAGATGCAGATGATACCATTTTAGATGGCCTCTGCTTATGTCAAACCCCCATTATATTTTAATGGCTCTATGATCACACAGAAGTAGGTATTCTTTGCCAAGATGTAAATCCATGATCATATCATTCTGGGAAGAAATAAGATAAAATAAAATAAATGCATTCCTCATAATCATTTATGTGCCACATCCAAAGTTCAAATGCTGGAAATGCTCAGAGACTTGGAAGAGAGGGCCAATATGTTAGTCAGTCAAAAAGTATTTAATTAGTGCTTGTTGTATAATAGGCACATTGCTGAGTGCTGATAATACAATTACAGCAAAAATAAAGGCAGCCCCTGTCCTTAACGAGCTTATATTCTAATGGGGAAGACAATATATAAAAGGAAACTGAAAAGTGGGAGTGGGGTGATAAGGCACTGGGGGTATGATGGAAAGGAGCCTGGGGAGGAATGAACAGTGCAGAGAAAAGAACACTGGCTCAGGAGCCAAAGGATCTTGGTTTAAACACTGACTATGGCACCGTGAGACTTTTAGACAAGTCATTTTACTTCACTGGGCCTTAGTTTCCTCATCTGTATAAAAAGGTTGGACTGCTCTGCCTCTTCCTACCTTGACTCAGTTCTAATGAGAAAGACATGCCATTATCTTGTGGATAAAGAGAGACCTCAAGTCTTTGTAGCCAAACTAACATTCACCCAGTGAATAAGCCTCTGTTCTTTGCCTCTATGTACTTGTTCTTTCCTACGTTGAGGATAGAGGTAGTGACTAGAACACTGTGAGATTCTAAATTTCTGGGGGGCAAGAGACAGTGAAGAGCAAAGACCTACGTGACTTACTTGACCTAGCCCAGCAGAAGCAGAGATGCAGTGTAATCAATATATTAACCATTCCTTATCTATCTAGACATGAACTCAAGGAAGCAAATGCTACATAAATATTCAGTTGTGTTTGAACCCACTCTCCCCAGGGATTTGCACATGGGAAAATGTTGGAGAGAAATATTTGTATGTCTGTTTTTGCTATATAACTGAAGCAGGTGTGTAAAAAATTGATTTGTAAAAATCCAAGAGGAAGAAGCAAGAGGGAGTTAAACTATATTACTTCTGAATACCCTTCATGGTCTGGGTCTATGATCCAGTGATCCTAATGTATACATATTTAGAATAAAAAATAAAATATTTATCACTAAAACTGAGTGGAATGAGGAACTATTTTAAATAATTAAATATATTCCAAATGTAGTATAAATTTACTGGAAATTTACTCAAGTAAATACATACAGATAATATACACATTTGTACTAATGTCCACTGCCTTCGGGTGTCCTAAGTATATCTTAGGTTTATAGAAGTCTAGAATTTTAGACATGATAAAAAAAAAACCTGTAAAAATCAATCAATGCCCTTATCTTGCAGAACAGGAAACCAAAGTCTATAAAGGTAAAACAAGCTAGATAGATAGTGGTAAATTTAGGAATAGAATTTAGATTTCCTGACTTCTGAGTCAGTGAACTATTCACATTTATTCAGCAGAATGAGAACCTACTGTAGACTTAGTACCATGCTGGTTATTGTGGAGAATTAAAATAGGATAAGTTATAAACCTTCCATTTTAGAATTTATAACATAAGACATATATAATTAACCATCAGCTGTCCTATGTAGTTATAGGGGAAAAACTATTATTGAAAAGAATGTATTCCATTGACATTTCTTTGTTAGAACCTTTATTACTTCCAAGTCTAAATAATTTAGGATGCAAAGAGATACTTTCTAGGATATCAGATGAGGAGGAGGGGATGAATGAGCTATGATATCAGATCAATGATAGATAGCCACCAGAGAATGTCAAATAGGACTACCACAATTCACTTCTCGTGATTTATATGGGCGGGGGGGGAGGGAGAGAGGGAAGAGGGAAGAGGATGAGAAATGGAGAAGGGATAGAGGATGAGAAATGGAAAAGGGATAGCAACAGAAAGAATTAAACATTTCTAAGGACTGTTACAGTATCTTCATCACTGCTACATCTGTAAGTTTGGGGCTTCAGAAGAGAAAGGTGACTTGGGAGTAGTAAACAGCATTTCAAGATTTGTTTTCTGAGAATGTGATTTATATTGTTAGATCACAATAATTGTAATCATTTAGAAAGGGAGCCAGTGATCACAAAAAGCCAGCAACTCATTTCTATTTGGACAAAGTTGTTAAACTATTAGTTTGTAGGAATAACTAGAGAAAGAATATAATTCGTAAAATCAGTTGAAAAAAAATTGCTCATGTAATCCACATAGACAAGATGGAAAATAAATGATAACGCCATTCAGTAGATTCAGAAAAGAGTGAAAGATGCAATACAGGTTTAGTCATTAATGTATCAAGGCAAACTTGGAGAGATGTCTTTAGTGTCCTGCTATAGGGAACTATATGACTTTTATAAAGCCAAAAAGACATGGATGTCATGCTTATCAGAAATGTTGTTGTTGGTCAGTCATTTTCAGTTGTTTCTGACTCTTTGTTAGCCCATTTGGGGTTTTCCTGGCAAAGATACTGGAGTGGTTTGCCATTTCCTTCTCTAACTCATTTTACAGATAAGGAACTGAGGCAGACAGGGTTCAGTGATTTGCCCAGGGTCACATAGCTATTAAGTATCTGAGGCCACATTTGAATTTATGAAAATGAATCTTCCTTGCCCAGGGTCACATAGCAAGTATGTGTCTGAAACCAGATTTGAACTCAGAGAGATGAGTTTTTCTGACTTCAGGCCCAGTACTCTATCCACTGTGCCACCTACCCCTGCACAGACTTGCAAGGGCACAATCTGGGAGATGGGAAAAACATTAGATACAATTCAGTGTACTAGAATAAGGACCTGCACCCCCAAAATGAACATTCTAACGAATATAAAAAGCATCTAATAGGTTGAAGTTCAGGGCAGTTAGGTGGCACAGTGGATAGAATGCTGAGCCTGGAGTCACCATGGGTTTAAATCTGGCTTTAGACAAATACTTAGCTGTGTGATCCTGGGCAAATCATTTCACCCTATTTGCCTCAGTTCCTCATCTGTAAAATGAGCTGGAGAAGGAGATGACACATCACTCCATTATCTTTACCAAGAAAATCCCAAATGGGGTCACGAAGAATGGGACGTGACTGAAAACAACTAAACAACAACAAAGATTGAACACAATGGGTAAAGAAAGTTGAACATATGCCTATTGTCTAATCATTACATTGAGAAGGATATAGGCTTTACAACTCATTCTGAGTCAAAGGCTAAATATAGGAGTCAATAAAACTGACATGATTTTAGGCTGCATCAACAGAAACATGGCGTACAGAATAAGAGGAAATGGTTTCCTCTACTCTGGTCAGACCGTACATTGAACATTCTGTTAAATTTTATATACTGCATTTTAGGAAGGACTGAGAAGGGTGAGAGGAGGGTAACCAAAATAGTTAGGAGACTAAGGGCCATGTATATGAAGACTGGGCAAGGGAAGTAGCCATGCATAGCTTAGGGAAAAGATTTAGGGATGGGTATGCTAATAAATATTTAACAACTTCCCTCCAGGAAAAATGAAATGTACACACAACAAAATTTTTTAGTTCAATCTACATTATTAACATTTTCTCCATCATTTACTTAAGTCTAGACAATCAATAAAAGCATAAATCAAGCCATGATTTGTATCATTGGTGTCTTTCTTGGTTGTAAATATTCATACAGGATATTTAACAATTGGTTCTCCTGAGCTGATAAAAGCTGGTTCTAGCATGCTTCTGCAAGTTAAGTGAGACAGGACATATATACAAATAGTTAAAGGAATGTCATGGGGAAGATTTAATAAACTTATTCTAGTCAACACAGGAGCAAGGGATAGGTGATGCAAAGAAGCACATTTTAGCTCAATATATGAAGAGGTTTTCTAAAAACTAAGACTCATTTGAAAGTTAGATAAGACTGCCTCAGGAAATAGCATTTTTTTTTCCATCAGTAGAAGTTTTTCAATTGAAGCTCTATGACTACTTACTGAAGATGTTGAAGAGGGAGATTTCTGTTAGTTTTTAGCTATGACTAGATGACCTTTGATGTGTTAATGTTGAAATTATGATAAAATAGTCACCACCTAAATAATATTAAAATGGTAGCAAAGCACTTTATATCAGTTACCTTATTTGATCTTCACAAAAAATCTATGAAAGTTATTACAGTTGTCATCACAGCCATTTGACAGATGAAGAAAGCAGATTTCTTCAGATTAAGTGATTTATCCATGAAGGTCATATATCTAAGAAGTATCCATGTCAAGACCAAAGTCCATTCCCTATTTGATGCTTCCTCCTAAAGAGTAATATTGCCACTGAAAAGAATGAGAACATATTATGGTAAGTGCTTTCGTCTTATCTCATCAGTGGTGCATCCAATTTATAATTTGCTTCTGACCTGACACCAAGGAAGGGGAAGAGGAAAAGAATAAGCATTTACTAAATGCCTACTATGTGCAAGATAGTATACTAAGTACTTTTTAAGGATCTCATTTGATCTTTATGACAACCTTGGGATATAGGTGCCATTTTCCCCCCTCATTCTATAGTTAAGAAAAAAAGAAGTTATATGACTTGCCCTGGTGTTACAATTAGTAAAATATCCAAGGCCAAATTTGAACTCAAGTTCTCCTACTCTAGACCCAGCCCTCCATTCACTGTTGTGAATAAGACTAACCATTCTCTAGGATTCTAAATTCAAAACACAAAGGTGAGCAGGGACAGAAACTAAAAATGCTTCGTTTCCATTTAATAACGCCATTATTTAATAACTCATATATCGAAATTAATATATAATTCATTCCAGGACTACCTCTCTCAGTAATGTAACTCATGATTTCACCTATCTTCTTTTAAATAGCATTTCTTTTATTTGTCCTAAAATGTCCTAGAACAGTACATAGAACAGTAGGATTGGTGTCGGGAAAGTCTGAAATAAAATAAATCCTACTTCAGTTGAGTGACCTCTGGGAAAGTTATTTAACCTCTTTGAGCCTTAAGTCTCCCATTTTGTAAATAAGAAGATTAAATTCAACACCTCTAGGATCCTTTCTGATTTTGCATTTGTGAATGATCCTCTCACCTCCCTGGTGAAGAGCAAAGAAAGCAGAACCAAGAGAAGATACTCACAGGAATTAAAATTTTAAAATACTATTAGAAACAAATGAAAAGAGAAAACACCAAGAGTCAACACAATTCAATTCAAATATAACAGAAAAATGTTGATTCCCTACTATCAAGGTTGATATACACATCTTCCTTTTTGGTAGCAATCAATAAACCACAAAGGTTAAAATGGCATATACCATCTGTCATCAATATGCCTTAGGAAGTTTTTCCCAACTATTTTCAAGAAATGTATTTTGTGGATGTTTTGCTGAAGTGTTTCTTAAGAAGTGACTGTTTTGACAAAATAAGAGAACAGCATCAAGAAATGTAAATTAAAATTTCTTCTTTCAAATTTCTTGACCCAGAGTTGTAATCATCAGAGATGTGATGGTCAAGTTTGAGTTCATTCTCTCCTTCATAATTTTACATATTGAAACATATGGAGCATCAACCCCTAACTTTTCAGATTGGGATCTTATTGGTTTTCCCTTTATTTTAGCCTTAAAAAGAAGCTTCTTCATCCCTTTTGATCATTTTAGTTGTCTCTCAATAGACCGGTTCAATAACTTTTCCAAAGTTGGAGAATTTTGTTGGAAAATTACAAAATCTACTTAAAGATTCCTTTTGAGGCAAAAAGAATTGAAAGAACACCCAAGTGCCAATAGGTCAAGAGATACCCAGAGTAGTTAGCTTTCAAATTCTCTCTTATCTTCGGGGAACAACATATCCTTCAAGAAGGAAAGATTGCAACAGTATGAACCAATTTAAAATTGATGCAATATGATATGAAGTTTTCTGAAAATTTCACAAAAGGCAAGTTTACAAAGAGAAAAATCACTCTTATCTGTTTAAGATAACTATTGAAGAATTTTACCTATTATCTTTAATCATTTCAGAGATCTTTCAAAGGGGTAAAATAGTCAATAATAATTTACAAATCACATGCGTGTAGCATTTTATGATTAAAATCCTTTATTAGCAACAGCTCTGTGAACAGATAATGCAAGTATAATTATCTCCATTTTAGAAATTATGAAACTGAGTCTCAGAAAGTTTAAAAGGCATATCCACAGTTCTGTAATTAGTAATAGATATAGTGAGGTGACTTGAGTTCAAGTCCTATCTCTGGTGAATACTATCTTTGTGAACTAGGAAAGGTCATTTGACAGCCCTAGGTCAGTTTCCTCAAATATAAAATGATAACACTGAACTAGCCTCTGAGGTCTATTCTAGTTCAAAATTATGATATTATGGTGAGATAACTGGAGAGGAGATAAAGAATGATCTTAAATCTGGGGCTTTGCTTCAAAAAATATTAAACACACTTTGAAAGTAAATATTTTATCCAAATTAATAGCATAAAATATTTAAAGCATAGTATCAGCCCAGTAATTCATTATACAGATTCAGATATAAAGCAAACCGAATTCTATCCTCTCAAATAACAAAAACATTAGCTAAAGAAGGAACATAACCTATGCTGGTGTTAGTCCAATCCCCAAATACTCTTTAGAAAGATATCTCACAGAGTCATTATGATCAGGGTAACCTTTATGTCCCTTATATTAGTAAGTGGAAATTGTCTTTCTCAATCTTCTATCCCCAACACCACCACTCACCATTATAATCCTTCTCTCTCTATGCCTCGCCACTCTTATTTTCCCCAATCAGTGACTACATTATCAGCCACAGTACCCCCAACTAAACCATTTCCCAATCGTTGCCATACTATTCAAAACTAACTGTCTTCATTTCTTCCTTTATCAAAATTCAACTGACTGTCAGGGAAAGGCAGATTTGAATGTAATTCAGATTTAAAGAATTAATAATAAAACCAATTCTAGGTAGATTCATATTTTTTAAATGTCTCATTCAAGAGATTTCTTCAACAAAAGAACTATAACTCTAATGGGACAATTTTAGGAAATCTGACAGCGGTTATATGGAAGGGATAGTTGGGAAGCTAGAAAGAACTTCCCCTCAAATTATATTTACTATACTAAGGGAGACAACAGTGTATAATGTATAAATAGTGGGCTTTGGAGCCAGGAAGACCTATATTTAAGTTCTGTTTCTGACACATCAATTGCGGGACAGGGCAGGAAGCCTCAAATGTCCAAGGCAATTCTGTAAGACAAGGTTTTAGAAAGTTTGCAGAAGGATATAAGGGAGGGGAATTTCCCCAAAAGAAGTTCCCAGCAACAACAACAAAAACCACTGGTGCAGGAAAAGAAATTACTTCTATGCATATTCCCCTCACTTTACCTACTATTCCTCCTACAATTCATGAGACCAGTCTGAAAGCTTTTATTTCTTTGACTTCAACCTAGTTGGGGTCAATATTGCAATAGTGTCTGTTGGCTGTTATATTTCAGATTGAAATTTTGATTAAGGGTAAATAAAGATTCTCAATATATAAAGGGATGATAATTCTATAATGAGAGAAATAATTCCAATATGAATAAATAAGCTAAAGTCTTAATTTTCTTATAAGTTTAATCAAATATATTTTAAAATTTCAGAGTGGCAAAATGATATCTATTTCTTTCATTCCACTAAGAAGATAATGAATCCTTCTTAGACTTGGGAGAAAAGGCCATATGGCTGAGTAACAGACTTGGAATTAAAAAAAACAAACAAACATAGTTCTATACTTCTCAGAACCAAATTAATTAGATAAAATTTAACAACATTAAATAAAGTTTAATAACATCATATGCTTGAAAATAGAACATAGATGGATGAGGTATGGGTAGACAAAAACTTATGTGAAACATAATAGAGAGCTTTTCTTAATTCCCTTCCCACAATCTACAATCCCAAAACACTAATTTTGTAGTTCCTCCAATATAGCCCTCTATCTCCCACTCCACACCTTTGTATTGACAGTCCCTAATGCCTAGAATGCAGCTCCTACTCACTGCCACTTCTTAAAATATCTTGCTCCTTCAAAAATCAACTCAAAAGCTGCCTTCTAAATTGACTTCCCTATTCTTACATGTTCATATGCTTATATCCTCTAATAGAATGTAAGCTCCAGGTCAAACATTGCTGTTTCATCTTTGTCTTTGAGTCCTCAAAGTTTAGCACAGTGCCTGACAAATTATAGGGGCTTCAATAAATGATTGCTGATTTGTTTAGTGGCAGTCAAAAATATTAATGAAATTTTAGGCTGCATTAACAAGAGGCCTTGTGTGTAGAAGGAAAGTGACGACCCTACATTACTTTCTGTCTTGGCCAAACAGCTGACAGTTTTACAACATTACATTTTACTAAGGAATGAATCCTGAAGAGAGTGACCATGATGTCCATCATACAAGCATTGGTTGAAAGAATTAATGATATTTACTCCGAAAAAATTAAAGACTTAGGAGTGAAATGGTAGCTGTCTTCAAGTTCAAAGGGGGACCTCATTAAATCTAGGGCTAGGCAATTGGTTTACCTTCGAGAACAAGAGAAGAAACAGGAATAATAGGGAGAAGGTGGAGAAAGGCAGATTCCATCCATGGAAAAAAAATTTCTCAACTGATAGAGCTGTGGTCATTTGAGTGAGCAGTCTCAGGACATGGTGCCCCTTCTGGGGGTGAGAGGTCTTCAAGCAGAAACTGCATAACCATTACAACTGAAATTGTACAGAGGTTTCTTGTTAAGGATAAACTAATAGGCTTGTGACGGTTCCTTACAATTCTGAGATAATCTACCTCAGGTGGTACTGTTGAAGCTGAGAACTTAATTTTCAGCAGTTTTGACCAATTTATCACTCATCTTCAATTAGAGGCAGCTAGGTGGCATAGTGGATAGAATGTTGTGCTTGGAATTAGGAAGACCTGAGTCCAAATTAGACCTCAGACACTTATTAGCTGTGTGATCCTGTGGAAGTTACTTAAACTCTGTCTCAGTTTCCTCATCTGTAAAAAAAATTGAGGATAATAGGGCTATTGTGAAGCTCAAACAACAAAGTATTTTAAAGCATTTATCACCATCTTTGCCACATAACAGACATTTAATAAATGCTCATTTCCTTTCTGATTC
>CM053584.1:68375639-68396732 GCA_028627135.1 Pseudochirops cupreus | reverse complement strand
ATGGAAGAAAATGACTTTATAAGAAATCAAGATATTATTACACAGATCCAAGCAAATGAAAAAATAGAAGGCAATGTGAAATATCTCCTTGAAAAAAACCACTGACCTGGAAAATAGATCCAGGAGAGACAATTTAAAAACTATTGGACTACCTGAAAGCCATGATCAAAAAAAGAACTTAGAAAGCATCCTTCAAGAAATTCTCAAGGAAAACTGCCCTGATATTTTAGAACCAGAGGGCAAAATAGAACTTGAAAGAATTCACCAATCACCTCTTGAAAAAGATCCACAAAAGAAAACTCCTAGGAATGTTATAGCCAGGTTCCAGAGTCTCCAGATCAAGCAGAAAATATTACAGGCTGCCAAGAAGAAACAATTTGAATACTGTGGAAACACAATTAGGAAAACCCAGGATGTGGCAGCTTCTACATTAAGGGATCAAAGGGCCTGCAATATGATATTCTGGAGATCAAGGTCACCAGCCTCACTTTCTCCTCCAGAGCCATCTGGGTCCAGTAGCCTGATATTCATCAGAACAATGAATAAATCCCATGATATGTGTGTATGTATACATGATCCTTATGATATGTGCATGTATATAAGTGTGTATGCATGCATATATACAAATATATAGTTTATATGTGTGTGATATGTATATGCATGTATACATATATGTGTGTATAACTATAATCTTCTTGCTAGTATTTATTTAAATATTTTAGCATCAATATACATTAGAAAAGTTGGTCTACAATTTTCTTTATTTATGTTCTTACTGGTTTAGGTATTGGCACCATATTTGTGTCATAAAAATAAATTAATAAGTTTCCTTCTTTGCCTATTTTTCCAAGTAGTTTATATACAGCTGGAATTAATTTTTCTTTAAATATTTGGTAAAAATTACTGGTGAAGCCATCTGACCTTGGGGATTTTTCCTTAGGCAGCTACCTCATATCTTGTTCAATTTATTTTTCTAAGATGGGATTAAGTATTCTATTTCCTCTTCTGTTTACCTGTGAAATTTATATTTTTCTAAATATTATTCTATTTCACTTATATTATCAGATTTATTCGCATACAATTGGGCAAAATAGCTCCTAATATTTGCTTTAATTTCCTCTTCATACTCATCTTGCATCTTGCATCCATGCCATATGTAAAGGAAAAAAAATATGTCATGTGCACAGTAGAATGTAAGAGAAGATTAAAAGCATGCAACAATAAATTTCCATTTCAAGAAAGCCTATATAAAAAATACTATATGTTGTGTTGAGCGCCATACACCTTTTCTTTGCTTCGTTGTAAGTTTTCTATTGTTCTCTGTTGTGTACTTTTTACTTTATTCTTTATCTCCCTTCCTCTACCCCCAACCAAGGCTACAATTAAGTGTGGAGATATGTATATATGTATGTATGTATGTGTATATGCATATGTGCATACCTATGTCCATGTGTGTGCATACACACATGTGCATATACATACATATATATGCATTCATGCATGCATAAAAATATACTTTCCCTAACAAATTCTACTCCTGATCTTTGTTTTTTTGTTTGTGCATATTTCTTATTTCCTATCCTTCCCAACTCCTCTACTTTACTTCTACCCGCTACCTTCCAGTCCTATTACTTAACCTACCCCCCCCCTTCAAGGATCCTTCCCTTATCCTCCCATTCCCATGAATCTAAACATCCTTCTTTACCCTCCTTTAACCTGTTCCTTCACACATCCCTTTAGAGATTCATCCCTTATCCCCTCCCCACTTCCTATCCCCTTACCATTTTATTTCTTTCTGAATTTAGAAAACTTTTATACTCTTCTAGATATATATGTATTGTTCCCTCTTGAACCTATTCCCAAGGAAAGTAGGTTTCCAGAACTAACAACCCTCCTCTACCATCTAATTTCTCCACATTGGTTCTTCCTCTTGTACCTCATTTGTATAATATAATTACTCTTTTTAGCTGTTCCTAAATGGTTTTACTTTTAAAATTCATATCATACTCAGGTCTACCCAATCTTTTTTATGAACTACCCAATTACTAATAACAATCTTAGACCTATGTTTGGCATACATAAAAGGTAAAGAGTCTGTCCTTATTGTGTCTCTTGTAATTAGTCTTTGGTATGTACCTTATATTTATCTTGGCTCTTGTATTTCAAATCTTCTATTAAGTTCTATGTATTTGGGGAAAAAAGCAGAAAACTAAAAAAGCCAAGTGAATAAATTAGGCTGGGATATATCATGCATGCCATACCATATCTTATAACAAATTCAAAATGAATATATGACCTTAGTAATAAAGATCATCTGATAAACAATTAGGAAAAAAGTTAGCCATATTCCTTTCACTGATATGGGTACAAAATCTATTCTTAACCAAACAAGACAAGGGGGAAAATATAAAATTTAAACTACATAATTTGATTACAATAGAACAATTAGCTTCTGCTGGAAGAAAATGATGGCATCTAGGATAAGAAGGTTGAACTGGTTGAAGGGGGGAGGAAATCTTGGTTTTTCATAGTAAGGGTTTGGTGTCTGAGATATATAAACAACTATTAGGTCTATATACCCATATCCATCCATCTATCTGTCAATCTGTTGATCTACTGATCTATATTTATAGATATACATATACATGCTACTTATAGATATAGACACAAAGATAGAGTTCAATAGAGGTGAAGGTATAGTTTACAAAAATATATTCCCTAATAAATATGTAGTGAAAGTTTGATTATAAACATGTGGTAAAACAATTCATAAAAGATTTGAAAACTACTAATAACCACAAGAAAGAATATTTCATGTCAGTAATAATAAGAGAAATGCACATCAAAACAACCATGAGGTTTCACTTCACATTCTGTGAATTAGAAAAGATGCTAAAAGATGGGACTAGTCAATGTTAGAGTAGTTATAGGAAGAAAGGCACACTGGTTCATTGCTGGTAGAGTTGTAAATCAATATGACCATTTATGGAAGCAATTTGGAATTTTAAAAATAAAGTGACTGAAATATCTATACTGTGATTCCATTGCAAGGCGTAAGAAGGTCACGAATAAAAGGAAAACACTGTATAAAATGGTTATAGTAGAGCTTTTGTGGTAGGAGGGAACTTGAAGCAAGATGGATACCCACTGATGATTAGGGAATGGCTAAACAAATTGTGGTATATGAATGCCATTAAACATTAAATTAATTTTTATTAATATTAATTATTTAATCATTAATATTAAATTAAATCATTAATATCATATATACTAAGCATGGAAAATCTCCCATGATCTGATGCAATGAAGTAAGAGCCAATACAAATGTGTGTGCGTGTGTGTGTGTGTGTTTGTGTGTGTTTGTGTGTGTGTGTGTGTGTGTGTGTGTGTGTGATCACTATAACAATCTCAATGGGAAGAACAGCTGCAAAGCAATTAAAATTGAATGTTGCCCAATTACAAAGAATAAGCCTGACCTCAAAAAAGAATTATGAGAAAACAGCCCCACTCCACCACTTTGTAAAGGCTAGAAGTCTACAGATATGCTACATTATAAAAATCTTGAGATTTAATACATGTGTTAATCAATTTTGCTTCTTTATTTCTCTTCTTAGTCTAACTTTTTTTCTCTAAGATATTATTTATTATATGAGATGACTCAGGGGAGAAGGAATGATACAGGCTGACATTCTGGCAAAGTTAAAAAAAAAGATATCAAGGATAATTTTTTTTTTTAGGAAGAGAGATCATTGGTAACTTTGGAGAGAGCAATTTCAATAGAATAATAAGTTAGAAGCCAGATAAGAGAGTTTAAAAGAGGATGAGAAGAAAGAAGACAACAGCAGCTTCTTCAAACAGTTTAGCCATGAAAGAGAAGAGAGTAATGATGATAGCTATTTAGGATAATAGGATCAAAAGATTTTGTTTGGTTTTTTTTAGGATTGGAGAGCCATGGGCATATTTGTAAGTAACAGAATAGTAGAAAGTAAGTAGAGAGAGAGACTGAAGATAGTATACATATACACACAGGTTGAGAACAGCTGCTATATAGTGTTTGCCTGAAAGGATCGGTTCTCAACCTGTGGGTTGTGACCCTTTTACATGGGTTGCCTAAGATCATCAGAAAACACATTTCCAACGGTCTTAGGAACCGAGACACCATTCCTCTATCCATCTCCAGGTGGGTCCACCCACAGGCAGATACGCCCACATACCAGTATTAAAGGGTCGCAGCATTAGGAAGGTTGAAAACCACTGCAAGTCTGAGAGTATATAGCACAGGAGAAATTTCAAGTAAGCAAGGATTATTTAGGAAACTCCTTTTAACTTAATAGGTACATTAATAAAAATAAAATTTTCATTTCTCAAGGTGATACTCATGTATCAAATCCTCTGCATATGATTCCCTCAAAGATATGGCTGAAGTCTATGGGGTGTAAATATAAAAACAAAATTTTTAAAAATTATAAAAGACCAAATTACCTTGGAAGCATTTTTAAAGAAACAAATACTTAGCAATTTGTGTCGAGCATTCTCTTTTTTTGTAAATACACACACACACACACATATTTGAGAACATTTGATTTCACTTCCTCAACTGATGTTAGTCAATAAACATTTATTATATGTGCCACTATGTGGTAGAATCTGCTTGACCTGGCTCAGTGTTTCAGCTGAAGAACAGTCTTCTCCCACAGTTCCTTTTTCATCACTCTTAGGTGATGTGAGAAAGATGGACAAATGTGTGCAAAACTTCATTGCTACATAGAGAATTAGTGCTAGGCTATTGTGTGCCCTCCTTCCTGGATTAATATCTGATGGCATCAGAAATGGGTTCAGTGGGTATACCACAAAAAGATGTTGAAGAAAAGCCTCTCAAATACTACAGGATGGGAACTCCAAACAGCAGCCTGAAACTGTAGCAGAGAGAGAAATACAGACAAATTTCCAAAAGCCTAGCACAAGACTTTCATTTTGGAATTGCAATGCTAAGAAATTTTCATTATGGGATTGTTGAGGCTAGGGAGTTCTTACATAATGCTTCTAACTTCCTTTCTGTCAATAAAATGTTCTGCAATTCTGTTACTTCTTTGCTTGCAAATGTGAAGTTGGTAACAGACTTCTGATTTATTAATTGAAATGAATTTTCCAGATGGGAAGTAAGTGTGCCATTACCCAACATATAATCTGACCACAGAAAAGGACACAGTGTGGTTCAGTGGAAAGAGCCTGAATTTTCGAGTAACAGAACCTATATTCACATCCCACTGCTGATGTTTACTACCAGTATGACCTTGGACAAGTCACTTAATCCTGAGCCCCAATCTCCTTGTCTGAGGTCCTTTCTAACTATAAACTTGTGATTCTATGAATGCCAATACACATCCCTTTAAACATGCTAGAAAAATGTTGATACTTAAATACCAGTATTCCACACATATATTATTCTGCTTCTTTTCTCAGAGATATTCTTTCCAGCGTCATGGTCCTAGCACACTGAAATAGGAGAAAAGATCAGTATTTCACTTTCCAGAGATTTCAGATTCTTGATGAAACTTTTTAGCTGTAAATTCTAAAATCCTTCCTTTCCTCTTTCCTTCCTTCCTTTCTTTCCTTTTGCATTCCCATTCTTCCCTCCCCATCCCTTCCATCCTTCCCATTTTTTTCCTTTCTTCCCTCCTCCTTTCTTTTCTTTTTCTTTCCTTCCTCATTTTCTTAATTTCTTTTTTTTCTGTAGTTTTTATTCTCTACTGATTTAGCATCTTCTTTTTATATATTGGCAAAAAAAAACAAACCAAATCTCACATCTCATGGCTGTAGAATTCCAAGTCGTCCTGCCAGAAAGTGGTTGGGTATTTTTCTCCATAAAGTTGTGCAGCTATATGAAATCACTTAAGGGCATGCTGCTTTTTGACTTGATACCATTTTTACCTTCTCTGTTTGAAGTTATCTCAGTTTAGTTTGCTATAAAGCAGTCTCTTAAGGAGCCTGTTGCAACCCCTGTGCAAAAAATTAGAGAAAAGTACTGACTTCCCTACCCTGGATCAAACCTACTGTTAGAACTATGCGCCAAAGAGACCCTAGAAAGAACAAATACCAGTTGGGTGCTTCTGCTCCTGTGCAAAGGGAGCACTCAGTTAGATCTCTACCTTAAACCCTTAGTTACTATACCTACATACCGTGTCACAGCTTATTATTTCCCCCACCACCACCTTTCCCCATCCCAACAAGCAGGGTCAAAGATGAATCTGACACACTAGGATATTGTCTGTCCTAAAAGATAGAAATGTGTGGCTCTTAAATTGACAGTGTGAATAAAGCATGGAGCGAGGACAAAGTCATTTTCCTTCAATTTAGTTTTCCCATTTCTCTAAATGGGACTATTCCCCAGATACCCCAGTGGCAAGACAGGTACTATTATAGTCAGCAGTAACTGGACTTGACCCATTTAGATTGTCACTTCCAGACAATCTAATATCATTCTCAGCCTGGAACTTGTTCCGTCATTGACTGGCTGACTCATGATTCCAGAAAATGAAATTTCTCCCAGCATGACTGCTACTTGATGTGGCTCTGCAGGGAATTCTTGGCTGGCATCTGTTCCCTCACCCATAAAGAAGGTTTTGTTTTTTTTTTCATATTGCCATTATTTTTCACTGTTGGCAAGAGAAAATACGTTACAACTCAGGGGAGGGGAGACTTTTTTTTTTTTGCTTCAAGAAAATGTATAGTTCTGAGAATTACATTTAGGAAATCATTGAAAATATTGGCATTTTAGGAACATTTACCTAGATTTAAAGACTACACTACCAGTCCTTTAGTCATAGACTCATGGAGTTAGGAAAGAGAATAGGCCAAAAGGAACTTTGAGTTTCATTATTTTGTTTGTAAATTCAAAGTAAGGAAACTTACACTGTAGAAATTTCCTGAACCAAAGTAGATTAATCATAGCTGTAATTTATAGTCTTAAAAAGTTACAAATAGCATTGAGAGTTTAAATGAGTTGCCCATGGAGCATTAAGCCAGGCTTAAACCCACATTTTCTTGACTGTATCCCTGAGCCTCTTACAGGCTAGGCTTCCTGTCTCAGGACATTAGTACTTGCTATTACTCACCTTTCTGAAATAGATGGTACTTCATTGGGGGTATTGATGTTTGCTGGAATTAGCCTTTTAATTTTGTTTTTTTCCCCATGTAGCTTCATGTTTATGCATATTTAGTAGTGCAACATTGATTAAAAATAATTGATTTTAAGTTTTTTTGGTTTAATGTTTTGTTCAGTAGATTATAAGCAACACAGTTCGGTCTGTGACAGTGTTCTGGTTCTAATATGATATTGTTTGAAATCTCTAGGTATTGATCTATATTGATAGTACAGGAATTTGTTATCTGTCATTTTCTGAAAGATACTAAAGTTCTGGTTTATAATTTGAGCCATCACTGCCAAATCTTGATAAATATCCAGTAGAGACTATATTTTCATAGTCCTCATGGATGGGTAGCACTAGCATTTTCTTACATAATCTACATTGGTCACTGTCTGGACTCCTTAAAGATGGGTCTTCCATAATTTCTGGGGCCAATGGCCTAATGCTGAATCACCAACATAAACCCCTTTACACAAACACATCCACATGACCCAAACATTTGGTTGATGCTTCTTTGTTGATATATTCTTTAACCTGATTTATACAGATGGTTCTTAGCTACTTCTTATACTCCATCTAAAGCAGGGCTTCTTAATCATTTGTGCCAGGAACCTTTTTTGGCAGACTTGTGAAGTCTACAGATTCCTTCTCAGAATGACATTTTTAAATAATTGAAGAAAATGCTAAATTTTAGTTATACTTTAGTCTTAAAATGAAGATCTACTTTTTTCCTATCCAAGTTCACAGACCCCCTGAAATCTATCCACAGATCATTTGGAGGTTAAGAACCCCTCTTCCAGAAGTAAACTACTTTTCATTATGTCATTGAGTAGTATTTATCAGTTTTTACTATGGCTCAATGAAGCAATGTCTCTTTGTTCTTAAAATATTTCTGTAACTCCTTTAACTTTTTTGTCATATGTTCTAAATATATCCACAAATTCTTTTCTCTTACGGTGAAAAATTGTCCATATTTTTATAGATGTTTTATAATAGCAGTCCCTGTGATTCATTAATATTGTATGGAGGCTTTGAAGGATGCATTTCAAACCTGTTGAACCATTTTAATTATGAAAGTGTACATTAAGACTGGAATTGTGTAGGTCTTAAATTCACCATGTGTGTATGTACCTGTCTGTATATGTGTGTGTGTGTGTGTGTGTGTGTGTGTGTGTGTGTGTGTATACAAACACAGAAAGAGAGAGAGAGAGAGAGAGAGAGAGAAAGGGAGACAAAGGGAGAGGGAGGGAGGGTGAAAGAGAGAGAGAGAGAGGGAGAGAAAGACAGAAAGAGAGAGAGAGAAAGAGAGAGGGAGAGAGGGAGAGAGAGGGAGAGAGAGAGAAAGAGGGAGCAAGAGAGAGAGTATTCAGCTACAATTTCCTTTTTGCTTGATGTGTCTTTCCTGGGAAAGATCAATACATTTGTAGGCACAGTCTTCAGTTATTGGTTTAATGTGATATCTACATATACTATTAAGTTTCATTTAAAAAAGATAATTATAGACTTATAGCTAGAAAGAATTATAGTGAACTTAAGTCACATCCCTGAAAGATTTCATGCTTTAATCAGTTGTTCTAGACATTGTTATTTTGGTTGAATTTTAAAAATCAAGCCAGTTTTCCATGTGGATTTCAGATATTCTAGCCTTCCTAGTATATCGGTATTTACTTTCCACATTTACAGTACACAAACAAGCCACAGGTGTCTGAGTCAGAAGCTTTCTGATACTAATCAAAGACAGTATAAATATTAATATACTTTGGGGCATGTTGCTGAATAATTACTGAATCAATAATAAGATACTCGTTACACATCTGGTACTTTTGTCATGCTTGTATCCTTCATCCAAAGCTCCTCAGCCTTCTTGTAAGATTTTGTAGATTTATTTTTGATACAAGTTGTTAATGCTTTGGATAAAGTCCAGAAATGTTTAATCTGCCTAAATTTGAAGGAGTCACTGGTTTTCCACATTTGATAACAGGCAAAAAAATAACTTCTGTTAAGAAAGGTAGGACCATGCTTATGCCTAAGAGGAATCTGGTAAAGAGCCTTGCTAGTGTGTCATATGTACCTGTGAAACGTACGACCCAATAATTAGGGCTCCTTTAAGACCCCCATCCCATTTTCCAGTTATGTGGAGAGCCAATTTCAATCTGCTTCCTTGATATAACTACTGTCTTATCCATTATATCAATGTCGTTCAAACTTTAATTTTGCCTTTTTTTTTTGCACTGAGTCAAAGACACACAATTTATTCTTGTCTATATGAATTTTAAGTTGCATTTAAATATTTTTGGCTAGATGTGTGATTTCATCCATGTTGGGGAAGCACCTGTGGGAAAACTCAACTCTGTCAAAGCAAATCCTCCGCTCGTCTGTAACTGAAAGCCTCAGAGCGCCGCCCGCAGCAGTGAGAGATATTTTTAGATCTTGTATGTTATTTGGCAGTTTCCCTGGTTGTTATTTTAATTTCTTCTTGTGATTTTTGAGGTAGCTTTACAGTTTTGATTCAATTTATTTAATGTGCTTATATACAATTATTTTTTCACCATCATTTCTACCATCAAATCCCTTTTGTTTAAACTTTGGCAGAATTTTATCTTTTTAGGTCTTTAGCATTGCAAAGTTTTTGTGTGTTTTTAATTAGCTTGCAGATTTTCTTTGATTTACTATTGATTTTATTGATCCAAAATAGAAGCAGGTAACATGGTCTCTGTGTGGTCTTGATCCATTTTAGGGTTGGGGGAAGTCTGTATGTTCCCTACGGTATGATTCATAGGAAGATTCTGGGGCAGGGTTCTCAGAGGATGTGGGGGGCGAGGTAGAAACTGAACTAGGATGCCAACAGGGAAATCTCATCCTGTCACACTGGGTAGGGTAATGAGAGCTCATATCCTGCTGCCAAGGTCCTGGGTATGGGGTTAAGTAGGATATCTGGGAGTCCTGATTTTAGTTACTGTCCAGGAGTAAATTTGGGGATGTAGACTAAAGTATGGCAGTCCCAGCTACCCTTAATTGACTGGGAACAAGAGCCAGGACATATTCCTACCTTACTTAGGACCTTACTTAGGTCCAGCCGCTCAGCATTGACTAGCAAATGATTCCTACATTTTCAGTGTGTTTCAATGTGTCCTGTTCAGTAGGGGCAGAAGAGGAATAGGGGTGTATCTCACACTAGATGCTAACTTAATGACATGGCAGATAACAAAAACTCAAAACTGAAATAATTTGAAAGTGTATTAAGTCATCCTGCAGAGGGGAAAGCAAAAAAGAGGTGAGTTTGTCACCCCTTGTGTCTGTAAGTTACACATTATGGGGGGGGGAGGGTGAAAGAACAAGGAAACAATTGCTGATTGGCCAACACCAAGGCAGTTTCTAGAAAACACACATTAGTAGCTTGAAATGTATAGCAGAATAACTTACATTAATCTTCAGATCTGAAAGGTTTCAGGTCAGCATAACCTAAGTCCTGAGTTAAGCATTAAACAAATCTAGTCTCTGGGGAAAAAGTCTGATTTTTCAGCCATGCAGGTGTGGTAGATAAAAGGTGAAATGATTGAGGAAATAAAGGCCCAATTTTCTGAGCATATCAATTTATGAAGCAATGCATGCCAACTGCTCAACAAACCAGGACCAGACATCTCCTTAGCTTAAGCCTAGACCCTGAATACATGGGGAGACTTTTATACATTGAAAACAATTAACCAATAATGTAAATTAATTAAAAAGGAGATAATACAATATTAGGTGATTTGAGTTCTGGTTGGAGGAGAGATTAGGGACTTTCCAAGGTGGGAAGGGGAAAACAAAGAGGTCCAATTCCCTGAATTCAGAAAAAGATTTGCCTCACTCCCTGAAGTCTCTATAAACAATTAGAGGATCATGGAAACAGTAACTGATTGATCAGTATGGGGCCAGTTTTCAGATGTGATGTATGGGTTCTTGAAATGTGTAACTGCGAAAAAAACTCCTTGAATAAATCTTTAGATAGGACTGGATTTCTGGTCTGCATGATCTGGGTCCTTAGTTGAGCATCTCTAAGCAGCAAGTAGAAATAGTACAGCTTCCCAGTCATGCAGGGCTAGCTTCAAACAGTACAATAAGGTTTTCTACCAATTCCTACAATTGAATATTATTTTTTATAAGAGAGAAGTTGTACTGAACCCACAATTGAACAGAAACTAAGCTAGCTCCAGAAATCAATCACAACACAGAGGAAATTTGGTTCACTCAATTCCCATAATTAACCACTTGTTGTCCTAATCCCCTCAATTCCCTTACAGTGCTAGGTTCAAACAATGCCATAAAGTCTTCCCACAATTATCAAGTCAGGCTTACCATGCTCTATATCAACCTATGCACACTGAACTTGATTAGTTCTGGCCATCCAGAAGAGGTTAGAGGAAAGGACCCAGGATCCTCTCTCTCCCTTCTACCTGATTTGGCAAGGAGACAAAAAAGTGTTGAATAAAATTAGAGGTGGAAATGACAGGTCTAGTTCAATGCAGACTACCTGACCCTATGTCACTGGAACCAGAATTGGTTATTACAGTCTTTCCAATTTCATTTTTTAATATTTTCTAATGTCATTATTCTTGGCAGGATAGAATTCTTTGATTGACACTTGATAATGATATGAAGACTTACATGAAATGATGCAGAGAAAAGCAAGCAGAACCAAGATAATATGGATTACAAAAGATACAGTGATTACAAGAAAAAAATGGAAGAAACAAAATTAAATGCTGAATAATCATAATAAGCAAACTCTGCCCTAAAGAAGAGTTCACAAAATGGATACTGCTCCCATAAATGAAGAGAGGCAGCTGTGAAGTATTGCATATTCTTATCAGACACTGTAGAAATATTGTTCTGTTTTACTAAACTGTTTTTTTTTACTTTGTATTTCAATCTTTATTATAAGGAATGACTCATTCAGGATTGGAAAGGAGAGACATACAAAAAGTAACATGATATAAAAAAGATATTAATAAACATCTATCTTTCAAATAGGTTTACTACTATTATTTGAACCCTTTATCCTCCATGATGAATGTATATAGCTCAAAAATAATTGAAAAGGCACAATGTGTGTGTTACTTTTTAAATTTAAAACCTAGAATAAGTAATGAGCATGGCATCTGAAATGACTAGGATGGACAAATCTTTCTTCTTCAATGTAAAACAACTCAGCCACTAGGAAAAAAAATTAATTTGGGCTTATATCCTCAGTTTGACTACAGATCTTTTTTATTTTTTCCCTTTCTTTGGAAACTCCTCAGGCTATAGAAAAGTTGACTCCTACTGGATAAGTGTACTCACTGACACATATCATCTTTCTTGATTTCTAATTCTTCTTAATGTTTGGTCAAGTAACCAACTTCATTTGTCTATGGGAGTTTCAATTCTACAAGGAAAAAACTCTGATATTACAATTTCATTTCTCTGAGTTGGCTAAAATTAATACTCCTAAGAAACCTATTTGGATGTAATAAATTCTGATATGTCTCTCTGGGAGTCATATAAGCCTAGTATATGTTCTTGACAACCATTTCAAATATAAAATAACATTTTGAAAGTTGATGTTGTTGGACATTTTAAAAACCTTGTACATACTGAAACATTTTTGCACCAGAAAGTCAATAAACATTAAGTGGCTAATATGTGCCAGACTCTGCGTTAAGGACTGGGGATAAAAAGAAAAGCAAAGAATAGCCCCTTGCTTTCCAGGAGCTCAGAATCTAATACAGGAGACAATGGTTTGAATGAGAAAATAAGTTTTAAAAGGAAGGGAGTTGGAAAAGGCTTTTTTTCCCCCTTGTAATTAGCTTTTTATTTATTTATAGCTTTAAAAATTCATTTCCACAAGATTTTGAGTTACAGTTTTTCTCCCCATCTCTCCCCCACCCCCATCCCAAGATATTGAACTTACTGAATACCCCTTCCCCAAGTCAGCTCTCTCCTACATCCTCCCCCACCCCACTCCCAACTTTCTAGTAGGGCAAGATGGATTTCTATACCCCAGCGCCCGTATACCTTATTTCCCAGTTGCATGTAAAAAAACAACTTTCTTATTAACATTTGTTTTTAAAACTTTGATTTCCAGTTTCTTTCCCGTCTTCCCTCCTAATCCACCCACACTGGGAAGATAAGCAATTCAATACAGGTTATACATGTGTAGTTACACAAAGCATTTCTATAGTAGTTGTATTGTGAAATACTAACTGTATTTCCCTCCATCCTATCCCACCCCCCACTTATTCTATTTTCTACTTTGACCCTATCCCTTTTCAAAAGTGTTTGCTTCTAACTACCCTCTCCCCCAATCTGTCCTCCCTTCTATCACCCTCCTCTTATCCCCTCCTCCCCTACTTTCCTATAGGGTAAGATACCCAATTTAGTGTGTATATTATTCCCTTCTTAAGCCCAATTCAATGAGAGTAAGGTTGACCCGTTTCCTTTCACCTTCCTGTTCTACCCCTCCATTGTAACAATTATCTACCCTCCTTTCTATCCTCCCCCCTCTTATCCCCTTCCCCTATTTTCCTGTAGGGTAAGATACTCAGCTGAGTTTGCATGTTATTCCCTCCTTAAGCCCAATTCAATGAGAGTAAGATTGTCCCGTTCCCTTTCACCTTCCTGCTCTTTCCCTCCACTGTAACAGTTTTCTCTTGCCTCTTTTTTATGAGATAATTCGCCCTATTTTTTCTCTCCCTATTTCTTCTCATTACATTCCTCTCTCACCTCTAAATTTTATTTTTTGGATATCATCCCTTCCTATTAAACTGAGCCTGTGCCCTCTATGTGCACACGCACACCTACACATGTATTTATATGCACATATACCCTCCTATATAAATGGGCCATATATGTACTCATATTTATATTTATATTCCCGCCAACTGTCCTCCTGCTGAGAAAAGTCTCATCAGTTATAATTATCATTTTTCCATGTAGGAATATTAATAGTTCAACTTCAATAAGTTCCTTATGATTTCTTCTTCCTGTCTGCCATCTCACGCTTTTCTTGCTTCTTGTATTTGAAAGTCAAATTTTCTGTTCAGCTCCAGTTTTTTCATCAAGAAGTCCTCTATTTCATTGAATGAGCATATTTCCCCCTAAAGCACTATACTCAGTTTTTCTGGGTAGGTGATTCTTGATTTTAATCCTAGCTCCTTTGACCTCCAAAATATCATATTCCAAGCCCTTTGATTCCTTAATGTAGAAGCTGCTAGATCTTGTGTCATCCTGGTTGTGTTTCCACAGTATTCAAATTGTTTCTTCTTGGCTGCTTGGAATATTTTCTTCTTGATCTGGGAACTCTGGAACCTGGCTATAATATTCCGAGGAGTTTTCTTTTGGGGATCTTTTTCAAGAGGTGATGGATGAATTCTTTCAAGTTCTATTTTGCCTTCTGGTTCTAAAATATCAGGGCAATTTCTTCTTGAGAATTTTTTTCAAGAATGATTTCTAGGTTCTTTTTTGATCATGGCTTTCAGGTAGTCCAATAATTTTTAAATTATCTCTCCTGGATCTATTTTCTAGGTTGAGTGGTTTTTCCAATGAGATATTTCACATTGCCTTCTGTTTTTTCATTTGTTTGGATCTGTTTTATAGTATCTTGATTTCTCACAAGTCATTAGCTTCCATTTGCTCCAATATAATTTTGAAGGAATTGTTCTCTTTAGTGAGTTTTTTAAATTTCTTTTCCATCTGGACAGTTCAGCCTTTTAAGGCATTTTCCTCCTCATTGGCTTTTTGGACCCATTTTGCCATTAGAGTTAGCCTATTTTTATGATGTTATTTACTTCATTGGGGGGGGGGGTCTCCTTTAGCAGGCTGTTGACTCATTTTTCATGATTTTCTTACTTCACTCTCATTTCTCTTCCCAATTTTTCCTCCATTTCTCTTACTTGATTTTCAAAATCCTTCTTGAGCTCCTCTATGGATTATAACCAGTTTATATTTTTCTTGGAAGTTTCTGATGCAGGAGTTTTGACTTTTTTGTCTTCTTCTAGTTCCATGTTTTGATCCTTTTTGTCCCCAAAGACTGCACTTCCTCTTCTTGCTCATGTTTCCAGCCAATTACTTGACTTTTGAGCTCTTTGCCACAGTAGAACTCTGCTTCCAGAGTGGAGAGAGCTATGTACCAAATTGCTAGGGTTTTCACAGTTGCCAGAGCTATGAAGAGGGTGCCCTCTCTACAGCCACCACAAGTTCTGGCACACTGGAGGTTCTCACCCCAGAACCACCACCCAAGACTGCAAGCAAGTCAAAGCAAGAGTGATCACCCTCTGAATGGTTGCTTGGTCTCCCTACAATTTGCAGGCCAGGAGCTCCTGAGACAGCCATGTGGCAGCAGCTGCGAGGGTGCCACCTGCCACCTTTTGCCCTGGGGGATGGATCATGCTCTTCTGTCACCCAGTTCCAATAGAATTCTCTACTGACCTTTTACTTTCTATTTGACATTTGTGGGTTGAGAAGTCTGACTACTGCTACAGCTGCTTGTGATTCACTCTCCTGAAGTGTGTTCTGGCCAGTCTGTGCTGCTGGTTGGGGCTGCCCTGGGTCAGGACCTGCATGGCTCACATGGGACTGCTCAGCCCCTAGTCCAATGCGATAGACCCTTCCCATCAGCCTGCCAGGCTGCCTTCAGTGGGAGATTTGTTTCTCTGTGTCACTTTGTGTGTTCTATAGCTCTAAAATTTGTTTAGAGCCATAGTTTACAGGCATTAGATGTGGTTGGAACAGGAGCTCACCTAATTTCCTGATTTTACTCTGCCATCTTGGCTCCACCCCATGAAAAGAGGAATTTAGTAGAAACTTAAAGGAAGTCAGGGATTCCAACAGGCAGAGACAAAGAGAGATTTGCAGGTATAGAGGACACCCAGCAAAAATACTCAGAGTCAGGAGATGGGATATCTTAGGTAAGGGACAATGAGACCAGTGTCATAAGATCAGAGTATGTGGCTGGGAATAAAGTTTAAGAAGACTGAAAAGGTAGGATGAGGCCGAGTCATAAAGAATTTTGAATACTATATAGAGAATTTTATATTTGATCCTGGAGGTATTTGAGACCCCCTAGAGGTTACTGAGTGGAGAGTTGGGGAGTGACACGGCCAGACCTGTGCTTTAAAAAAAATTAACTTTGACAAATAAATAGAGGATGGATGAGAGTCTAGAGATTCAAGGCAGGAAGAATCACCAGCAGACTATTGCAATAATCCAAGATTAAGGTGATTAGGGCTTGCAACAGAGTGGTGGCAGCATCGAGAGGTGGGGCAGGTATCTGAAAGATGTTGCAAAAGTGAAATATGTGGATTGTGATAAGAGATTGGATATGAGAACCGAAAAATAGTTGAGGAGTTGAGGATAACTACTAGGCTATGTGACTGGGGGACTGGGAGGATGGTGGTACCCTCAAAAGTAATAGGGAAGTTTGGAAGAGAAGAAGATCTGGGGAAAAGATAAATTAGTTACATTTTGGGCATATTGAGATTAAGATGAATACTGAACATCAAGTCCCTGATGTCTGAAGGGAAGTCACAGATGGAAGAGAAGGGAAGGGAAGGGAAAGAGAGAGAAAGGGACTGGAGGGAAGGAAAGAAAAGTGTTCTGATAAGTAGAAGGAAATCCAGGAGTGAGTAGAGCTCTGAGAACCTAGAGAAGAGGAAGATCGACAGTATCAGAGGCTACAGAGAGATCAAGAAGAATAAGGATTGAAAAAAAGGCCACTAGATTTGGCAGTGAGACCACTGAGTATCTTTGGAGAGAGTAGAAATTAGGAAGTTGGAAGCCAGATTGTAAGGGGTTGAAAAAGAGGGTGAGAGAAGAGAAAGTAGAGGTACCTATAAGACTTTTCTCAAGGAGATTAGCCACAAAGGTCAGAGTGGTATCAGATTATATTTAGCAGGGATTAACAGATCAAGTAAGGGTTTGGGAGGGAGGTGACTAGAAGGGATATGAGCATGTTTGTAGGCAATACAGGAGAAGTCAGGAGACAGGGAAAATTGAAGGTAAGAGTGAGGCTGATAAAGAGGACAAGCTGGTGGTGAAGACAGGATAGAATGAGATCCTCAGTAAGGTGGAGGGGTGGACATTGTTAGAGTCAAATCACCTCTTATAGAAAGAGGTGAAAGGAGAAGAGAGTGGCAGAGAGCATCAGTGATATAGGAGAGCACCTCTGGCCTAATAAATCTACTTCATGATCCAGAGATGAGTGAGACAGCTGGTTGTCTTAGTGCATAAAGGGCTGCCATGGCAGTCAAGAAAACTCAAGTTCAGATTTTGCTTCAGACAGCTCAGTGACTATGAACAAGGCACCCAGATTCTCTGAGTCTCAGTTCTCCCCACACACCATCTACAAATTGGGATAATACCTACACCCCCCCCAGGGATACCAAGGATCAAACGAAATAATGTGTAATGTTATTATGAATTTAAAGCTTGAAATGCTATATAAATACTAGCTACTATTATGTGTGCATATGTATATATGTATAAATATGTATATATACTTTTTTTTCATCCCTGCATCCCCTGCACTTAGCATAGCCTCATCCATATAAACCTTAGGTACCTACTATGTGTATCAAGTACCTCTGTTTCCAGGGTCACTGAAACAGAACCCCCAGAGTATGCCACACGCCCTATATAACACAAATAACTTTTGCCTATAAGAATTTAAGACTGAGGACACCTTTCATTTTGTAAAGTCTGAGGCAATGAAAAGAATTGAAAACATTCTCTGCTGGGGGAATATTGCAGAGTTGAGAATGTGTAAGGGGTAGTGATGGCACAGTGAGAAGAGGAGTCTGTCTGAAAGATGAACAATACTCTTACCTGCTCCTTCTCATTTCCACCATTGGGGGGTAGTGAAAGAGTAAGGGGCTGGTAGAACCAAATCAAAGCAGGGCCATAAATGCTGCCTCCTCTGAGCTACCGGATTTGCTAGTTTCTAATAAACAATAGCTTGGATTTATAAAGGAAGTTAAGGTTTGCAAAAAAAAAGTTTTTATACATTATTTTATTTTATACGCACAAAAACCCTATGAGGCAGATACTACTATACCCATCTTTAGAGATGAGGAAACTGAGGCACAGAGAAGCTAAGTAATTTTTGTCATTTCTATGTTCTTTAACTCATCTTCTGCTCCCTCCTTTCTCCTAACTTGGAGAGACTGGTTGGTACAAAGCAGAGGATTGGCCAGAATTAGGCAAGTTCTTTCTGTTCTTTCAGTGAGTTTACTGATGTATAAAATGAATGTATTAAATAAACTCCATTTCAGTAACTCTCTATTACCTCCAGGTTCAAAAAACAAAATTTTCTATTTGGTGTTCAAAGACCTTCATGACCTGGCCTTGTCCTATCTTTCTAGACTTCCTATACTTTGTTTTCAGACCACTAAGTCTTCCTCTGAGATCCAGTGACACTGGGCTCATTGCTCTTCTGCAGATAAGATAACTGTATCTCCAGCCTCCAGGTATTTTCAATAGGTGTTCTCCATGCATGCAGTTTTCTCCTCCCCCATCTCTGTCTTCTGCCCTTCCAGATTTCCTTCAAGTTGCAGCTAAAAATCCTACCTTCTACAGGCAGGAAGCCTTTCCTGACTCCCCCTTAACATGTCTCTCTGTTGAAGATCAAGGACTGTTCTTCATCATTCTGTGTATCCTCATTGGTCAGCACAATATCTGGCACACAGTCAGCATTTAATAAAATTTTGTTGATGGACTGACTGACTTAGATTATGTCTAAAGTTTCTCTTAGCTTTATATCAGAAGATTTCTTCATTATTACTTTTTCTTAAGTTTTATTCAGTTCTCAAAATTCTCACTTTTTCTCTTTTGTAACTTCAATCCTTTCTCAAATGTTCCATTAAGCCATTGTCTTTCTGATTCTGTATCTTTTTTTAAAGAAGTGCATCTTTGCCAAAAATGAAAATCGGTGTACATAGCAAATCTAAAAATACAGAGGAAGTGATGACTTAGTTCAAAATAAGTGTATCCACAGAAACACGATAGCATTGTAAGCAGATTAAATGTAAGTTTACTTAAGGTAGAGCCAGTAAAATCAAAACTGATCGGGTCCAAAAATGGTATTGCAATAGTTTGTGTATTTCAATATATGCCAACCCTTCATATTTGACTCTTCCATTTATCAATGATCTGGATATATACCTTTCAGTGCTACAGAAAACAATCCAATCATTCATGCTTTCTAAGCCTGTGTGACTTTTATACATAACCCCTTCTAAAGTCTCTATAGCAGGTACACCCAAACTGCAAGAGGAACCAGGAAGGGAGGGGGCCTTCCTTGAGATCTTTTCACTTTACCTATTGTATCAACAATGCAGTAGTCACAATGCCTATGGTAATTATAAATATGCTGATATGGTTATTAATCACAAAATGTAACAAGCTCTCTACATGGGGGACATAGCTAGAACATTTATTCAAATACCAGAACACTGAGTCCCAAAACCAAAATGTCAAAGCCATCACAGTATCCATGGAGTTGCCAAACATAGTTAATGCAGTAAACACCCATATTCTCAAGCCTTCAAAACAGAACAGGCTATTTCAGGCAAAGATCCTCCTCTCCTCACTGACTGTAACTGCTCAGCCTCCATGCAGCTTGCTCCCAGCAGCTCTGGCCCCACACAGTTCCCATCCCTGGCAGTCCTCAGCAGGAGTCCTTAGCAGAAGTTCTTGCTGGCTCAAAAAAAGGAGTTCCCACCACTGCCACTGCTTCCAGTTACCATGCTGGCTCCAGCCTGGCTAAACTTGGCTCTGGCTCCTTCCTGCCCCACCCCTTCCTGCTATATCAGCAAGTTCAAGGGGCATGGAAGATCTTCAGATCCCATTACTATTACATGTGTATGTAAATAGACTATATAAGCTGCCTGCTGATTACTGTATATCACTATTTGGCCATATGATCGGCCAGTTTCCGTATCCAGCCATATATCTTTCAAATGGCTTTAAACTCTATAACACTGGTAGTTGTATGGCAAAGGATAGGATGTTGGGCCTGAAGTCAGGAAGACCTCAGTTTGGATCCTGCCTCAGGTGTTAATTTATTTCCCACTTTAAGACTAGTGGACCTAAGAAATGGGAAATTGAAGAGACTTAACCAATTATCATATGGCTATGTCATTACCTAAGCAGGGTTTATTGATGTCAGACTCTATGCTCTTTCCATTAAACCATTCTTGAGCAGCTAAGGACCTTGGAAAGGGCAAAGGACTTGAAATCATGACCATGGCTAAGGCACTTAACCTCTATCTGCTTCCATTCCCTCATTTGTAAAATGGGATCAATAATAGCATCTATTTCCCAGAGTTTTATGAAGTAAAAATTAGTTAATGAATGCAAAGTGTTATGCAAACCTTAGAGTACTATTATAAAAATTATAATTATAAAATTGTTAAGTCACTATTCCTGTATTACAATTATGTATGACTATATATTACAGCTACTTAACAACTAAAGTAATAACTATAGTCCAATCTAAAAAATGAGGGAAAACTACTAAATTGAACCATCTAAGCTAAATAAAGTTCAAGAACTTTAAAAAATGTCATTAGTTCTAACTCATGAAGTATACAACATATCTTCTGTTCCTTGCTGAGGCCTCAGGGTACTGCTTGTTTTTTTGTTTTGTTTTGTTTTGAATCCACTATTAATATACAAGAAACAAAACGGATTTTTTTTTTTGCAGAGGGGATGTATTGTCTTCTCAAGTGATAGAACTACTTCAAAATAATATGAAAACCCTGAGTTAATACTGTATAAAAACATTAAATTTATCTTCTTTCCATGCCTCCCAGTGCCTTTGATTGGTTTGCAAATGTTCCCGTGTGATGGTAAATGATTCCATTGCAGTGATAATAATTACTGGCAGAGACATGGAACATTATAACAGTAAGAACTCATATTTGTTCTC
>CM053584.1:68354059-68374059 GCA_028627135.1 Pseudochirops cupreus | reverse complement strand
ATCTATGTAATTTCATTTACATAGGCAAGCATTATGTGATGAATTGGTTCCTCTATTTTTAAAAATGACTCTGTTGTAAAAAAAATCATCATATGAATTATTAAATAATTCAATTTAAATACTTTTGCTAATTTGGGACAATGGAGGCAGAATCTGTAGAGAATCAATAACAGAGACTAGCAATCAATTTTCCAACAACAGAGAAACAAAGAGAAGAAAATGAACAAGTAAAATGACAGTTTGCATCAAAGCATCCCTCTTTTTCTAATACTTCAAGGAGAGGATTTTGATGCAACTTTCCCTAACTTCTGAAAATTTAAAGCAAAAAAAGAAAAAACATTGTTTAGAAAAACATAGGAAAATAAGTTTTCCATTTAGTTAAAAGAAAGTCACTCAATGACATAAAAACCAAATAAATATCTATCATACCAGAGAATTAAGCCAGGAAATTGTGAATCTCACAGAATAAACTGCCAGATCAATTTAGTTTTATGATTTTAATCACAGCTACAGACTCTTAAAAATATGGAGTAACAGCATTTTTGCATTTTGCTCAACAAAGAATATTTAAAGTTAATATTAACCAATTTAAAGGGAAAACCAAAAGTATATAGTTGGAGATAATCATATATGTATATGTACATGTATGTATATACACACATATGGGCATATATTAGCAAATCAGATGGTACCCTCTCATATATGCACTACGTATACATATGTGTGTGTATGTGTGTATATATATATATATATATATATATATATATATATGTAAATTTATATAAAATCTACAATTGGCTTTTCTCTACTCTCTCCCTCCCCCTAAAAAATCAAGCCTTCTTCACATGACAAATCAGTATCTATGCTGTTAATCTTGAAAAATCTTCAGGATTTCTTTTATTTCTATTCCTCTCCATCTCCACTCTTCTTCCCCACCTCATCATCAAAGCCAAATCTTTTATCTAATCCTCAACAGGCTGTGCTTTCTTTCTTATTTTTCTTCTAAGAAGGATTTCTAATCCTCTCTAATTGGCTGGCTGTCCCAAAGCTTTCACTGCCTCTGCACTGTACTCTCTTCACTTTCTGGTGAAAATCTAAGCCTCTTTCACCCACTTCTAAAATGTATTTCCATTTTCATTAGACCAGGGCTTACTGTTTCCTTTTTACCTCTTTGTTTTTCTGTTTAAAAGTTTAGCTGTCTTCTTTTCTTAGTTCTATGGAAAGGGCAGTAGATTAGAAATGAAATGACCTAGGCCTGAGACCTGGCTCTACCATTCAGTTGCTAAGTGAATTTGATCATGTGCCTCATTTTTTCCCCTGTAAAACATGGATAATAAAAATCTCTTCTAATCACCTCACTGGGTAATTTCAAAACTTAAATCAAATGTATATGTAAATATCTACACAGAGGTGAGTAATTATTTTCAGTCCTTTGCTTTCCATCATTAATCACAGATTCTCTTTTTATTCCTTTATCTTCTTGTCCAATCAATTATCAACATTTGTTAAACACCTATAAATAAGCCAGGCACTATGCTAGGCACTGGAGTCAAAAGACAAAAATTAAATACTCTCTGACCTCACGTTTATATTCAGTCAGGATAGAAAGCATGTATATTTGTGGCCATAAAGAAAAGAGATCAAAGTTTATAATCTGGGGAAAAGAAATAGTAGGAAGAAATGAAGCAAACATTTATAAAGTACTTAGAGTGTGTGTCTAACACTTTACCAGACACTTTACAAAAACTCTCATTTGAACTTCACAACAATGTTGTGAGGTAGCAGCTATTATTATCCTCATCATAGTTGAGGAAACTGAGGCAGAGGTTGTGATTTGTCCAAGGTCACATAGCTAGTATCTGAGGGTGGATTTGAACTTGGATCTTTCTGACTATAGGCTCACGGTTCTGTCTACTATGTCATGCTAGCAGCTAGGGGGATCAAGGGAGGCTACATGTAGAAGGTAATGCTTGATCTGATTCATAAAGAATCTCCAGATTCTAAGTGAAGAGAAAAAAAGTACATTCTGGGCATAGTGTACTACCAGTTGACTGTAAGTCTATATATGAGGAACAATATGAAGGTAAATTTAATTGTAATATAAAATAAGCTTGGGAAGGTATAAGATTTTCAAGGGGCTTTAAATGACAAATATTTATGATTTCTTTCCCTCTGGCAAAAAAAAAAATCCCATCAAAAATCCAAAACAAATTCTGAACTTTCTAGTGCTTATCCAAGGTTCAATGGAAGGTTGACAAGTGATCATCTTACTCAAAATCTCCAAGCCAAATTTACCTTTAAAAAGTCAATGATACTTCTTCCTCACGTATAGTTTTTCTTCTTTATCTTTTCACCTCTAACTATTATATGTTCAGTTTCACCAAAACTTTCCCCTCCCTTCCAATGATGTATGTTCATCACTTCACAGACAAGTCATAGAGTGTGCTTTTCAAGAACACTCTACTTGATCCCTCCACTGGTGACATAGGCAATCGTCATTGGATTGTATGGGTCTTTTCCCTTTAGTTAAATCATATAAAATCTACAATCATTCTCAGGGACCTTGGAATATTCTTCAACCTACTGATTGGCTATTGCCTCTTCCAGGGAAAATCATTCTCCCAATATGGAAAGGTAAGAGTTTAAATAAAACCAATTTTTAAAATGACCTCTTGACATAAGACTAATATAAAAACACTGAGATGGCCATCAGTATATCTTAAAAAAGAATATTCTGCTATTTCATTATCACATTTCAGATACAATGTGAGGTAGGTGATAAAATGTTGGAATAGAAATTGGGAAAACTTGGGTTAAAATCCCACCCATGATATTTTTTAGTTTTAAGAATTTGGGCAAGTGATGAAATACCCAGGCCATCAGTCAACAACTAGTACTTAATTATTGCATCATAAAAGACTATGATTTGTTTCATTTTTGTCTTTGCCTCCTCAGTTCCTTGCACATAGACACTACTTTACAAATTCATTGGGAATTGTTTAATTGATTGATTTTTCCTTATGAAAGAAACTGCAAACTACAACTGCAAAAATATGGTAGACCATATATAGACCCTGATCACGTCAACAGGAAGTAGCTTACTTTTGATGCAAGTTGTAAGATATCTTGACACTGAAAACTTGAGGGAACTGAAACTCCATGTTTTTAAATTAACAGAATCTAAATGTGTTTCTGATCTCTAGGTCCTTTTTTACACTAAAAATTAATAAATAAATGGACTTTCAGCTGAGCCATGATGCTAATCTGAACAAAATGTGGTGGGGGTTTTTCTGGGCTAATGTGGCATTTATTTTGGAAAGGGGAGTCATTAGAGCAGAATCTGACCTACCATTTTGATTCAGATTGATGCCAATGTGGCTTACTTTCCTAAGTGAAATGCATTAGCACCAACTAATTACAGTAATCTAGTTTCTCTTCAAAGAGCCAAAGGCTTTCAAAGATGAAAGGATTGAACTAAAGAAGTTAACGAAATGAGAAGGGGAGCTGGCTCCCCTCCAATCAATGTTTTTGATGACAATATCCTTTAGAACATACATTTATTGTATAAATCCAGTAATATCTTCAAGAAGAACCGGATTAAACATTGATGATTTTCTGATTTCTGGAGAGAAGACAAATTTATATCAATAAATGGATGGGCAATTTTTGTAGCCTCAAGCAATATTTTGTTGTTTGTGATGTGTATTAGATGTCATCCTGAATATAAATGGTGTTTAGAAGCTATTTAAATTGAATGTTGAGCTTAAAATGTTAATTTATGCAGCAATTATAGAGTCATTTGTGTGAAAATGCAGCAAATTTGAGGTAATATAAAATGCTACAGGCTGGTAGACAGGGTAAAAATCTGATAGGCTCTTTATAAACTGTCAAATTAAGTGTAGTGTAGTTATGGACACTTTATATTAGTAATGATGGGATAAAGTACTATTTATTGCCCTTGCTAAGTATGTCAAGATTCATCCTTTTTAAACCAGATATCACTCTGGTTATAATTACAATTTTTTTCTTTCTCACACATAATTGACAATGTAATGTCACACATCTTAGTAAGTTCATAAATTTAAAGCCAAACTAAATGAGCTACTTAGGATATAGAACAAAAATGCATACATGCATTCTATCAAGATGTACTAGTAAAGGGAACAAAAATAATAACTTGACATACAACAAAATTCTACCAAGTTTTCTAGGTGACATAAACAAACTGCTCTGATTTAAGAGTCTTCTAAGACTACCAATTTTCAGGAATTAAGATGTAATTGTGTCCCTCTACTCTTTTAATCAGACTATTTTTAGATGTATTGTATTTCATACAAATTACCACCTCTTAAGATGGATATTGATAAACCTGAGAAAATTCAGAGGATGGCAACCAAAATGGTGAAGTGTTCATAATCCATGATATAGGAGGATCAGTTGAAAATATTTAGAATATTGTGGCTGGAAAAGTTTCACATATTTGCAAGGGAAATGTAAGCAGTTAATAATATGAAGCCATTTCTCAGAACATAATGTCATTTATTGGTAGGGCATGCAATCTATTAACAAAGGACAGGTCAGTGGTATATCTCCATTTGTACCAAATACCCAAAGAGAAGACTGATCTGTGTCTTTTATGCCTAGGTATGTCATCCTGCTGATTGTCCCAAAAGCATATCATTGGGAAATCTCCTGGCAATCCTGATGGGTGAATATTTTAATAAGGAGGTAAGTCAAGAGTTCTTAGCTCCCTCCCATGTTTAGGACCAGGAAAGCAGTGGGCTGGCCCTCAGATGTGGTCAATCAGGCCCTTCTCTGACTCCCAAGGAATAAGAGTCACTAACAACGTTAACTAGAAAAACATAACTAATCTCAATCAGGTTTTCACTGGCTTGTCTTCCCCTTCGTAGATCAGTTCACAACATTAATAAAGGAAGGAAGGAAAAAAAAGTTCACACTCCCTGGGGAGGATCCTAACTCAAACTGAGTTCTGTTTACAAACAAAAGCCTGGGTTCCATTCTGGGTAGGGCCCATCCCAAACTAGTTAATGAGCAGATATATTGAAGGTTAGTAGTGATGGTCATGCCCTTGGGAGACTGCCTGGCCTTTCCAGGAGCGGCTTCTTAACAAGAGGAGGAGGAAGAAGGATGGGCCACAAATTGGTTATTAATATAATAGAGCACTGAAGGTCTCTCATGTGGAATAGGAATTGGATTTGTCCTATTTAGACCTAGAGACCAAAACTGGTAACAGTAAGTAGAAGTTGAAAGAAGCCATATTTAAGCTTAATAGTGAGGTGGTGGGGTGGTGGGGTGGTGGGGAGAAGAAGTATCAAGTACTTGATTCAATAGTGAAAAATAAGAGTCATTGCCTTGTAGGTAATCAAAAGATATGAACAGGTAATATTCAGGGAAGAAATCCAAAGTATCAATAGCCATATTTTTTAAAATGCCCTAAATTACTAATAATTTGTTCAGTTGTTTTTCAGTTGTGTTCAACTCTTCTTGATCTTATTTGAGGTTTCCTTGGCAAAGACACTGGAGTGGTTTGCCATTTCCTTCTCCAGCTCATTTTACAGATGAGTAACTGAGAAAAACAGGGTTAAGTAACTTGCCCAGAGTCACTTAGCTAGTAACAGTCCAAGGCAAGATTTGAATTCAGGAAGATGTGTTCCTGATTCCAGGCCTGGCACTCTATCCACTATGCCACCTAGATGCTAATTATTAAAAATTAGATAAATGAAAATTCAAACAACTCTCAAGTAACTACCCCATATCCAACAGATTGGTATAGGCGAAATAAAGGAAAATGACAAATGCTGGAGAGGCTATGGAAAAACAGGTAAATTAATGTATTGTTGGTAGAGATATGAACTGGTCCTGTCATTCAAGAAAACAATTTCAAATTATATAATAGAGGATACCAAACTTAGTACACCATTTGACACAGCTTTTTAAATATTTGATCAGTATTTAAAAACAATTAAAGGAAGAGAGAATAGGATCTGATTGTACAAAAATATTTGTAACTAACAGGTCCTTTGTGGTAGCAAAAAAATGTAAATTGAATGGGTGTCCCTCAACTGGAGAACAATTGAACAAATTATGATTTATGAATGTGGTAAAATACTCTAATACTATAAGAAATGATGAAGGCAATAGTTACAGAGAAATTTCGTAAGACTTATGAGAACTGATGCAGACTCAAGTGACACAGAGAACAATTTATATAACAACAATGTTGTAAAGACAATCTAAGTATTTAATCTAATCTAAAAACACTTATCTACATAATGATCAACCAAGATTCCATAGGCCTGATACCAGGCTACTTACCTCCTATTAAACAGGTAGTGAATTTATAATGTAGATTCATACACATTTTTAGGCATGACAAATACAGGGATTTATTTTCCTAAACATGTTTGTAAAAGGAAATTTTGATTTTCTTGCTTTCTCAACGGGGAAGGGGAGGTGGAGGTCTTTTATATGCCCCATGGACCTCTATGACTGTCTACTGAAATCTATGAACTGATCATCAGAATAACATTTTAATGCATAAAATAGAATGAATAATATTAAAAAATAAATCAATTATGTCAAAATACAGTTCTTGAAATACAATTCAAAAAAAAAACCATTCTTGGACCCTAGGTTAAGAAATCTTACTTTAAGATTTGCAAAGTTCTCTTCTCCAAATATTCTCATAATGTACTTAGCAAAATGCAATGTCATATCTTATGACTTATGACAAGTCTTTTTATTCTCATTTCACTGAAAAGAAAACTGAGGTTCTAAGAATGTGATTTGCCCAATATCACATAACTAGTAAATATCTGAAGCAGAGTTTAAAAGATGGTTTCCTGTTTCCAAAACCATTATTCTCAACTGCGTCATGCTGTCATTAGCCAAAGTAATCTGATAGACAGCTCTGATTTTATCATTTTCTGACTCTAAAATTTCAGGCGCTCCTCATTATCTACTAAATTCCTTAGTATGGGTTAAGATTTCCAAAATCTGTTTCCAGACTACTTGGGACTGTGATTCATGCAAGGGGATGGACAGTAAGGCCTCAGAAGTCATTTCCAACTCTGATATTCTATGATTACAAATTTGGTGTCATATAATACAATATTAAAAGAGATAATTTAGAATCAAGAAATCTAGGCTTAAGTGCTGGCTCTGCATGAGCTTAGAAAGTGACCTAGCTTCTCTGAGGCTCATAACATTTTGAGATCTGAATAAACTTAAGTTTCATTTAGCCCTCCACCACATTTACTTAAATGAAGAATCTAAGACTGATCAACATTCCTAAATTCACCCAGGTACTGATAACATAACTGGAATTTGAATCCAAATCTTCAATTTCCCAATTTTTGAGATGAATTCTCTAATCTATGAAAATGACATTCTATAATTTTTTATCCTAACCATTCTTTAACAATCTTTTTCATTACTTTAATAATTCTATAATATGGGGCAAAGCCAAGATGGCGTCATAGAAGAGGGAAAACTCTATGAGCTCCCACCATAACCACCTCAAATACCTGTAAAGTGTGACTCCAAACAAACTTTAGAGCTACAGAAACCACAAAGTGACAGAGAAAAACAAATATCCCACTGAAGGCAGCCTGGTAGGCAGACAGGAAGGGTCCATTGCAGACTGCTGGGAGCTGAGTTGTGAGCCCACAGTTTTAGCCCCAGGTAGACTCAGACAGCAGTACTTAGAGCAGACTCCAAGAGAGTGGATCACCAGGAGCAGTGGTGGTTTCCAGAATTATCAACTCATAAATGCCAAAGACAAAAGTAAAAGGCCAGTGTGGAACTCTGTTGGAACTGGGGGGATAAGCCCAGTCTGGCCCCTGACCCCAGGGCAAGAAGTGGCTGAGGCACTGTGGCCATGCAGCCACCTCCACATGGCTGCTTCAGAGCTCCTGGCCTGTAGATCATAGGAGAACCAAGCAATCGTTCAAAGGGTAATCACTCTTGCTTTAACCTGCTTGGATCCATATTGTTGTCTTGGGTAGAGGCCCTGAGGTATGTAGCCAGAGGGCCAGAGCATGTGGGGACTATAGATAGGGCACCCTCCTAAAAACTCCAGCAGCTGTGAAAACCCCGGGATTTTGGGACAAAGCTCTCCTCTCTGGAAGGAGAGTTCTACTGTGGCAATAAGCTCAAAAGTCAAGTACTTGAGTAGCAACATAAGCAAGCAAAGGAAGCAAAGCACAGCAATCAAACCATAAATTCTTTTTTGGAGACAAAAAGGATCAAAGCATGGAACAGGAGGAAGACAATGAAGTCAGACTCCTACAGCAAAAGCTTCCAAGAAAAATGTGAACTGATTACAGGCCATGGAGGAGCTCAAGAAAGATTTTGAAAATCAAGTAAGAGAAATGGAGGAAAAATGGGGAAGAGAAATGAGACTGATGCAAGAAAATCATAAAAAGAGAGTCCACAACCTGACTGAAAAAAATAACACCTTAAAAAATGGACAAACTCAAATGGCAAAAAAGGCCCAAAAAGCCAATGAGGAGAAGACTGCCTTAAAAAGCCAAATTTGCCAGATGGAAAAGGAATTTCAAAAACTCACTGAAGACAATAATTCCTTCAGAATTAGAGTGGAACAAATGGAAGCTAATGACTTTATGAGAAATCAAGATACTATGAAACAGATGCAAATCAATGAAAAAATAGAAGGGAATGTGAAATATCTCATTGGAAAAACCACTGACCTGGAAAATAGATCCAGGGGAGATCATTTAAAAATTATTGGACTACATGGAAGCCATGAACAAAAAAGGAGCCTAGAAATCATCCTTCTAGAAATTCTCAAGGAAAATTGCCCTGATATTTTAGAACCAGAAGGCAAAGTAGAAAATGAAAGAATTTACTGATCACCTCTTGGGAACAGATCCTAAAAAGAAAACTCCTAGGAATATTATAACCAGGTTCTGGAGTTTTCAGATCAAAGAGGAAATATTAAAAGAAACTAAGAAGAAACAATTGGAATACTGTGGAAACACAATCAGGATAACACAAGATCTACCCGCTTATACATTTAGGGAATCAAGGGGTTTGGAATATGATATTCTGGAGGTCAAAGGAGCTAGGATTAAAACCAAGAATCACCTACCCAGCAAAATGGAGTAAAATGTTTCAGGGAAAATATGGTCATTCAATCAAAATAGAGGATGTTCAGGCATTCTTGATGAAAAAAAGAGTTGAACAGAAAATCTGACATTCTAATACAAGAAGCAAGAGAAGTATGAGAAGGTAAACAGGGAAAAGAAATCATAAGGAACTTATCAAAGTTGAACTATTTACATGCCTACATGGAAAAACAGTAATTGTAACTTATGAAACTTTTCTCAGTATGAGGATAGTTGAAGGGAATAGAAATGTATGTATGTACGTATGTGTGTGTGTGTGTATACACATACATACATATATATTTATATACATACACACATATGTGAGTATGTGCATATATGTGTACAGGTATATACATAGACAGAGGGCATAGGATCAATTGAATAGGAAGGGATGATATTTAAAAATAAAATTAAGAGATACGAGTGGAATATAATGAGAGGAGATAGGGAGATACAGGAGAGGGTAAATTATCTCACATAAAAGAAGCAAAGGAAAACCAGGGAAGAACAGGAAGGCAAAAGGGAATTGGTTAACTTTACTCTCATTGAATTTGACTTAAGGAGTGAATATCATACACACTCAATTGAGTATCTTACCCTACAGGAAAGTATGGGGGAAAGGGGTAAAAGGGGGATGATGCAAGGGGGCAGATTGGGGGGAAGGGTAGTTAGAAGCACACAGTTTTGAAAAGGGACAGGGTCAAAGTAGAAAACTGAACAAGGGAAGGGGGGCAGGATAGAATGGAGGAAAATACAGTCAATCTTTCACAAAATATCCACTATGGAAATGTTTTTGCATAACTACACATGTACAATCTATATTGAATTGCTTATCTTCCCAGTAAGGGTAGGTGAGGAGGGAAGAAGGGAAAGAATCTGGAATTCAAAGTTTTAAAATCAAATGTTTAAAAAATATTATTATTATTAATATTATTATCACCATCATCATTATTATTATTATTTATAGGCAACTGGGAAATAAATTATACAGGCTCTGGGGTATGGAGATCCATCTTGCCTTATCATCAAGTTGGAGGGGGAATGGAGGAGGATATAGGAGAGAGCAGATTAGGGGAGGAAGTATTCAGTGGGATCCCTGTTTTGGGGTGGTGGTTAGGGGAAATATGGGGAGAAAATCTGTAACTCAAAATTATGTGGAAATGAAGTTTGTAAACTATAAAAACATTTTAAAAAATTTTTAAAAAGAAAGAAAAAATTATACTATAATTACTATGCCATACTATAAATAATATAATTACTATAGTAATACTATAATGATATTTTTATTATTCATCATGGTTTGCACCTGCCTTCAGTTTAATGAAATAAATGAAGCCATATTACAAGTAAGTATGGAATGGAAGTGAGGAGACATAGTTCCAAACTCTATTATTAATTAGCTTTTTGACCTTGGGTAACACCCTCAACTTCTCAGAACTTGTTTCATCTTCCAGAAAATGAGGAGGTTGGATTCACTGACCACAAAGGATCCATGGGATCCTGACATTTTATGATTAAAAACATCCATACTTTGCAAACATTCCCTCCCTCAAGTTCCTAGTCCTTTAACAGTCATCAATCATTACCTTTTAATTTCAAGAAAGGCAATTTCATAAAGAAATGATCTGCATGTTAAGACGCTTGGAGGTTAAGAAGATTCAGCTTAGAATGATAAACTATACCTTAAAAAGTTAAATACAAAGACTCTCCTAAGCCAAAAGAATCCCCAAATGTGAAAGAAATAAATAACAATAGGTGATTAATAAAACTTAGTTTGATGTTTTTTCAGAATTTATTTATTTTTAGTTTTCAACATTCATTTCCTCAAGATTTTGAGTTCCAAATTTTCTCCCCATCTCTCCCCTCTCCACCCCAAGATGCAAGCATACTGATTATCCCTTCCCCCGGTTTGCCCTCTCTTTTATCTACTCATCCCTCCCCTTACCCCCTTATCCCTCACTTTCTTGTAGGGCCAGATGGATTTCTATACCCCATTATCTGTATTTCTTAGTTTTCTAGTTGCATATAACCATTTTTTAACATTTTTTTTAAACTTTGCATTCCAAATTTTCTCCCTTCTTCCCTTCTCACCTACCCACACTGAGAAGACAAGCAATTCAATATAGGTTATACATGTGCAGGGATGCAAAACATTTCCATAGTAGTCATATTGTGAAAGACTAACTATATTTCCCTCTATCTTATAACACTCCCTATTTATTCTATTTTCTCCATTGACCCTGCCCCTTTTCAAAATTGTTTGCTTCTACCCCCTCCTCCAATTTGCCGTCCTTTCTATCATCTCCCCTCTGATTTCCTTACCCCCTATATGCCAATAGGATAAGAAATCCAATTGAGTATGTATGTTATTTCCTCCTTAAGCCAAATCCAATGAGAGTAAGATTGACTCATTCCCTTTCACCTGGCTGTTCTTCCCTTCCATTGTAATAGCTTTCTCTTGCCTCTTTTATGTGAGATAATTTACCCTATTCTATCTTTCCCTTTCTTCTCCCACTGTAGTCCTCTCACTTCTTAATTTTGCTTTCTAGATATCATTCTTTTATATTCAACTCATCCTATGCCCTTTGTCTATGTATACAAATAGACGTATATACATATACCCAGCTATACATACATATATATGTATATATACATATATATATATATTCCCTTCAAATATCTTAAAACTGAGAAAAATCTCATCAGTTACAAATATCATCTTTCCATGTAGGAATGTAAACAGTTCAACTTAAATATGTTCCCTATGATTTCTCTTTTCTATTTCTCTTTTCATTTTTCTCTTGCTTCTTGTATTTGAAAGTCAAATTTTCTGTTCAGTTGTTCATTTTTTCATCAAGAATGCTTGAAAGTCCTCTATTTCATTGAATTACCATGTTTCCCCCTGAAGTATTATACTCACTTTTGCTTGGTAGGTGATTCAAAAACAGGCTGGCCCCAGGGCTGACATTCTGCTGGCTAACTCAGATGCTGAGGCAAGTGGGGAAGAGGGAGTGGAGAGAGTAAACACCTCACTTCAGCACCCGGAGGGGCTCTTCTCCTTTACACAGACCGCTCCTCAATCCTGCAAGCAGGAAGATCTTTGCATGGAGTTGGGCTGCCCCACTTCCCTGAATCTTTCAGTCCTTCTTCCCCAGAGTTCCTCCCAGTGTGTGAAAATATGCAGCAACAGAATCTTAAACTTATCACTGATCTTATGAACGATACGAATGCCTTACAAGAAGAAAACAAAAAACTTTCAGAGCAACTACATCACAAAATTGAGAAGAAACAGCACAAAGCAGGAGAGCCTGAGGATGAAGTTATCCCTGATTCACCTATATTGACTTTCTCATTTCCTGGACTTAACCAATTACAAAGAAATAAGTAAAACTTACATGTCCAATATATAGAGCAAACCCATACTGATTTAGAGCACCCTCTATGTACAAATGAATTAGCAAAAGATCTACAGTCTTCAACTGAACTACAGCAAAACCACTATGAAAGTGAAATTGTTGTAGCAGACACTTGTGATCAAGCATTATCACCTATGACCAATATCTAAGATACCAAAAGTTATCCCATTGACAAATCATCTTTTAACTTAGCTGCAGATGTTGCTGAAACACTTAGACTTGGTGTTCAAGAAGAATCTGACTCCCAAACTGCTTTGAATCCTCTCAGTGAAGAACTACACCATTAGCAGGAAGCAGAGCCAGAGAAACAACCTTTTCAGGAATCTGCAAAAAATAATGAAGATGGTTTGAGATTTTCAGATTCTTCTCCAAGGACTCCACCAGAAATTGACTAGGCTTCTCAGGAATCTTCTCCTGTTTTGGGGGCTGCTTCTAATTGGAAAAATAGCTTAGGCTTGAATATAAGCTTGTCCTCTTCTCTTTTAGAGGTTGGGAAAAAGTCCCATCTCAAAACAAATTCCTTTAGCAATACTTCTAATTCTAGACCACAGAAACCTAGATCAAAATCTGAAGACACCAACCATGTTACATGCCTTAATCTTGGTTCTCAAGCAAGCACTGTTATTGATCATTCTTCTTCCATTAAGCAAATGCTTGTGAGAAAGAGTGTAAATGAATCAAGAAGTACACAGATTGAGACTGATAATCCAAAAAATGAAACTCCTGAAGAAAATGATCTTTTTGTGCCATTGAAAGCACTGGCAGAGAAGCCAAAAGGAAGAAGACTGAAGAAGAAAGTGAACATTGTTCCCAAACCTCTTTTGATAAAGAAAATGCTTTTCCTTTCCGAGGGAATATTCAACCTTCTATCAGTAGAGACTCTGTAATGGATAAGCCCCTGGATCTATCCAATCGATTTTCAACTATTTGCTGCCAAGGAAAAAGCCAAGGAAATGAGATTACTGGTGGTTATGAGTCAATAAAGGTGAAAGGCAGGATGGGACATAGAGATTGTGAACTTGCCTCAATTCTTCAGTTAAATCCACGTAGAGTAACTAAAGCACAAACTCTACAAGATAATCAAGATAAATCATCCTTAGAAAATATTCAATGGAGTATAGACCCAGCAGCAGATCTTTCTTAGTGTAAAATGGACATTACTGTAATAGATACAAAGGATGGTAGTTAATCAGGATTAGGAGGTGAGACTATGAACATGGACTGTATGTTGATTAGTGAAACTGTGCTTTTAAAAATCAAGAAGCAGGAGCAGAAGGGAGAGAAAAGTCCAAAGCAAGAAAGAAAAGTGAATGATAGCTTATCAGAATTGTTTGATCAGACAACACATGAAGAATATGAATCATATTTGACAGACAGTTCTCCACTGTGTGAGCTAGAAGAAAATCTCCAAGTAGAAGAGAAGAATTATCTGTTGTTGCAAAGAAACTAAACAGTCATGCAGATATACCTGATAAATTTTTTTTTAATTTGTGGAGGCTTATTTTAAAGATGATGAAAGAAAGACCACATTGAAAATTTTCCCTCATGTTGATGTGGTACAGAAAAAAGAAGAGAGGAGAAAAGTGCTTGGACACACATGTAAAGAATGTAAAACTTACTATGCAGATTTCCAGAAGAAGAAAGAGAAAAGAACTTAGCCTCCTGTTCAAGACATTGTTTCTGCTATATTCCTCCTAACACACCTGAAAATTTCTGGGAAGTTGGGTTTCCTTCAACTCAGACTTGTGTGGACAGAGGGTACATTAATGAAGATTTTGATCTTTATCCATGTCCCAAAAGGTGGCAGCCTTACAATGCAATGTTTTCTCCAAAAAGCAAAGAACAGAAGACATAGATATTGAGGAAATTGTGAAAGAGAATTCTGCCTCAGCACTAGCAAAGAGATTCCTGCAATTGCCCTCTGGTCAGGCATTTGGTCCTTCCACTATCTATGGGCATGGAACCCCACAAGCAGCCACTGCCACTCTTGCTGCTGTGGCTGCAGTCACCATCACCTCTGCCATCCCAGGGGCCAAACTGCACTCTTCTCTCATCCAGGTCCGACAGTTTCCCCACTGATCTTTGACTTTCTCTGTGGCATTTATGAGTTGAGAAGTCTGGAAATCACCATAACTACCAGGGATTCAATCTCCTGAGGTCTGCTCTGGCAGGTTTGTGTCACTGGTATGTGCCAGCATGGCCCACATGAGACTGCAATCCACTCCCAGGTCAGTGGGATAGACCTTTCCTTTCTGTTTGCCAGGATGACTTGAGTTGGACATGTATTTCACTCCGTCATTTTGTGGGTTCTGTAGCTTTAATTGTTTAGAGTCATTTTTTTACAGGTATTTGGAGGTGGTTGGGGTGTGAGCTTAAGCAAATTCCCGCTTTTATTCTGCCATCTTGGCTCTACGTCCAGCTTGATGTTTCTTAAGCAATAGCCTTGCTTGCTCCTAGCTCTGCTTCAATAGTATGCATATGGTCTGTACAACACAGGAATTAACAAATAATATTATCAGAATATTCAGTGAAAAAGACAAGAATCTGTTTTTGATTTTTTTTCAAATCACCTACATAGGGTGATCTAAAGCAATTAGGCACTAGTAGCAGTAGCAGCAGCAGTAGCAGAAGAAGAAGAAAAGAAGAAATCCCTTTTATAAGAAGTTAAATATTATAGTTAATAAAATTTATAAGAATGACAAGTATTAATTCTCTTTGGCTATATTTCTTGCAGATATTTTTATTGGGCAATTATATCCAAAATTCATTATAAATAGGAAGATTAGTAAGATGCTGCCGCACCAAGATGATGTGAACTATAGCATTTGTCATTGAAGTACATGGATTTAATATTAGTGAACTTAGTTGCCTTTATGATACTTCCTAATAATCAAAAGAATTGATTCCGGTCAATCAGACAACTGGCATTTGAGTGCCTACTATGTGCAAAGCACTGGGATAAGTACAGGGAATACAAAGAAGGAGAAAACATGGTAAATGCTTTCAAGGGGCTTAAAGCTAATGAGGAGACAATAGAGGAAGAATGATGTACAAACAATCTACATACAGGATAAATTGGACATGAGTTTGTAAGCTCTTTGCATTGTCTTTTGCCTTTTTTGTATCTATGGTGATTAGTTAGCATAGCGCATGCCACATTGTACGCATTTAGTAAACATTTATTAAAGTAAAGTGAATTGAATATAATCTCAGTGGTTAAGGAGGACTGCAAGAGGTTTCTTGCAGAAGGTGGAATTTTTGCTGAGACTTAAAGTCAGGGAAGTTTTGAAGTATACATTAGGAAGAAGAATATTCTAGGCGTGGGGGGCAGCCGAAATAAAAGCTCATAGGAGACAGGATGTTCTATACCAGTGGTTCTCAACTTTCCTAATGCCATGACCCTGTAATACAGTTCCTCATGTTGTGGTGACTCCCAACCATAAAATTATTTTCGTTGCTACTTCATAACTGTAATTTTGCTACGGTTATGAATCGTAATGTAAATATCTGATATGCAGGATGTATTTTCATTGTTACAAATTGAACATAACCCACAGGTTGAGAACTGCTGTTCTATATAAAGAAAAGCAAGGGCAGTATAACTAGATCATAGGTTACTATATACATGGAGGGGAGTAAAGTATAAGAAGAGCAAGAGGATATGAAGGCACCAAGTTACAAAAAAGCTTCAAAAACTAACAGTGGATTTTTGAATTTAATCCTTGAGACACTGGAGCCAATGAAATTTATTGACTAGATGGTAATATGGACAGACTTGCATTTTAGGGAAAACAATTTTATAACTGAGTGGAGGATAGATAGGACTGAAGAGATACTTAAGTCAGAGAAATCAACCAGAAGGATGTTGCAATAGCCCAGGTGATAGAAGACTAACAACTGCCCTGTGGTGGCATCAATGTCAGATAAGAGCAGGGGGGCATGTATGAGAAGTGTTATGAATGAAGAAATGACCATCCTTGGCAACAGATTGATTGGGGGGCTGGGGGTGGGCAGAGGGCAGAATTGTGAGTCTAGGATAATACCTAGGATAACATAGTGAGCCTAGATGACTAGGAGGATGGTGATACTGTTAACAGTAATAGAGAAATTTAAAAGAAGGGAAGGTTTTAGAGAAAAGATCATGTATTCACCTTTGGAAGTGTTTAGTTTGAGTTGTTATAGGACATCAGTTCAAAACATACAATAAGCAGCTGCAGATGCAAGACTGGAGATCTGGAGAAAAGTAAGGGCTGGACAAGTATATTCTGAGAGTTTGCGTAGAAATGATTACTGAGACCATGGGAGCTGATAAGATTATCAAATGAAAATTGTATAGAAGGAGAAGCAAGAAGGTCAAAGACAAAGAACCTTTAGGGATATCCAAGGTTATGCATACAGGGAGTAAAAGTAGACACTATGGAAGAGAAGAAAGTGATTAAGAATGACAAAGGCTGCAGAGAAAGTAAGAGTAAGGGTTGATTAAAGGCAATTAAAAGATCATTTAGCAATTTGGATTTAGCAATTAAAAGATCATTAGTAACTTTGTAAAGAGCAATTTTGGTTGAATGATTAGATAGGAATATAGGCTGCAAACAGTTAAGAAGAGAATGACAGAAAAGAAAGTAGAGGCACCTCTTGAAGCCTTCTCAAGAAGTTTATCCACAAAAGGGAGGAGAGATATAGAATGATAGCTAACAGCAATGGATAAAGCAAGTGAAAATGTTTTGAAGATGGGTAAGAAGAAATGGTCATCTTCAGGGCCAGTCTGTAGATAGGAAATTTGAGGGAAATGCATATCTGTAAGGTTAAAAGTAAGTCTTTCCATCGAATATATCTGATCAAGGTTTACTACCCAAAATGCATATGTAACTAACAAAAACAATATAATAAAAAGAACTAATATTCCATAGATAAGTAGTCTTTTTTTTATATCTCAAAAGGTGAATTAGAAACTATTAAAAACTCTAGTGGGATTTGGTTAGCTTTTGCTATGCCTCTCATAAAGTTAACATTTTTTAATAGAATTGGAAAAAGAAAATACCATTAGGTCATCAGCTAAATAAAAATTAAATTGTATGAAAAGTACAGTTATAGAAATAGAGGAATCAGAAAGTCCAGAGTTATGTAGCATGAAAACATACAGCCTCAAACTACAAGTCAACCCTCTGTCCCAGTATTTTGATGTAAAAATGGCTCAGAAGGGTTCCAATAATCAGTTCTTTCAATAAAAACACACCAAAAACTCTCAGGTAAAAAAACATTCTGCAAGGTGGCAAAAATAGCTCAAAGGAAGATAGAAATATAAAAATGCAATCGGAAGAAGATAAAAGCCATCATCAAAGGAACTCCCTGAAGTCTGAGGAGCTCCCCCAATATCTTTCTATACTCCTTTGACAAAATATTCATAACTGGTTTCAAGGTCAATCTGCCTGGGGGAAGGGTTAACTCAGTTTTCCCTAGTTTGTTTTAAATTGTTTTGGTTCACCCAAGTGCTAGTTGGGTTGTATCTGTGGAGGTTAAGTCAAGCCAGTTCACTTCCACTAATATTCTGGCCCACAACACCAAATTTTGACAATCATCCAAATAACCCACGGGCTGAAGTAGAACCCAGTATTGCAGAATAAAATTAGTAGAGAAAGCATCATTACTTTCCTGACTTGGCTTGGCCCAAATTTAAATATGGGTTGCTGCCATTGGTCTAAGAAGCAAATGGGCAACCACGGCTTGCTGTCACTGTATTCAACTTTCATCATGTAAGCTTAAAAGGCAATGATCCTATAGCTTTAGTAAAGGTATCAGCATATTTGTAGTCTGAAACTCATCTCATTTGAACCAATTCTAAACCTGAAATGTCTCAGGGTTGATTCAACAAGCACAAAAAAGATTGCTCCAATTTACTAATGATATAGAGAAATTTAAATCAAAGCAACTTGATGTTTCTTCTCATACTGAGCTAAAAGTCAAAGATAACAAATGGTAGTAATAGTTAATGTTTGAGAGACTGTGGAAAGACACACTTAGATACACTCTTGCTGTAAGTGTGACTTGATCTAACCATTCTGGAAAACAATTTGGAATTCTGCTTTAAAAATAAGTCATGTTTATTTCCTCTGACCCAAAAAGCTCACTACTAGGTATACACACCAGGAAGGTCAAAAAAAAAAAAAACAGAATAAAATATAGCAAACTATTCTTAATAGAACTTAATGTGATAGCAAACAAACTAGATCTTGCTGATTGAGGAATGGATATACAAGTGTGGGTGCTTGGAAGTGATAGAATATTACTGTGCTATAAGAAATGACAGAAGTTTTGGTTTTTTTGTGGTACAAAAAATAACGTGTGAAAAATTGAGAGAGCATGGGAATACACATGAATTAATGTAGAGTAAAACAAATCTAATCAGAACACTACACAGAACACCTTTTCTAGTATAGGTGGGAAAGACAACCAAAAAAAATAGACAAAGAAACCAAATACAGTTCAATTACAATGACTATAAAGGAGGGAGCTTGGTTCTGAAGAAGAAAATTCATCTGCCTCCTTTCTTTGCAGAGATGAGGGACTATGGGTATTAAATACTGCATATGCTGGCAGACAGCTGTTGGATTTGTTGCTTTTGATCATCTGGCTTTCCATTATTCCTTTTCTTTTCTTTTAACTAAGGCATAGTTCCCAAGGTCAAGAAAGGGAAAGAAAAGTATTTGAAACTGAAAGTAACATATAAACAAAAGATATTTTAAGAAATAAGGACAAAAACATGTGATATTTTTGAGAATGTGTTGCAAACATTACATTAGCCTTAACTAGCTATGTGACTTTTAGCAATCCAATCACTATCTCATTTTCTATATGAACCAAATGAGGAGATTGGACTAAATCGGGGGTTGGGAACCTGTGGCCTAGAGGCGACATGTGGTCCTCTAGGTCCTCAAGTGTGGCCCTTTGACTGAATCCAGACTTCACAAAACAAATCCCCTTTATAAAATGGGACTGTAAAACTTGGACTCCGTCAAAAGGCCGCACCAAATAACATAGAAGGCCACATGTTCCCCACCCCAGACTAAATTAATTCTATGAATTCTTTCAGGGTTAAAGAAAAGCTCTGCTATCAATTGTTTTTGTTTGATTATATTGATCTCATAAAGCTCTTATTCATCTTTCCATTCAAATGGGATAGCTTCTATGCTCTTTTTAATTTTCCTGACACTTATTTTATATTACTGAAATATTTTCTATCACTATTTGAACAGAATGCAATTTCTGAAAAAATCATGACAATTCATAATTTGACTTAAATATGCATACTTCATAAAATTTAGCACTGTGATCCAACTTCCCTAGGTATGTTAGGATTTTGATTCCATAGAACTCATGAGATTTCTATGCCTCATCTAAAAGAAGGATGTGGCGGGGGGGGGGGGGGGGGGGG